>JADLZN010010184.1:0-152535 GCA_018155175.1 Sinocyclocheilus anophthalmus | reverse complement strand
TGAGGCAGATACTTAAGATTGATTATTGGGTCTGCTTGCAAGCAATGTTAAAACGACTCCACCGTTCTAAATTACTGCTCGTACTGCCTAAAGTAGGAGACTATTGTTTCCCCAGCAATGTGAATGCCGGGATTTCTCTGGCTAGCTTGTCAAAGTTTCTGGAGGTCACATCATGCGCTGCTGCGGGGATGCTTGGAAGTATTACAGTTCTGTTCTGTGAGTTGTTAAGCAGAAAGTGTTGGCTCTCCCCTCCGTAGCTTGTTGCATATGAGGGAGTTTGCACGGCTGAAGGAGGATGCGGGAGTAGGGTGTCTCTCCCACTGCGTTTCTTTTCGCAGCCTGTAGGAGCCCTGAGTTCTCTTCGGAGCATGTCAAACTTGTCTTGAGTGTTGTTCAGCTTCTGGACCAGAGTCTCTTGAAGTCTATCAATTTCCTCTTGTTTCAATCCCATTAGGTTGTGGGTCAGGAAAATGGTGACTTTGGTGAGCTTTTTGTAGCCATAACTTTCGCTTGAGTCCTGAGTCTGAGGTACACTTTTCTCTGTGTCCAGTTGCTTTCGGCTCATGTAGGTGGTCGTCGGCCCTGGGTAGGGGGTGTTCCTCACAACGCCTGGCCAGCCTTTTTTTGGTCTGCATTCTGGGCAGTTAGTATGAGCATGGCAAAGTTTTGGCAAACCTGTGTTGAGAGTAAGGGCTAGAGACTACTACAAGATCAAAACAGAGTGTGAATGCTAAAATAGTTTTGGGTCAGCATATGTTTTGCTGAAAAGGGCGTAAACAGGATTTTGATTGATGACTTAAGACTACTGTCAAATTATTGTCAAATTATCACTCAGAATTTGCTGACGGTTCCCCAACAGGCTTAATCTCTGAGGTATGAAGGAGAAAAGGGAAAAGCAGAAGGAAAAGGAGAGCATTTCTATTCAGATTATGCTTATTATTTTTTTTTTTTTTGAAAATAAACAAATCAAAAATAGAAATGTCTATGGTTCCTTTTGAGGTTCAGAGAGAACATCAAGGGGGCATAACATGTAAATGGATTTAAAATTAGCTGACTGCTATTAACAAAACAAGGTAATCATTCTGGTATTAGGAACAAATAGCAGCACTAGTGATTAGTGTGTTACTAAAAGCACCCAATACCTCAATGAGTCTTTCCTCGATAGACAGTTAAGATTTAATTAAATTTAGATTTAATTAACTAGTAACTGAGCAATAGTATTCAGGAAGGATACATCTAGTTAGTTAAATTCGCTGAGACGATTTGAAGATTGAGAAACATAGAAAAAGGAGAAAAAGAAGGAAGAGAAATGGAAAAAAACAGAAACCGGGGATTAGGTTAAATTCAAACTACTTCACACTGCACACACACATGCTATATTTAAAAGCTTCAATTAAAGAGTGTTAACCCCTAATTGTGAAAGCTATTTGAGTAGCTTAGCCTAAAATGAAACTATGCTAAGTCGTGTTAGCTTAGCTGCTTCAAATGGTTTGTTTACAAACATGGCGTGTTGTGCTATGTGACGTTAGCACTTCCTGTGACAAGTTGTTGTCACGGTACCCAATGCATGCCAGTGTAATTAACGCAGATTAATGTCTGTCTATGTTAAACAGTCATAGTTTTAGAACGTGGTGCTTTCAGCCTTCAAGACTTGTTGCATTACATAAGCACTTCGGTGAGTGCTTCTCTAATGCAACAATAAACTTCTTGCACTTGTTTAAAGAATTACAAAACGTGTTTACTGTAAGTTAAAACCGGTTTAAACATATATACATAAACATTATGAGACTTGTAGTAGACGAGTTATCATTAAACAAAAAAGCGGCTTTAGAAGTCAACTCTATTGATGTTTGTTTTCAATAAACATAAGTCACTGACCGTGGTGGTACTTCAAGCTTGATTTCCTCTAATGATAAATCCCTTTTTACAAAATGTATACATGGATGAGAGGGTATGATTAATTGCATTATTTTTTCCAATTAGTTATACATAATGTGTTACATTCACAGCATTGTGTGTTAGCCCATAAGCACATCTGATGAAGCAGATCTGGCCGAAGAACTCTGACCCACTTCAGCTTCAGCAATATCTGGCATAGCCAGCAGCAATTAAGAGAAATGACAACCATCACATCTTCTTCTGCTGACAGAAATATCCAAGACTTGTCCCCAATAGGGGAACATATTGATTTTAACAACTGAAATAAAACAAAGCGCTTTTCAAAATGGGTACAGAGGGAAATAAAGTGAAAAGAAAAGCCCATGAGGGTCAAAAACATATGAAGGATATAAAGACACAAAGGATTCCTACACGTGAGCATAGATTTCATCTAAAGGCAAGCGCAGGATTCAATAGCAGTTAAGCTCTATCAACAGCATGTTGATTATCACAGAAAACCGTTTTTCTCCCTTTCCTTTAAAAATGCAAAAATCGCAATTCCAGTAACACACTTACAATGGAAGTAAACTACCAGAGGGTTTAAAATCCAAATGTGAAGCTTATATTTTTCATATTCATTCGGACATAGAAAGTTAATACGCGATTCCATCACACTAGCCTCATATCAACACGTGTAACATTATATCTTATGACTATTCATAACAGTGTGTATTTTATTGTTTACTGTGTAACTCTGTGTTGCAAATGTTGTACTGTAAACACAATTTTAGTTTTTTACTTTTTAATAAAATGTTAACAAGTAAATACTGTGGTAGTGAGATACTGTAAACAGAACTTAACTTTGAAATTCCTTTAATGGGTCAATAATGTGATGCTCATTTTTTGCCTGGATCTGTGGGTTAACCAAAACAGTTGCTTATACACAATGAATCATTTGATGGAAAAAAATATATGGAGTCAAAGGAACCACAAAGTTAGTTATTTCTAGCGTAACCCCCCCCTAATCTTCCCCAAGCATTCCTTTCTATAACATTTTGTCCCGTGTGTGATTGTGTTATTTTAGCAGAAGAAGAAATTCTTACAGGTTATGGAACAACATTTTTGGGTGAACTATCCCTTTAATGCCACAAACTATTTGTCTTATGAATCTAAAGTGAAAGTGAAGTGACGTGTGGCCAAGTATGGTGACCCATACTCGGAATTTAACCCATCCAAGTGCACACACACACACACAAACAAACACCAGTGAAAACACACACCCGGACGCAGTGGGCGCAGCTGCTGCGGCGCGGGAGTAATTGGGGGTTCGGTGTCCGCTCAAAGGCCTCACCTCAGTGTGTAGGTAAGGTGGGAGGATGAGGTGCTTTTTTTTTTTTTTTTAAATAATAATTTTATTCAGCAAGGAAGCATTAAATTGGAAAGAAATTACAGTAAAGACATTTATAACGTTACAAAATAATTCTATTTCAAATAAATGCTGTTATTATAAAATTACTCTTCATCAAAGAATTCTAGAAAAAGGTATCACGGTTTCACAAAAATATTAAGCAGCACAACTATTCTCAACATTGATAGTAAGAAATGTTTCTCGGCAGCAAATATTTATTTATTTTATTTAGTTATTTATTTTATACAGGGACAAATGCATTAATAAATATTTCTGTCAATATGCCAGAATTAGCCAGAAGGCTATTTTTCAGCTGCAGTCCCTAGACAGATGGTAATAGTCACCCTAAAAGAAAATAAAATTACATATTAACATAACAATAAAACAATTACAATACATTTAGTAAAAATTACTATTAAGCTATGATGTACAATAGAAATGCAACACCAAATCAGCATTTTAGAATGATTCTGAAGGATCATGTGACACTGAGACTGGAATAATGATGCTGAAAATAAAATTTTGCCATCACAGGAATAAATTAAAAATATATTAAAATAGAAAATAGTTATTTAAATTGTATAAAGATTTCCCAATCTTACGTTTTACTGATTTTAATCTTATAATGCCGGGTTAGTAAGCATGAATTTGCCTAAAAATCTTACCAACCTTAAACTTTTGAACAATAGTGTATGTTTTTGATAAGTGTAGATGTCTAGTTGGGAGCTGTCACAGTCGCTCACTCATGACTAGAGATGTACACAGATTTTCCCCCAGGTGTTCAGTCTGAGAGTTTGGAGATGCTATGAGTCGGTGTGAAACAGCACACGTCCTCGGAGTCAGGTGAGATGTAACTACAGCCGAAGTCTGCCTGCACCTCCTCATTTACAGCTGCGAGGTCAGGGGAGGAGGAGCTGCACTCCCTCGGGCACACATCGGCTTCCAGACATTTCTGCTCACTCCATCACTTTCATGCTGCCTTAAAGTATGCTTTTCAATCTTGTTCTTTCTTCCTCTCTCTCTCTCTTTTGTCACCATTGCTCCCTCAGTAACTGGTAAAAATAGTGCTTCATAAATCATGCATTCTTTTCCAGAGCAAAGAGAGAGGCGGCACACTTTAAAAGGAGAAATGAGAGAGGGAAAGAGCACATTCAATGAGGGGTTTGATGAGTGAGATGTCACACTGCTAGATAGAACATGGCCACAGGGCTCTTCACAATGAGATGTAATATCATTGTTTTACAGCAGAATTAGATTCAGGTAAGAGCAAGAATCATTCTGAAAACTTCTGAAGGTGCTGAAGCCAACAGGATAAAAAATGGTTAACAGTCACCAGAACAGACACCGTTGAAAAAAATGTAGGTTTGGTTTTAACACTGGCAGGACATCTTGAAGTCAATCCAACTACACAGATTAAATATAATTTATCCTACACTGTGAAATAACTTGTGCTCCTTATTGTCAGTTCTTATTTTGAAAAAAGTTATTAATTTATTGTAAATAAATAGTCTTAAGGTACCAGGTTATTCAAATAAATAATAATTTTTCAATAATTATATTTAATATTTATTTAAAACATGATATTTGTTGCACTGATAACATAGCAATACAAATTACTTAAGCATAAATAAAATAAAAACTCTAACACATTACAATAAGGTTTAAATTTGTTAAACTAAATTAGTAACAGAACTAACAAGTAAATACCGCATTTTCATCTTTATAATGTTAATCTCAATATTAACTAATAATTTTTAACATAGTTAATGACGTGGTAAACTAACATGGACCAATGCTGTGGGGAATGTATGCTTATTGATAGTAGGCATTAAATAGTGTTAAACAAATGAAACTTATGTAAAGTGTAACAATAATAGTTATATTAATTTATAAAAGCAAATAAAATACTTTTATTTTACAAATTAAAACATAATTATATTACTTTTAATACTTGCTGTACAGTATATTAGAGTTTCAGAATTTTTTTTGAATATTTATACAGTGTTCAAAACAATTAAAATGTGTAATTTGATATTTGTTTAGACAGACCCTGTTTGTCTATTTTTGTGATATAGTTTAAGGTCAGATCAAATTTTATTCAGAAGTCCATGCTATATAATAAATGTATCTGAAGGGTACAGATACATTTTCCTGCAACTGTACATTCTGACAGCAGCGATTGCTAGAAAAATTCATAGGGATTATTCAGTAGTCTTTTAACTTTAGCAGAGACATGTCCCTATTGCACATACTCAAATCTACACCCAGGCACCTTTGGCTTAGCAGTGGCGTTTTGACACATTTAAAATGTCTTCTTTGAATCCATTCATCCACAGACCATCCTAGAACACAGGTTACGTCTAGGGAGGAAAATCATAGTCAGTCAGTCAGTCAGTCAGTTCGGATCAGGCCTGCAGACAGCACTTTACAGCCAGATGACAAACAAACACACATGCACAAACACCATCTTAAGCCTAAGTGGCCATTCTCCCTGTGACATGTCCTTTGTATCTGGGTCGACAGCTGTTGATCACTGAGAGGGGAGAAAAAAAATGGACAAGCAAAGGAAAGAATAAGAGTGCAAAACCCCTTTTCTTCAGCATTGTGCTCTTGAAAAGATAAGCGCAAACAAAAAGAGTTTAAACACAGATAATCACACACCAGACTGAAGAATGCCGTGGATGTCACAAAGATTCTGATCGATTCTCGACAGAAGCTAAGCTCTATAGTTGTTGAACTCAACCAAGGACTTTACTGTTTGTGAAGCTTTTGCTTTCAAAACTCAAAAACTGTGGAAAGGTCATACACCTACACATGTGCTCTAACCATCAGTGTTGGATAGTATAGATAAAAGCATCAATGCCACAAACTTAACTACATTTTCACTAGTATCTGTAGTTCAGCTGTTTTCAAAGTACTATACTTTTCTAGAAAGTAGAAGTGTGACATTATAAAATGTTATTATTATAACATTATAAATGCTGCTTTTTTGTTGAATAGAATGCCTACAGTAATCAACATACTGTCTGTCCTGTTTCATACAAACTCATGAATCAGTTTGATTCAAAAAATTATTCTCAGTAGAAGTCTGGTGTATTACATAAATGAATCTGTTTAAAATAATTCACTAAAATGATTCTCTAACATTTACAATATTTACATGTTTTTTTGTAGCAAAATACTTAAAGTAGTTACATTCTGCTATTTGTCACTGTATTTTTGAGCTAAATAAATTCA
The DNA here is from genome assembly GCA_018155175.1 of Sinocyclocheilus anophthalmus. NCBI lineage: Eukaryota > Metazoa > Chordata > Actinopteri > Cypriniformes > Cyprinidae > Sinocyclocheilus > Sinocyclocheilus anophthalmus. The sequence continues at coordinate 146,012 of JADLZN010010184.1, read as the reverse complement.
GGTGCTTCTAGATTTACTACTATATTATTTACCAGTTTACCAATTTATGTTCAATGCAGTCACAATCCACATTCTTTTTATGCCAAATAAATACTGTTCTGACTGTAAAAATATATATCATCTGATAGTTTCTATTTTTTAAAAGATATTGCCTATTTAATGCATTACAAAGACTGCCTACTTTCATTGCTTATTATATATTAAATAATAATAATATTTTCACTGTTCTTTAAGTATTTTAAACTAGAGTAAATAATAGCTACATTTCGAAGTATCTTCCCCAATACTTGCCCTGTTTCCATCCTGATTGTGAGTTTAATTTAGGTAAAAAATTGAAATATGACAAAAACCTAAGGCAAAGTCACATGACTTTTTGATGCATATCTAGGAATGTATTTGGTAAATGTGTGATAGTTTATGCATGACATAAAAAAAAAGATATTGTGGCCATGAATTAAGAATTTGTTCCTTTGACTTAATTTGTGGCCACATTTTATTAATTCGCTTCATCGTTTTAGTTTAGTTTGGTCCAGATATGATTAATTCACTCCTTTATTTTAGCTAAGCTGAGGCCACTGTGTACTAGTTTGTTCATTTTAATTTAGCTAAATTTTGTCCCAAAAAATATATTTTTTTATTCCTGAATGTTATGTGTAAGACTTCATATTTGTGCAAGTCTTCTTGATAAATAATGATCTAACACCACTCAAGTAGTGTGTTTTTTTTTGTTTTTTTTTTGGAAAACTATTGTTTATGTGATGAATATAATACATGGATGGAAACCCTGCTATTTCTAACCTCACACTTCAGGCACACTCTCTCTCAGTGTGTGATGTCCTGTTATTAAGCAATAAAGTACAAAGCCAGTTTCACAAGCATCAGTGTCAATGGCACTTTACACTGAATGGCACATTACCATATATATGGCGGTCTGGGTGAACATACAAACACCTGTACTGAGTAAACACAGACTTTAATATCGCATTTCTCCCAGATATCCAGAGCATGGATTCACTGAATGTTTCTAGAGCACATATATTAAGCAACAGACACATATGCAGGAGAGATGTGGCCATTTAGATGTGAAAATATAATCATTCAATGTGACCGCGCATATTAACAGCTTATGGCAGTGTGTAGTTAGGTTATTTTTACATGTGCATCACACTGTAGTGCTTTAATGTGAGGTTACATGCCTGAAAGTATAAGTTGTAATAGCTCCTCCAGGACCCTGCCTTTACAACTTCACAGGAGCCCCATCAAGAAGCTCGATTGCCCCTTTAGGAATAAATAACATGTTCGTATTCCACTTATCAAAGGCCTCTCTGATCTCCACAAATACTGCGTGAACCAAACACAACCACAGTCATAAACACACACTCACTCACACCTACGCATGGGCAACTCCTTCACTCACACCTACGCCTTACCAGCATACACCTAAGGTGGAGTATTTTACACACTGCGGAGGAGGGGATAAGTGGAGATGGAGCTTTGATGAATAATGCGCGTGTAAGTGTCTTGCGCCGATGGGAAACTCAGTGTTAAAGTGGAAAGTTCAGTATGTCGTCCCATTATGCAAAAGCTGAACAAGCTCCACCATTGCTCATGTTCAATATTTCATGAGCACTTGCCCTCCTGATCTCGCGAACATACTCTAGCAACTGGAGTGCCTTATTGCTGTTTAAACTTCTCCTGCCCCCACAAAAGGGCCATCAGTGAGAAAGGTTTGTCGGTTCCTGAATAAATGTTTGGGTAAAAATGTTTTAGAGTGATCTTACGCAAGATGAACACATCTAAAATGGTTATCAAGGAAAACGAGGGAAGAATATTGCAACTAAACTTATTGCAACTATTGCGGTTACTGAAATGTTTTTACAAAGCCGCTAAGAAGACATGGTGATGGAAAAAATATGAGATGGCTGAAATAAATTCTCAATGCTTTTCCATTCCCTCTCAAAATGTCTGCGCTCTCTTGCAAAAATATTGCCTTCCTCACGGAAATGTTGCATTAACTTGCAAAACTTTTGCGCTCTCTCGAGAAAGTATTGCGTTCCACCAATAAACTTTGCATTCTCTCACAAAAATACAGTTAAAATACAGTTTTTCCATCACCAGTTTTGGATTTGTTTGCAAAAACGCAAAATTTTGCTTATAAATGCAAAAGTTTTGCAAGTGAACACAAAAGCATTGAAATATAATTTTCACTCCCATCTCATTTTTCCCATTATGTCCCTTTATGGGCTCCATAGTTTTTTGAAAACTGTTTTAAAAAGTTTTGAAAAATAATTATGTATATATATTCTAAGATCCCCAACATAGCACAATTGTAAAAAATTAAATTAATAATTTGTAATTTATAATTATTAATTATAATTTATATCATTGATTTAAATAATTATAGATAAATTATATATATTATGTGCTGGGTCGATGGTATTTATCAAATATTAATAAATAAAATGTTACACATTTTTATTTAATACATAGTCAATTATAGGACTGATTTAAACTGCATCTAAAAGATTGAAAGTCATTAAAAAGGCTGTTAACACCCTTTTCCGATAATTGTTTAACATTATTTATTTAATAAACTTCCATTTTTTTTCAAATATTGAAAACACAAAAAAAAAAACGATATTTTTCTTTTCTTTCAAATATAATTATTCCTTAAAAGTACTAAATATCATTAAGGAATCTGAATCGTTAAGTGGAATTGGAATTGTGTCATGTTGGACAGACAGATGAAGACTGTAGCTTGACTATAACTAGGCATGTAAATGTCTAACTATATATATCTATACTGAAAGAGGTGTCCTGAAAAATCTTGATAGCTAAACACTCTCTCTCTGTGAATCATTTCACTCGTTCTGGTCTGCTGACACTGGGTTTGCTGACATGTCTTTGGATGTTGAGGTTTTGGAAAGAGGGTGTTAGCAAAATGGCTGGAATCGCCTACAGCGCTCAAATTCTCTCCCTGTTTCTGAGACCGAGTGTCACTCACCTGTGTGCTAACTTTGCTTTTGGCCGCCACGGCTTGTTTGAGAGCCTGTCTGATAATGACGTGCAGTCTGAGCACCACGACCTCGATGTCCTGCTCCCCCTTCATGGCAGTGGCGAGTGACCCCAGTTCCTCCACATATGACCTCCAGTGAGAATGCACCTCCGTCGCTCCCCCCAGACACGCCCCCATGGTGCTGACACACAGCGGGCGGCACGGCCGGGCCTCCAGTAGGCCTTGACAGTGCGGGCAGTACCAGAGCTTCAGCAGCGAGCGGCCGCAGTCCCTGCCCGCACGCAAGTGCTGGGTGGTGTTGACCACTTCGATGCCCAGGTTCAGCGCTTGCAGGAAGACCCGAGTGGCCAGGAGTGAGCGAGACAGCCGGGTCATCATCATCTTGGGAAATGATCCGAATGCAGAGGTTCCACTCCAGGCCCCACGGAGGCATTCCTCCGAGATGCCTGTCACTGCCCCGTTGCCAAGGAGACGCTGGTAGGTGAAAGGAAAAAGTCGGGAGAAGAAGGTTGAGACCATGTCGTTTACGTTAGCATCAGAGCCCAGGATGTAGAAGGACATTTCCAGGAATAACTGTGTGACGGCTCCACTGGCTCCAGCCCCCAAACTGGGAAACTCCTCCCGTAACAGCGTCAGAGTGGAATTACGACCCAGACGGAGCACCATGTCAAAAGCCTCTGAAATATAAGAAAAATAAATCAATCAATGGAAGAGTGATGACAGAGTATGAAGGGGTGTCCACTAATTCTCATAAAAATGGTACAAATGTTGTCACTGGGGCTGTACCCTTTCAAAAGTACTAATATGTATCATTTAAGTTCTATGTGCACTTTCAGTACTAATATATACGCGGAAGGTATAATATGCACCCTTTAGGGGTTAATAAGGTACAAAGGGGTACCTTTTGAAAGGGTACTGCCCTAGTGACAACTTTTGTAACTTTTTTTGCACCATTAAACTTAGTCCTAACTAAGTATAAACAAAATATTTTTAAAAGCCACAGTGCAGAAATAAGGGTTGGACCAAAATGGCAGACAACTGGACTACATCAATGAGATTGTGTTTTGTGTGACAGGCTTCAATCCTTCAGACATTTACAATGATTTTGACATTTACGCTCGTTTACATTTTAAGAGAGAGAACATTTCTAAGTGGCTCTCAAACATGAAATTGGTCTGAACTACACATTTTCCTGTGTCACAAAAATGTCAATTAAAATAGATAAATGTCTAATTTTCCAGTTTGTTTTAAGTGTTTATCTATTGCCACTGCCACTGAGCTCCAGCTCCAGAATATATATTATTTAATTATCTGCATATACTGTTTAGACTATAATATATAACATATTGAAATATAGAATTTATTATAATTTTATTTATCATATTTCATGAAGAAGTTGAAAATTATGTGAATTTAAATTCAATACCATTCAAAGTTGGACAGTGAGAATTGTTATTTTATATATTATTATTATTTTTTTTACTTTATTAAAAAGATGAAAAACTGATTAAAACACAACGGTAAAGACATTTATATGTTTAGAATCTATCAAAAGAAATGTATTCTTCGAAATTGTCTATTCAATCAAAGAAACCTAAAAAAATTTATTAAGGTTTCACATAAATATGATAATATTAAGAAATGTTTCTGAGATCAAAATCAGCATATTAGAATGATTATGAAGGATCTGTGACATGAAGGATAGAGTAATGATGCTGAAAATTCAGCTTTGCAATCACAGAAAGAAATAAATTACGTTTTAAAATATTAAAATAGAAAACAGTTTATATAAATTGCAATAATATTTTACAATACTAATGTATTTCCAATCAAATAAATGCAGCCTTAGTGAGCAAGAGGTTCAGCCAAAAAATATATAGGTGCAACTTAATTAAGTACAGACTAAGTTAGTTACTAAGCTCTTTGTGTGAACATTATAAAAGAATATTGCAACTCTAATCAGAGGCAGCTAATCAAGGTTTTCATGATTACTAGAAACATCCCAGCAGGTGTGTTGGAGCTGAACTTTGCAAGAAGGAGACCCTCCAGGAGCATGTTTAGACACCCCTGATCTGAGGCATCAAACCTATTCACTGACAATCTAAACATTTTACTGATGCAGAGACGTCATTGAAAAAAATGAAAAGAAAAAACCTTGGATACGCAGTAATCCACAGAATCTCTTCCTCACAGACGCACACACAATCCTAATCCCTGAAAGACGATAAACAGTGAGAAAAAAAGGAAGATAGAATTAAAGCTTCCTCTCTAGATGAAAACCACGATGTCCTTTTAAAACAACAAGGGTGCTTTTCAAGAGCCTTATAGCTTTAAAAGGCATTTATTCATCCGTGCTAGATGCTGCGAGAGAGATGCTGAGATCTCCAGAAAACAGAGTACAAAGAGACGAGACATAATCAGTGGCATCTGAAAGCTCTCAGTGAAGCCTTATCAGCACGCAGGCAAAGAGGGATTGCTACCGAACCCACCCAGACTACCGGGGAGACCAGAGACGAGAGGATGAGGGGATTTGGGAGCATGTGGAGAGGAAAAATGAAGGCTATAGGGAAAGAAGAAGAATGACAAAGAAATATGAGTGAAGGGCCTTGGGTTCGACATCCAGACAGGGTGAAGGTGATTGAGAGGTGGGGAGTCTGCAGAGCCGTGATATAAGCATGCTGCCGAGCAGACTGTTTACAGCCACATACGTGAAGAGCTCCATCCATCTCTCCCAGGTAGTCCGGCTCTCAGGGGCACAGGATATTACATCAGCACAACACGCTGGAGGAGTTTATGGATCGCACTGATTGAGATGAGATAGAAATCACTTAGCACTAAATAACAGAGCAATTAAAAGTCTCAAGGTGCTTTTAGACAACCAGAAATTCACTCTCACTGGCTGTGCCTGGAATAACGTACTACATACTCATATATAAAATGATATCTGTAGATATATGCATTTTATGCATGCTGTGCACAGCATGAAAATGTTCTGTTTGCATGGAAGAACCAGATCACCTTATAACTCAGACTGGACCATTTTTCCAAAGGCTTTTTCCAAGTTTACAATAAATAAGGTAGGCTAACACTTTAGTTTAGGGACCATTTCTCACTATCAACTAGTTGCTTATTAACATGCCTATAATTAACATATTGGCTGTTTATAAGTACTAATAAACAGCACCATATTAAGCTTATTCTGCATGACCAAACGAACAACTACACATTATACTAATAAGCAGCCAATCCAAGTTTATGAGGCAAAATTAGTAGGTAATAGGTTAGTTGAAATAGTGAGAATTGGGTCACCAAACTAAAGTGTGAGGGGTGGGCAAAAAAATATTGATTTTACATATATGAAAAATATCATATTACTTTTTGATGGTAATGGAAATCTGCAGTTACTTGATTTGCATTTATGCATTTTAAATGCAATGTAGATAGTACTATTTGACAATGTTTATTGGTGATGATTAATATTATTAAGCTATACTACGTTCAAAAGTTTGGGGGTTGGTAAATTTTTTGGGCTTTAAAAGAAATATTTATGTCACCCAAGCTGCTTGATTTGATGAAATATACAGTAAACCCCCCAATACAGTAATATTGAGAAACATTATTACAATTTAAAATGTTTTATATTTTAATATATTTTAATAATTTATAACTGTAATGGCATAACTGATTTTTCAGCAGCCATTAATCCAGTCTTCGGTGTCACATGATCTTTCTTCTTATTCTTCTTATTATCATTGTTGAAAACAGCATAATATTTATGTGGAAACGGTCATACATTTGATGAACAGAAAGATCAAAAGAACAGAAATTATTTGAAATAGACATAAACATTATAAATGTTTTTACTGTCACTTTTGATAAATTTATAGCATCCTTGCTGAATAAAAGTATTACTTTTTTATATAAAAGTCTTACTGACCTAAATGTTTCAAATAATATAAAATAGTAGGTGAAACAGTATATAGTACCTAACAATAAACATTTCAAACATTAGTATGATACATAGCTGTGATATGACCTCGACAGTGAGTGGAATCCAGTCATATTAATCTCAGTAACAAATGTTTATTTTATATTTTTAATCTCATTTTGTGTAAAGAATGACACCTTTTGGCAGTATGACAAAATGATGAGTCAAGACGGAGGTTAAATATCTCAGTTAATATTGCCTCAGCAGATATTTCCTCACACAGGAAATAGAAGGTCAAGTGGAGCGCATTGCATTGTGGGATACAGCATCTCACGCTGTGCGCTCTGCTTGCACACTGCAAGTTTTGCCAAATACAGCAGGTCACCCGGGTATTCAACAGCCTACAGAAACATATTTACATACTGTGCGCAGTATACATACTGCGTACTGCAGAAGTCGTATGCCATTTTGAGACAAACAACAGCAAAGCGGCTTAGAAATCGGCCAGCACAGACATACACAGTCAGTGAATGATACTGGGGTGTGTTTTGCTGAGATTTACCATACCAGGGTGAGTAATGTGGTGTTTAGGGAGACAGTGTCTAGTGCTCTGTGCTGATGTTAGCAGTAACGCAGCATCTCGGGTGTGTGTGCTTGCGCTGGGGACAGAAACCGGTATGTCTGCAGCTCACTGTGAGTTTGGGCTGTGAGTTTACCCGCCGAACAGCACACACACTTCTCTCTGTGATCAACGAGCTCTCAGATGCACTGAATGCCAAGCAGGATGCTCAGGGAGACACTCTCACACATTAAAGAATAACAACAGACACACATACAGAATATCACACGCACTTCAATTCATATGCAAACACATTCATCACAGCACACCAACTCATGCTGTTTGCAAAAGCACCAGCATAAATAACTCACGCCTATACACTCATCACATGACAGACAACAGCATTTATATTTATGAACAAATATTGACACACAAGATGAAATATAAAGAGAAATCACAATGACATGAGCTTAAAACCAGTCTATATATATGAGAGCTGGAGTTAAGATCTAAATCCAGACTCAATCTAAAACCAGATCTCTCAAAACCAAGATTCAAACCAAATCCTAGCTCCAAGACTTGTTTTTTAAGAAGCAGTATGTTCCTTTTACTTAATACTATAGACTTGATTGATTGTGGCAAAAATCATAATTACAAAAAAAATCCTGTTATTATTAATTTTCAATAAATATTCATTTACAGTCAAATAGCTTTTTTGTGTGAGGCAACTCCATGCCATATGATCTATGTAGGTTACACATCTAAAATTAAATTAATTAATTGCTGTTTATACTGCTGCAAAAAAAACACAATGTTGAAATTTTGACAAAAGGAGTAGTTCTAAATGGAATGTTGAAATTAACACTTTTCATAGTTAATCGAAGAAACATATTATTTTAATGCATTTATTTATTCAAGTAAATTAAATGAAATTTTCCCACAATGTCATCATCACCTTTAGTATGATATTAATGGACTACATTCTTGTCTGTAACCACAGGTTAAGACCCACAGCCAAGACTCTATGTTCAGAGACCCAGACCAAGACCAAGGCCTCAATTTATTGGTCTTAACAGATCTCAGAATCAAGACTGCAAGATGAAGACTCCATCTCTAACTGATCTATAAGACTGCCTCCCTCAACCAGCATAACGCAAGCCATCAAATGCATACAGTCACACAATTTTACTTTTAATCATGCATACACAAAGACTATATCCTGCAGCTTTGTGTTACTTATGTTGAGGTGTCTCCTCCCAAGACACCAAGAACAAACTTTCCTCTCTACTTCATCAATCTCTCTGAAAGCCTAGTGTAAGGCAGACAAAAGAAGCTGTATCACTTACAAAGCCATAGTGGGCTTTAACAGTGGGAGAGTGCAGCTCGCTCTCTTAATGCAATGCAGTATTTGAGCACAGGGGTCATACAGATCACAGCTGAATTCAGTCTGCTCTAGTTTCCTGCGTCTGATCTGGGCTTCGGGTACACGGGCAAGTCTGTTATCAGGTGTCCACTAATGGGGTGAGCATAAATGTCTTACAAAACACAGAGCAATGGTGAATATGGTGGTTGTGTTTTGTATATTGGTTCAGTAGGAGCCTGACAGAAAATCACCACTGGATGAGCCACCACTGACAAGGTGTTTCTTATCAAGGTTATAATTCAAAAAGACAGGGCCAGCAAAAACCTTTATTTAATATTTAATATTGTGTTTTTGTATAATTACCATTGTCCATTGACATAATATATCACTATATCAATATATAAAAAAATCAAGCTGTCATTTAATGTACTCTTGGGGGCCCCCTGGTGACTTTTCGTAAATGACTGTTTATTCTTTCACAGTAAATGATATAAATATATATACATTTTCTGTAAGAGTTCGTGTATTTTCTTGTTATTACATAAATTGAAACCACAAATTATATGGTAATTCAAACTACTTATTACCAACCGATTATCCCATTTTCATCCATATTATTTCATTTAAAAACTGCCAATTAATTGGTTATCAGACCATTTCCCCACATTTGTTATCAATATCTGTAAAAATCCACTTTTGGTCAACACCACAACCACACAGAAAATCCAGTTGCGTGTGTCCTACTTTCTAAGGTAGAGTGATATCACCAAACACACATGACATTGACAAAGCATGAACCGGTGTTTACATTTTACATATACATCCCATTTGTTCTCTGTTCTAAAGAGGAAAATGATATATCCTTTCAGCTCACAAACTAAGTACCTCTTCAATCATGGTTAAGAGTTTAGATAAGAGTTACTCTGCTCTAGGATGTTTCACAGGTATCTGATTTCCAACCTCTCAGGTGATTTATCATTAATGCCAATGGATGTGTGACCAAGGAGCTCTGATGGTGCTATATTTATGATCCAACAGATAGATGAACGCAAGGCACAAGCCAAAATCATTCCGTCATAGCGTAAGGAGTATGCACCAAAGAGGACAAGGTAAGTTATGACATTGCAGGAGGCCAAACTTATGAGTGGAAAGTAATTAAGAAACTCATAAATATGTATGATATTACATTTAAGTCACTGTATATGATTTGTAAGCTGGTGAGTATCTTAATACACAAATCAAACAAAAGTGCTGCAAACTCTGCAACTGTAATGGCTTCGTATGTTAAGCTTGTTTACTTTCAATAAATGTTTTTGATTATGTTTGTTATGGTAGTTTGGTCTGTGTGGGTTGAAGGGCATGTGAAGGTAATAGCACCTCACTGTCACTGTCAAATAGGCAGTATTGTGCTTCTCCAAGATCAAACCAAGAACAAGCACAAGATGTTTTCAAGGCCCAAGAGACCATTGACATCAAGACACTGACACTGACCACGTGACCCACACCTCATGACCCTTTACAATAATGGCCGTTCCAACTTTCAGCAAGGACACCATTTTTCTCAATTCCTTTTGTGCTAGAACCTAGAACATAGTAATGAATACAGTATACAGTTCACAAAGGTCAGTGTCACAAATGTTACTTGATTCGCAAACTAGAAGTACATTAGTGTAGAATTTTAAATTATTTTCTTATTCATTTCATTATTCAAAATCCAAAACCTTGCAGGTTAATTTTCAGGTTAAAATGAGATTTCAATGTAGTCTCAGATTTTTGGATGCAACTGCTGTTGTAAGTGGTCTACAGTGGTCCTCTCGGTCTTATTTATTTATTTTTTATATAGTATATATCAATATGATATAGTATTAATAATACAACACGATATTATTAAAAGTATTTTTTTCAAGATCGAGGACAGGATAGAGAGGGACCAGCCAGTCAATAGGACAGACAGACAGAAACACACACAGAGAGAGACACATAGGTAGACAGATAGAATTTAACTTGTATGGAATCTGAATCATTCTTGCACTTCCTCTTTACTTTGTGTTTTTATCTTCAGACAAGAAGCAGAAATGCACTGCTACCACTCCACTTTCTGCAGGCCCTACAGCTATCAAAGCAGTCAGTTTGAAAGGTGAACATTTATAGAAGAGAATTAATTTAGATTAGACTTTAATCAATACATCAATCCAGCGAGTGCTCGCTCTAAACCAGTTGTGTGTTCTGACATATGCAGGGCCGCTGCGGTAATTCAAGCTGCTCAGAAGCGCTGCTCGGACATCCATCAGAGGACCATACACTCATTATGCCCACCAGGCGCAGATCATCAATAAATTAGCCATGCAACGAGCCCAATCAATCTGCCTGATGGAGTGTCACCTCTAGCCGCCGGGGAGAGTGATGGGGGGGAAAGCAGTGCCACCTGGCCCCTCCCCCGCCAGACCGCCACAGAGCCTGAAACCATCAACGCTAATAAAGTCTCTATCTGCCAGACGCGAGGCACGTTTCATGCATCACCCGTAAGTTATGTGCATTCAGAACTGCTCCATTGATTAGAGCTGAGTTTGTTTGCCGTACGAAGGATGAGGGAGTGCCCGCGTAACTCGAGCGCCACACCTGCGAAGAGGTTTCAAATGGGTGGTCAGGGTCTAGATGCCAGGGGGTGATGAAGTAGCGTGCGGGAAGCTGTAAAAGTGCAATGGTGGAGTGGTAAGAGTAGGATAATATTTCCCGTAAGGGAGAAGGATTTCTGGTAAGGTCCCGATAGTATCGCTCCAGCCATAGACTGGACGGCATTGGGTTACCAACACACTCACTCTCCTCTGCCTCTCTCTCCACTCCTCACCCATCTCCATTGCCTGAGAGACCTCTCACTCATTGACAAATGGACTTCTGGGAAGACACCGGTGACTAACCAAAGAACAGGAACTGCTCTCCTCCTTTGCTCCAAGATCTTATTATGAGAGAATCAAAGTGGGCCATATAATGTAGCATGTGCACATGCATGTGATATCAACTTCATTTCTCACTCATAAATCCTTTTGAATCTGTTCTGAGCATAAGTCCTCATCGTTTATTAAATTCTCAATCTGAGGGGTCAGTGGATGTAGCATTTGGCGCCAGGAACACGGACAGAGTGACCACAGTGACTTTTTTGTATGGATCACATTGATTTCCTGTTCTGTGACTTTACAGGGGGCAAAGTTGAGTCTAGACTCCAGAGAAAAAAAACCACAACCTCTGTGCTGGACTGCAGCTGCTAAACTCCTTAACAGTAGATGGCTAAACCCATAGGTATACACACACAAATTTCTGCTTTAAACAGCAACCCGGCGCCACTTAATTTAAGTCTCAGTATCGACTGCATTGACTTCTGGATCTCATTGTGAGCCGGTGAATAGAAGACAGCACTGCCTTTATACATACAGGCAGGGGCGCCGCTAAGGGGGGGAAAGTTAGGATTATTCTAAGGGCCCACGCACTTTTGGGGCCCCCAGAGATCTGTTTTATTAGTAGTAACAGTAGTAGTAGTAATGTAATAGAAATTATAAATGTATATTATTTTTATAATTTCAGATTGAGAAATTCATACTCTGATTACATACCAAAGAGTTACAAATAAAACAAAATTACGGCTTATTTCTGCATTTCCAGCAAAATTATCTCCCCCATTCACTGCATGGTTTCGTCCCATCCTACATAGCCTAAAGTCACTGAGTGAGATCAGATGGTTGGTAAACTGTCAAATTAGAGATGTCTTCGAGTTCGAGGGGGTGACAATTTGGTCAGTCGCACTTTTAAACACATTTTAGTTTTGCTATAGAAAATCTACAAATTCATACTCTGATTACATAGAGCAGCAGCAGGAAGCACGTGAGGTTGTCATGGCAACCAGATACACTGTACACTAATTATTATTTAATTATTTTGCCACCGTTTGCCACACTAAACTTAGCAATAAACACGTTGAAAATAATACACAATAAACATGTCTGTCAAAACGATCTCAAAGGAGGCTTTTATTAAGCAAATCAAGGAGTGAATTACTCATCCACTGTTTAAAAAATTATGAAGCTAAAGGTTTTTGGGTTAAGGTTCATAATGTAGAACATTTTTAACATTGTATGCTGTATGTGCATAGGTAGCTAGCAAACAAGGAATACAGCTGTTAAGCTAATAGTCACATTTAGCTGAGTAAGATCATGATTGAGAAATGTTGGATACTGCTGAAAATGCTGCTATGGGGTATCCTATTTATTATTTTAGGATTTTTTTGTTTGCCCCAGTGAAGCATTTCTATTAATATAACTGATTAAGTAGTCAAACTCATTCCATATCAGCAGAATAGTGTGGTACAGAAAGTCTATGCCCATAGAACAGGCTCTGAATGAATTATGTTACTGATACCTAATGGCCAAAAGCAATAGGAAAAGTAATAGGTCAATATTATTAAATTGCAGACAAAGATTTTGAATAGCTAGACTGGCTTGTACACTATATTGCCAAAAGTATTGGGACACCCCCTTCTAATGAACAGGTTTGACTACTTTAGTAATTTCTAATTTTTTGTAAAAAAAATTAAAAAAAGCATATAATGCTATTCTAGGGAATTGTGTGCTTCTAATTTGATACCAATGTTTGACAGGCATTCTATTCATAACAAAACAAACCTCTGTGAATAAGGCAATGTAAAAAAAAAAAAAAAGATTGATTCAGTCAGTGTGGAAGAACTTGACTGGTCTGCAGAAAGTCAAGTCCTAATCCCAGCTGAACACCTCTGGTGTGACTTTAAATGCAGACCTTGAGCCAAAAACTCATCACCAAACAATAATGACTTGTACATACATATGGACAAATGTATTGGGACACCCCCTTCTTTAGAACAGAAAAAGGCACTTCCTAAACTGTGGCATCAAAGATGGAAACATAATTCATGTATTTAAAATTGTATTTCCATCTTTGCTGCCACAGATTTGGAAGTGTCTAAAATGATTGTACGCATATGTACATGTCATTGGTATTTGGCGATTAGTTTTTTTGAGTTTTCCCAATACTTTTGGGCAATACAGTGTATGTTTGGTGCGGTAGGGGGCCCAACCTCATATTCTTTCATAGGGCCCAAAATTGCTAACGGCGCCCCTGCCTACAGGTGTGAAACATCCAGGGGATGTTTGCACTCAAGTCACAATTAATTGCAATAAAAGATGATGTCCAGTACATCCACAGCAAACAAATCTCAGTGGTCATAAAAAGCCATCAGAACAGAAGCATCATGTCCATTCAAAATGAGGAGGCATGTTTAAAATTAATCATAATATTTATTATTATTTCATTACTTATTAATATATTTACTTTTTTGTTTTTATTTAATAGAAAGAGTTATTAGACAGACAGACAGACAGACAGATAGATAGATGAATGTACCAGGATGGTTATTGGTGCCCCCTCAAAAATACAGCATTTTCATCCTATAAAATATATACTTTTTGTGATTTTGAGGTAACATATGACCCAAAACCAAGAGATTCACTCACATGCATGCAAAATGACAAGTTACGTGTAAGCGAGAGGTAATGGGACATACATAGGTGGGTGGAGAAATGGGTGGTATGTGCACTGGAGGAGGAGAGAAGAGCAGACGAATGAAGCGTTCAGAGAACGTGCCAGTTCATGTGGAGAGAGACACTCACAGCCTGAGCTTTGAAGCTCCTATCAAAGGCTGCTGGATTCAAGTGATGGCAGCAAACCAGACAAATCCACCGGAGTCACCACTGTGACAAGACCTTGCAGCTAAAGCTCCTCAAGACCTTGGAGTTACAAACACACAGATCAATTTAACAAAACATGAGGGTCACTGTTAATGGTCTACACTCCCACACAAAACCATTTGTGAGCTCTGAATGAAACACACACACTGTACACAGCACCTGTCTCTCAGACGCTCATCCCTCTATTATCAAGAGCATGGAGCACTCTATGTGTTTTAATAGAGTAAAAACACAAAGGAGGATAAATAAATGCATGAATGGCTGAAAGAGGAAGCAATAACAGACATACTGGTACAGGTATCTGCTCATAATCAAGATTCCCCTCTGACGCATTGGCTTGTCTATCCACGCATGACTTGTGGCTCCAAATAAACAGAGCGCTGTCACTCCACACCTCTCCCAGACTCTTTCCAAATGCTCTTCCTCCTAAACATCACTCCCTCAGTCCTATTATCCTCCCTGCCCGATTCCAACACAATCTGATGCAGAAATGCACACAAATATCATCTGTGTGAATACATATCAAACAAATCCTAATAAGAGATCCTTCACTGATAATGATAACTCCTTTTTGAAGTGATGTTTTAAAGCGGATAGACAAGCGAGTGGTTGAATTTAAAAGCGGAGAAGCGAGGGGATAGAGATGTGGTTTGAAGTTCTTGTTCCAGATGCCAGTGAGAGCGAGGGAGTGATAGACGGTGAGAGGAACGGGAGGAAAGAGAAGAGAGTGAGCGGTGCACAGAGACTGGGAGAGACACTTTGGGGTCAGTTGTAATTTTAACGTGTTAAAGAGTAAGAGACGATTCTCTTACTCAGATGATTCTCTCAGCCAGAACTCTTTACACAGGGATGAATTTTAATACCTTAAACTGGCTAACAGCTTATCAGTCTTATTCTGATGGACAGTAAATTTAACTTTTATCCCTATGAACTCCATATTAAAGATGTTTGGCATGGTATAATACACTCTTGAGAATTCAATTAGACAGTTTGTACAGATTGTTTCATGTCAAGTAAACATTGACATACTACATATCTTAGGCCTGTGAGGCATGAGATGGGCCCCGCCCACAAATGTTGGCATCATGCACAGTCATTTGTATCAGGGTATAATTATTCATGTTATACTGTCTAATATGGATATACAGTAGATATATATGGATATGGATATGAATACAAATATATATTTAGGAGGATGTCTCCAAAAAGCACCAGTAAATAAAATATTTATTAAAGATTTTTAAAAATTTAAATAAAAAAGTTATATTGTACATTATAATGATTCTAAATTAACTTGTAGAATACAATCTTTTTTATTGTTTTCTTTTCTTTTTAAAATATTTCTTTCATTATTGTATTGTTTTAATTTTTTTCTTTTTACATGTTTCTACATTTTCTACATTCTACACTAATCTATCACTTTTCCTTTAAATTAATGCCAGATGATAATCTCAATCTTAAAGTAGGTTAAAAAAATCTTCCCCAAAAAATATTGCAAGTGTGCAGTTCCTGTCATTTAGAAAGCGTAAATCCGGTGAGGTACAGCAGGTGTACCTCTGAAGATTTTAACCAATCAATGAGTGACATGAATGAGAGGGAACTGATTGTATTTCTCCAGAACGAAGCTCCGAGCTAATAACTGTCCTTCACATCAAAGTAAAGCAGTTGGACTAGCAAAGGCTCCTGAGGCGTCTTTACACCTCCACTCCATCATGTCAGTCAGCTTGTGTCTTGTTTTTGGTTCGCTGTGCACATGAATCAATAATCAAAATTCTTTCAGCTAATATGCTGTTTCCGGGATTGTGATTGAACGCTGGGAGGGCCCCCCGCAGCCGTGCGCAGTGCAAGCAACTGGAAAAGCCACACAATAGTCTAAATGACTGGTTTGGATACTTCCTCTGCTGTGTGTACAGCTCACGCCCCCGCTGCTCAACTTTGGCACAGTTTCAAGAGACACCGCAAACACATGTGGCAATCAATTCCCACCACATTCCACGATCTAATCAGATTTCTTTCCGAGGCATTCATTAATCTCTAAACTGCAGATAGATCAACTGAAATATGATCACGTCAGCAAACTCAAAAACTGCCTTACGGTAAAGGTTAGATATATACGGAGCAGCTTTTGCCTCATTTTGTTTCAGGACACAGGAGAAGGCAGCTGTGCTGTGATCTATGGATCAGTGTTGCTGTATCAGCTCCAATTCACCGCTCGCCCAGTGCAGCGAGAGTCCGACCGTCAGCTAGGCCAGACGTTAGTTCCACTCTGTGGAGCAGCACTGGGTAATGATGTCCAGACAGGTGAGGTCCGTATCAGTAAACACATCTTTGACTGACCTAAATGTGAAGCACACAGACTCGGCTGCCGGTGTGGCAGTAGATCAAGAGGCCCACTTTTTTTCTACTTCAATTAACTTTACAGGAGCTCAGTGTCAGAGCTGGGATCAAACCACATCTTTTTTGGCTAAATAGCGGTGCTGGAAAAGGCTGCAGGCTGTGACTATCAAGATCTGATATAAGATCTCACAAGGAGTTATAACTCACTGTTAAAGAGCAAGATTGCTAGCGGTGAGTTTAGCATAGATGGGGGAACAATGTTAGACCTTCTTGGCCTCAATCATCACATCATCAGCATACTCTTCTGTATTTGCCTCCTCATAATCAGCATGTCTAATCCTACAGATTCAGTCAGCTGTTCGCAATGTTTAGCTTATCTTTTCTAAAGTTCATTCCTCCACAATCCCTTTAGCAAACAACATGGTACATTTTCAAGGTTTATCCTGATGGTCCTGTAGAAGCAAAGCACAATTTTCACCTCATGGCAGAAATGTGGCAAATAAATGACATGTTCTCCCTGTGAGTCTCGGCTATTTACAGATAATGCTGCAGAAGAGTTTACACTTCTTTCCCTTTCATCCTGTCTGATGCTGAGGGGAGAATCTCATTTTTGTAACTCCCAAAATATGTCAAAGGCTACCAGCTCTGTGGGAATGGATATCCCTGTTCAGGAAAAAAAAACAAGTCTGCTGGCTGTGAATCGCCATGCTGACACCAAACAATGATTCTTTATAAATGAAACATGAATTTTATTGGCTATTCTAGATTACATTTAAAACTAGGCTAAAACACACATACATACATACACACACACACACACACATATACAGCTCAGAAAATTGAAGGAATGAGTTAACGGAGTTGCATGTAGTTTTCAAAGTTCTAACACTCTGTAACGTTTATTATTATTTATTAGCTCTAAAAAGGGGAATATTTATGACGAATTATAACTGGTTATGATTCATAATAAATATTTAGATTATATCTTCGAATTAACTGTAGCAGAATCAATATTACAATTATTTGATCTGTCCGTCCACCGAGCAGACAATATAATCATTTATCAATTCAAGGAATATTTATTTTCTGGCCACGGAACAATAAACTGTCCTTTTTTGTACAGTGCTAGCAGTAATTCTTAGCAAAATGTAGCGAGGGTTCAAACATTCATTGACTTGGAACTGTGAACAGTAAACAGAGACAATTCGTTGTGAATATAAGGGATTTAATAAATGAAACTATATCTAACATATAACTAACTAAAACATATATACACAGAATGAAACAAAGTAAGGAAAAGATAGAGAAAAAGAAAAGAATGGCAGTATTTCACATCAACCTTAAACACAACCTATTGAGAATCATCAGAGAATCAAAAATCACCTTAAAAAGGGACTGAAATTTAAACACGCATCTGAGTAATTTTAAGCGGTTACTTGCATTGGTTTTTCGGTTGCTGAAGAAGAGTCCTGATGCGGTAGACACTGGAGGTCTTTTGATGAGTTTGTGAGGAGTCAGCTGGAAGTTTTTACTTCTGGTTCTTCTGAAGAAGAAGTCCACAGCGACTAACGTTACTTGAAAGTAAAAACTGCCGGAAAATAAAACTCAAGAGGAAGGTCTTGAGAGTCCTGAAAGGTGTTGTCTCAAACGAAGAAGAAGTTTTTTCTGAGCAAAGTTTTTTCGGGCTAATCGCTTTTGAGAGTTCCTATTCTGTGTGTACTAGCCAATGAGAGGCATGGATTTTGAGCGGGAGAAACTTTCTTTGTCTTTTGTTTTATGGCTCATTTGCATGTTTTATGGCCGGTCTGGAATTGTTGCCGTTTTAACCCAAAATATAGTATAAATAGTATTATGCGTTTCACAATCACATACTGTACGTCATTGTCCGAGGAATGAAAAACAGGTAACATTGATACCAAGAAGCAACCATTTGGAATAGATTAAACCAAAGATACATACATACACCTGAATATCAGTGTTTTATGGCTTTAACTAATACAAATAAAGAGTGGTAACTAGGCTAATACAATAAGGAAACATACAAACAACACATGCATACACCAGATACAATTATAACTGATTAATATAGTCTAAAATAAAGAAATGTCTTTATGTGTGTGTGTGTTAGTTTGTGTGTGTGTGTGCATTAGTTTGCTTGGCTTGGATGGCCCATCGAGGTAATTTACAGCTCTTTAAACAGTGTTTGAAGTCAGATTGAGAAGGATGATAGTGGGGGCTGGTTCGAATCTTCTTGTCGGTGAAGAACCATCTGGCAATTTAAAACCCCTATACAACGTAACATCTCTGACCAGAACTGTAATTTATATGCAAATGTCAAAAGGCTAAAAGGGTCTTTTAAGCCATAAACAGTCCAACGCTCATGCATGATCCTACGCAGACGCTACACTCTTTCCACGGTGTTGTTTTAACTTCACCTGAGAGAATTCACAAAGCAGAGGTTTGTCTTAAGTTTACTGCTTAATGCAATTCACCAGTTCAACACTGATTTCAGCAGATAGGAGCTTTGTTTGTTTACTTGCATTTTGCTTTGGATGACAGCTGAAAAGCGGAGTTGTTTTCCCGTTGCTGGGCTTCCCGGCTTTAGATTGGTTGCTGGTCGGGCGTCTGGCTGACGTAGTTTCTGGGAATTCCCTTCGGAGATTGGTTACTGCGATGACGTCAGAATGGCGTCCCTTTTGGGGAAGCCCTCGTTGGGTTGGTTGGATGCCGGATTACGACTTTAAGTTCTTTGAAGATTTCAACTGAAGTGTTTGAGTTCTGGATTCTCGCTGTGCGATGTTATGGCATGGGAGCGCTTTTGTCACGCTGTTACCAAAATAAAAGCCAGAGGTCTTGAGCGAGAGAGAGTGAGCGGTGTGAGAGCCTTGTGTCCATTTTAAGCAGGCTGACCATTGGTCCGCCCCACGGCGCGATCTTCCAATCGGACGCTGTTGCAGGACTTAGCCACGCCCTGTGTGGTTCCTTTTTTTTCATGCACAAGTCACATGCCCTCGTGGGGCGTACTTCTGGAAGTTTCAAATAACTTCTGATAAAAGTCTTATCACCAGAGAATGATACATAATATAAAAATTTCACTAACACCAATGTTCGGCGAATAAGACAAGCTCTCACCCGATATTAAACTTCACACATCTTACACGCATACTAAATGCTTTGTCTGCTAAAACAAGTTATAAGGCAAATATTAAAATATCATGGTTTCAAATATATATAGCATAACACATACAGTGGATACATTTTCACTACTTATGAGTTTCAAACTATTGTCTGTTAAAATCGTCATGCAAGGTTCTGTTTCTTTTGTTGTGACAAAAGGAGTTTCAGTCAGGGCAGGAAGCAAAGTGTGTTATCTCTTGATTGGATTAATCTTTAATCACTCCTCTGAGTAGATGACGACAAGACTGGCAGGAAGTCGACCCAGAATATTGGAATCATGTGCTGGGTGATTAGCAAACCTCATGATGGCTTGATAGGGGCATAATAGTAGTGTCCTAGCCAGAAATCCCTACAAAGTTTAGACAGGTTAGGTTGGTTGGTGCTGGCCTAGCTGATAATGACAGGAAGTGGCTAATTTCCTTCATTATGTGGTCCCTGATATTTCTATTCAGCGATAGAGGTCTGCACAGGCTTTAAACTGAAGCCCGAACTCGACCCGTACCCGAGATCGTCTGACCCAGCCCGACCCGACCCGAGCGGCACAGTTCAATTTAGAGCCCGAACCCGACCCGAACCCGAAATCTTTTTTTTCCCCCACAACGAATAGCCAATTTAAAAAAATGCTGTAGGCTGTTTCACGATTGCATGCAACGGTCCGTAAACAAATACATGTAAGAAACAGAATCATTAAGGCTCGGCCAGTTCACAAGGCAAAAGAAAAAACACTTACCAGTTATGAAAGTTTATGAACATCAGGTGACTTGGTCACATAAATTCTGCCAAGTTTTTTAATGGTTGTATACGACAAGACGATAATTCTTCCATCGTGCAAATTATGGTCATCTTCGTCAGTTAAGGCTCATTAGCATTCGGCCTGCTTTAAATCAGACACAGAGATGCAGTGCGGTAAGATCGCATTTATTTGAATTAATTAATTATATCATTTATTTGATTAGCGAGAAAGAGAAGAGAGAGAGAGAGAGAGAGAGGGATGAAAGTTGCGTGTGTGAACCTGCGTCTGCGCGCCTCTCTCTACAAGCAATGAGGCTTAGTTACTTCAAAAACAGCGATTTACCCCCTCATTGCAGAGAAATATAAAGATGTGAGTCAGTAGCCTGTCGAAGCTATTTAACTAATAAAAGTGTCCGTGCTGTGTTGTCGTTGTCGTGTGCAATAATGTGTGTGCATGCGTCTATGAAAGCAGCATAGCCTAGGCTACTGCATATAGTTTTAGTTTAGCTATAAACCCGAGCCCGACCCGAACCCGAAGCTATTCATTAAACATTACCCCGAACCCGACGCCGAAACCACGAACGTATTTCGGGACCCGTCGGGCTCCGGTCAGGGTGCATACCTCCTTTCAGCGCGGCTGGAAACTTAAATTGATTCACAAGTGGCAGTAAAGCTTTTATAATTTTTACAAATGATTCTATATCAAAGAAATGCTGCTCTTTTGAACCTTCCCGTCATCCTGAAAAAATTTTTTCCAACAATTTCCAAAAAAAACAAAAATATGAAGCATCACAACTGTTTTTTCACCTGATAAGGAATTGTCCTTAAACCACCAATCAGCCACAATAAAATTGATTTTTGAGTATTTTTTACACAAAATAAATATTAAATAGAAACATTATTTTTAAATTGTAGTAATATTTCACAATATTATTGTTTAATCACAGAAATGCTGCCTTAAAAAACATCTTACCGACCCCAAACTTTTAAGCGGTATAGTAATTTTAGTTTTTATTGTTTTATTAATAAGGGTGATTATAGTAATTTCATACATTTCTAATTTTATTGTCATAATTTTGCACATTAAAACAAGGTCAGAATTTAAATATAATTAGCATTTACAATAAAGAAACACAATAATTATAATATTAATATTAATTTACTTCTCTTGGCTGAAAAGGTTATAAAATCATTCATTAGATTATTTTATATTTATCAATAACTTTTAATGTATACATTATTTCAATTTAATTTCACTAAAATTATTTTATATTATTATGTTTTATAAAAATATAAACTACCATACAATGAAAACATGTTCAAAAGAGAGTGTCTTTGCTCAATCAGTTGTCGATGAGTCGATGACTTTACCACCACCAGTCTGATTCAAACAAACCTTTCAGTTTTATGAACCAGTCCATCTGATTCATTGAAAAGATTTGACTCTCATAATGATTTGTTCATGAATCAGTGTTCTCTCCTAGCTAATGGACCAGTGAATCCACCAGCATAGACTTCATGATAAAGCTGTTTAATCTGGTTAACACATGCAGGTCTTTCAGCAGTGATAGCAGCAGCCTGGCCTGGGGAAAATTCTAGGAAAAGCTCTAAATGTAAACATTTCCTCTTTAAACTGAACTCAAAGCTTTTCAGAGCCCATCTTCTGCTTTCGCTGTCACTGCAAGTGTGTTTGTGCAGAGGAAAGAGATAAGAGAGGCGTGCCACCCACCGCTGCGGTGTCTACTCGACGACAGACCTCTCTGTTAGTTGGTTTGTTTTCGTCTCTAGTTGGTTAGCTCTGTCCTTGATGTGCTTTGCGCAGAAGCACCCGGAGCCTCCGCCGCATCAGGTGCCGCTCTGATCAAAGGCTGACGCGAATGCCACGCTCCTCCCTCTCTCTTACGATTGCTTTTCATTCCTTTCTTCTTATGTATGTTTATTTGCATCATCCTATTCTCTTAGACACACACTACGTTTCAGGCCTCTTAACTCCCATTTTTACCTTATTTCTTTGTTCCCAGACTAATCCTTCTTAAGAGAAAATATCACCTTTGAAGGGAAAAACAAATGTAGTGGTGCAAAGCACATACTGACGGAGGTTACAAATCTAACAACTAAAGGCCTCAACAAAGATGATGATTATAAAGATAATTATAAAGTTTTATTAATTGTTCCAATTCTATGAGAACAGGGAAGTCCTCACCATATCTATAATAACAACTTCACAGAGGAACGATATTGTTGAAATCATTTCCAAAACTATTTTTTCCAGCTGATGGAACGATAATAACATTGACGGCCAATCAAAATCCATCGGCTTTTAAAGCCTGTTCACACCAAGAGCAATAATAAAAAGGATAACTACAATGTTAAATATATCACATCCACACCAGTGAACAATAACATTGCATTTCTTATAAGTGCATGATGCAATTGTGTCTGTTGCTTTAAATGCTCAAGCTCTTAAAGTCAGGTGGATTCTGATTGGCTGTAATGTTTTATCATCTTACTCAAAATCTTCCGTTAAATGATATTGGCACTTTCTCTATGCGGTCAACGTTATAGTTGTGGTGTGGGCTCTGCTACTCTTTTAAATGTAGAATTATTTTTAAAACTTTCTCATAATAGTTATCATCCGCTGTGTGAATTGGCCTTAAGACCATTTTTCCCAAACCTGCATGTGGCATCATTTCTGCAAATGAGATGGCTTTGCTTTCCTGCAGTTTTACACTTTTAAAGACAACTGTTGCTAAAAGCACTGATCGTTTTGATCCAAAACCTTGAACACTGAATCTGTCATTTTATTACTCTGGCTGTACGTATCACAGTAATCTTCATAATGCATGTCCGATTGTGGCGCTAGCGTAAATCCGCTTTGCGGGAGCCATGCCATTTTAGCTTGCTTCTACATATCTTTGAGTTCTTTTATCGTGACCCATACTCACGGGACTCATACCTCAGTGCTTCACACTGCAAGTGCAATGATGTACCAGGTGAGCTACCAAGCAAGTTTACTACATAAGAAAATCCATATATATGGAGTTGGTTATGTGATGTGAACATCCCCCCCAACAAAACATGGTATTTCTTTAACAAATCATGTACTATGGTAAAAGCATTTTGAGGTCATTACATAGTATTGTGCAAGGAATCAATCTCTCCCGTAATCATAGTTGGTGTCAAAAAAAATAAAAAGTTGTTGATGTTTTATTTCCACTGGTGTTTATCTCAGCTAGAAACTACAGTATATGTATAAGTATGATTTTTGAGTTTTGCAAAACTCTAGGCATGCGTTTCCAGTGAGCCTAGGTTGGTTTGTCCCCTGTACGCCTCAAATCCCCTGGAATTCTCCTTGACAGAATGCCTCAACATCCCTCAATACGTCCTTCCCATCGTCCCCAAGTGCTCACCTCAGCAATACATACATTATTATGAGGACTTCTGTCAGCTACACAATAGAAACATCCCTACTTTTAATCATAGCCCCAGCCAGCTGGGAGAGAGCCTCCTTCACCCATCTACCCTCTTCCTCCCTTCTCATGTTTCTTCTTTTTTTCTTGTTCTATCCATTCATCTCCCTCCCTCCTCTCTCTCTCCCAGAAGTCGTAGTGATGAATAGTTCAGTGCTGGCATCTGATGCCCACCAGCAAGAGGCAAGGCCCTTTTCAACAGCTCTCCTGGATCAGGAGGGGAAAAGAGATTAATTAATCCGGCAGAACGGGAGGCGGGACACTTTGGGTATAGAGTTTGTGTGTGTGTGCACAGAGGCTGATGAGCTCTTTAAATAAACGCCACAAGGTCGCACACCAGCAACAGAGAGCGGGCCACTATAATGGTCCTTGACCTCCCAACACACACACACACACACTCCCAAACTGATCCCTCAGAGACTCCTGCCTCACAAACCCACAGTCCACCGCTGATTTTCAGCCCAGACTTTGGGGGGAGGGTAATTTGCCTGGGTTTGCTCTTAAATGCACACCGTGCCTCTGCGCACCTACATTACCACGCCATATGATACTGTACGGAGGAGGTAAATGATGTCATCATTCTGACCGCTGCCATGTCCTTCAGACCAGCTGAACGAACCTGTTTACCTGCCGCTGACGGGGTGGTAATGCTAGGAGATGTCATTCTTTACAACAACAACAACAACAACAAAATGCCATTACAGCCTAAAAATCCACTACAGTGATGGTGTCAGATGAATCTAATATATTTACATAAAAATCCAAAGGGTGTAAAAGAACATCATGGTACTGTAATATCATGGTACACTATTAGATATGATAGTCAGTTAACCAAAAGTTTCATGTAGTAACATCTAACTCTCACTGGTCTGATTTTAATAAACTGTACATGGCACTTTTTACTATGCTAATCAAAAAGTAATAATACATCATTTTGATAAACCTCTGTGGTCTGGCAAATTATTCAGTGTCCAAAATAAGTCATTTTGAAAATAAATGTTTGTCCAGTATATTGTAATTTTTGAATGGGGTCTACTAAAAATTACCGTTTTTTTTTTCTACAAAATATCTTCTTTTGTGTTTCACAGAAGAAAGTAAGCCATACAGGTTCTGGAGTGACATGAGTGCAAATGATGGCAGAAGTTTCATTTTTAGGTGTACTTTCTCTTTAAGAATGAATGTTTGAATGTATAAATGACTTTATAGAAGGATCAAAAGTACTGATGCAATATCATACATTTTAAATAAATATAGATAGAAGGATCTATCAATATTGATATTGATTGATATCGCTATTCAATATATATTTATTGATATTGGTATTGTATTAATGTAATATCACAATCCATGGTTCTTTTTAAATAAATAAATATTGATAGAAAGATCTAAAGGACTGATGCAGTATCACAATATATAAATATACGTTTGGTACTTTTTCAATAAAAACTGTTAGTAAATAAATAAATAAATAAACTAGTATAATTGTAACTTAGGTTTAGTACCTAAAGTACTAATTGTACATATTTTGTATCATTGCTTTTTGTTGTTGTTGTTGTTGTTGTTGTGGAATCTAGAGAAGCTGACGGTAGTGACTCGACAAATAATGGCCCTTTTTATTATTTTGCAGATGCAATTTTTCATATCCAGATATTAAATTAAATTTATATATCACAACCTAACCACTGAAAATACTATTTGGTGTTTTTACTTGTCATTTAGCAGATGGCTTTCATCCAATGAGACTCACTCTAGACTAATTTCACAGACGGTCTCATTGGAGCACCTGTGGTTAAGTGCCTTGCTCAAGGGCACAATGTTTATAGAGCGGGACTGTGATCTAACAGGAACTATTGAGTTTCTGGGTCATCTTACGTGAGACTGAACCAGCAACCAAGTAGCTAAGATCATTAACTATTAGGGTACCAGCACATCACTGGAAAACCTCTAGCACATCTGCAGCCCTAAAATGTTCAGCGAACAGGCCTTGTAATCCAGGCTATGATGTTCAACAGAGATAAAGCTATAGCGTCTCCTCTGGAGACACAGGAAGAGACACAAAGGAGAGGAGGACCTGGGGAAAACGGAAGGCAGGAGTGGAGGGAAATTCCCATCTGTCTCCCACCCTCATGGATGAGTGCAGTGACCCAAATAGAGGGGACGGGAATAGCAACAGGGTAAAGGAAGAAAGGAGAGGAGGAGGAGTGCATCAGAAAGAAAAGGGCAGATAAGATGAGAGATGTTCTTCCTTCTTTGCATGTCTTCTCTTGGGCATATCATCAAACAAGATCCACAGAGAGAGCTGAAGTACTGAAGGCAGGTAGGCATGAAATAGAATTGTGAGGGGGAATAGACATATTTTACACTGGTCAGTCAGTGCATACTTTTCAAAAAGGTTTTAAATAAATAAAAATGTTGGTAGAAGGATCTAAAGTATTGATGCAATAACACTATATATATAGAGAGAGAGACATTACGATTGCAGGCACTTATCCAGATAATGGCCACTTTTAATTATCACTTCCAATTATTACAGCTAATGCTCATATATTGGAGTATAAACGAGTCAGATTTATTAGGGTGTCATTTATATTGGTAGACTCAAGATCGAATCAACAACAAGGGCTGAAAGTCTTTTGGACAAAAGCAGTGAAGACATCTCGCTTCAAATATTCTGATAAAATCTGCAGACACTGTGGCCTTGATGAAAAAAATGAAATGAAACCTTAAGTTTAAACAAACAAGGACAAGTACACCGCACCGGATAGGTCACCTCAGGCCTCGGCTGCTGGATAATTGGATTTGCGATTCAAAGGCAAAGTCTTACTCTTTTTACATTGTGCATTTCTTCCTCACCTCTCTTCCACACTCTTATCTGCTTTATTCTTTTGTGAGTCTGAGCTGAACTTTTCATCATGTAAAAGCAAATAAAAAGCAATGCATAATAAGAACAGTGGAGAAAAAAGAAAGCTGCTGTGTCCTTCTAAGAAAGAGACAGAACAATATAGTGTTAATGTTGCCAGTATAAGGAAGTGAGAGGAAATTTGACAGATCCAAATATCCAATATGCACCATCATACTTTGATGTCTCAAGAAAACACATGAAACCCACAAGATCAGAGTGCGCTTTCTGCTATAAGATCAAGACAGGGATGGGTTTAGAGGATGAAAAGCTCTAATCACAAAAAGGAAAAGCTAATCTTATTCTTTTCAATGTTGAAAATGGTTGTGAAAACCATGATTTGTTTTTGATTATCTGATGAACAGAAAGTTCAAAAGAAAAGCATCTATTTTAAAAAGGTTTTTATTAAGCCTTTACGGTCACTTTTGATTAATTGAATGCTCCTTGCTGAATTAAATGATTAATTTCTTTAGAAAAACAGCTTACTAAATCAAAACTTTTAAAAGGCGTACTGTATTTAATATTATCATATTTAAAATGCATTGCAAGTATAAACTAGAATTTTCTTAGTTTAAACATCTCATATTATTTAAAAGTTAAAAGTAACATTGTCATGTTGGAAGGTAACTTTCCTTCCCATTGGCAACTTTCTGGCAGAGGGCAGCAGATTTTCCTCAAGAATTTGATGGTATTTTGCCCCATCCATTTTGCCTTCTATCCTGACAAATGCTCCAGTCCCTGCTGCAGAGAAACAACCCATAACAGGATATTACCACCTCCAAGCTTTACTGTAGGGATGCTGTTATCTGGATGGTGAGCTGTATTGGATTTCCAACAGACATATCGTTTAGTGTTGAGGCCAAATAATAACATTTTAGTCTCGTCTGCCTCAGAATCTTCAAGGTGCATTTTGCCAAAGCTCAGTCGTGACTGCATGTGGCTTTTTTCTTGAGGATGCTTTATTATTGCACCCCTCCCATACACGCCACATTTTGGCAGTTTTTGTGGATATTTTTTTGTTCACATTCACACAATGAACCTCTTTGTCATAATTCCCTGCAAGCTACTTCAGAAAAAACACGGAAAGTTTTTATTTTGCCTTCGGCCTCTTGGTAGCCTCTCTGTCCAGTTTCCTCCTGACACTTTCATATAGTTTGGAGCGATGTCCTGATCCAGGGAGGTCTGTGTTGTACCAAATACCTTTCACTTCTTAATAATAGCTTTCACTGTGCTTCTAGGCATTGATAATGCCTTTTAAATTTGTTTCGTATCCATCTCCTGACTTGTGTCTGTCCCTCATTTTATGCTCAGTCCTGTTGACAGTTCTTTTCCCCATAGTTTCTTGTTTGCGTCAGTTGCACTACCAAGGACTGAAATGCTCCATGAAAGCTCTTTTCATGCTGAGCTAATAAAAATTATATAGCTGATCACAGTTGAAAGTCAAATGTCTTTGTGTGCCATTGAGAATTTGATATAGCTACACCTGATTGAGTTTACAAGTCATTTTTAGGAGGGGGTTATCCTTTTTCCAACTCAGTGATTCTGGTTTTTTATTTATTTAATTTTTTCCCCCTGACATATTGGTGTTATATCTTTCACTCACTCGGGAATTTGTATAGTTGTTAGTAAGAGGGTGCTAATACTGGGTCTGACAAACAAAACTGTATCCGTCTCCATTTCAGGCTATAAAGCAAGAAAATGTGATTATTTTAAAGGGGGGATTCTTTTCTATACCCACTGTAGATAACGACTATGCAGAAGATGGCAAAATGAATGAGTGCTTGCTCGCTTCATTTTGTACTTTGGATTTTGACATTTTTTATTCATTTTCAAAGCCACAACACAGATGGACACAAGCATCTATTTGTCCCATGACTGTAAGGCAAAGGTTCAATAGAATTCGGGAGTCACTTTCCACAAGCAGAAATGAGATATAAATTCTCTCTGCTGCAGTGCTTCAGTCACACTTTTTAGGAAAACGAGTGAGTAAACTAATAAATACACAGTTTGACCAAACGTCATTAAAAGGGTGGTCTGGGGTACGGTTCACTTGTGATGTGAATACAATCGTACTAAATCACGGAAATGAACCGTACCGGAGTTTGCATGAACCGTACCCCAGACCACCCTTTTCAGGCAGACTCGGGTACGGTTCGCGGGTGCACACCCAAGTTCAGAAAACAACGTTCACATTATCCAAACAAACCGAACTCTGAGGTCAAATGAACCTGGGTGCGCACCAAAAGTGCTAGTGTGAAAGCCCCCTAAATTGTTACAAAACAAAACATTTTAACAAGCAGCCATAATATTTTTGTTTTGTTTATGCACCTAATAGAGTACCCCAAAATGGTTAAACTGTCAACCAAACCAAAACTAAACTAAACTAAACAAAACAAATAACAGCTTTATGGGCAGCTTAATGAAGAGAGCCTCATCCTCTGGTTTTGCTGCTTTCGGCTGAAAAGAACGTAGCCCCTGAACTCACAGCCAATATCTCAGTCTGACCCATTTGTGCACGAACCACAGTCATGACCCAATGGCTCTGCCAAGGAGTGTCAGAAACTGCACACACAAATGACCCATGAGGCCAACTGAGTATTACCAAACAGGAAATACACTCATCAGTTATGGCTAAATATACAGTGAGTGTCTGGCCACCCACAGGTCCAGTAGGTTATTGTAGAGCTCTCACATTGACTTAATGCTCCGTCTATTGATTCTGTTCTCACTGAGAGCCACATTATCATTATCATTCACCATTGTTAGGTCTGGTGTATCATTACAAGAGGCTTCAATGATAATATACCAGTTTTTACAACATAACAGAAAGAACACTGCTATGAATATAATAACTGTAGCCTGTCTGTGGTTTCTAATTACAGTCATTTCGGTAAGAAACAGTCAGTCTAACCAATAAAACAAGTGACTTATAAAGTCATTATTGGAGCGTACATCTTTTACATGGGGCAACAGCTGATTAGGATGAGCTTGAGGGCTTTAGCACCCCCTACAGGAAGAGTCTGACAGGAAAAAAGCAAGGAAGCCAAGAAAACACAACGAAAAACCTTCACCATCCCTTCCCCTTTTGAATTTCAAATAAAATATTTATCACGCCAGGCAACCAGTTTGTGTCAGGATGAATACATCTCTGACATTAAAAGCTCAGAGGTGGAATAGAGAGAAAAAGGAAAGAGAGTGAAGTATATATGATTTCATTGATGATGCAGAAGCAGTGGGGGTCAGAGAAGTGTGGGGAGGAATGTAAGAAATCAATGTTAAAGACATGGAGAAAAAGTAACGAGGGAGAGACAGAGGAATGCATGAACTTTAATCATTTAAAGAGGTTAAGAGAAGGTTAAGAGAGCGTGTTCAAAGATTAAATACACTAAACGAAGAGTCCGAGACACAGGAGTATGTTTAGGGAGCAGCCAGAGGTGTAGTAGAATTCAACTCAACACAAAATAAACAACCTAGACTTGACTTCAAACCATAGCAAGTAAAATGCAGTGCAATACAAAGAGATATGTTTGAGCCAACCTTATAAAACAGACAGGGTCGACTCTGAATTCCAATTGGATGACACATGTTCAGAGTGGCTGTGGTCTCATGCTTTATATTAATGCAACAAGTTGCTACATAGTTTGGTCAAAACAAATTGCATACATTTAGGACAGGGGTGTCCAGTCCTGGTCCTGGAGAGAAAAAATCCTGCAGAGTTTAGCTCTAACTTGGCCCAACAACATATCCTATGTTGAAGATTCTGGTATCTGAAGACCTTGACTACATTGGTTCAGGTGTGTTCAGTTGGGGTTGGAGCTAAACTCTGCAGGACAGTGCCCCTCCAGGAGCAGAACTAGACACCCCTGATTTAGGAAAATTAATTATATTACTTGGAGGTTTAACTTTAGATATTCCACTAAGGTTAAGTAACTTTGCAACCACATTTCAACTACCAGTTATTAGATTAACATCTGCTAACACTTTATTGTGATGTCCCCCCCAACAGACATTCTCCTGTCTATTCTACTATAGACATTCTACTGTAAGCAACTCTGCAAGTACATGTCAGCTTATTATTAACCCTAACAGTCTACTAACACTCTAATTAGAGTTGGCTGACATGCAGATGCAAATTTACTTATAGTGAGTAGAATTTCTAAAGTGGACTTTCGAAATAAAGTGTAACAATTATGAATTACAAATTTGAATAAATACATACAGTATAATTATAGTATTTTGGTATTTTTCCCATATTTATATTACCTTCTAAAATCAATAAGCATGAAATCCTTGCATGAATTTTTGCTTTATGAAACACCAAGTCCTCTACAACTTATCAGGAACAATATAATTGTTCATCATTGTACATCATTGTATGTACATTGTATATTATACAACATGCAATAAACATAAAAAAAAGATTATTGTAATGTTTTTCAATATTGATAATAAATATGCATGATTAGGGGGTCACATACACCCCCTAAATCTATGTTTAAGTGTGGTAGGACCACTGTTGCTGTCCATGGTGCTGAATCATTTGAAACGTACACCACCAGCACACACACACCCTCCTCTCTCTCCCAGAGATGTGTGTGTGTGTGAAGGAGAGAGAGGAAAACACAGTAAACATCATTGCACGCTGACAGTCAGTGCTGTCTCTTGCTGTCTTCATAACACCACTGACATGGCAGATATCACTGAAGTGAAACTGACGATCCCAAGGACGCAGGGGTGGGTGACACAGCTAAAGGCATCAAACCTTGTGAGTGACAGGCCCTCGCTATGAATGCATGCCACCTAAAAGCCCTACATCCGAGCCCTGAGCGACACACGAGTGAGCCAAAGAACCAAAAGTTCATCACCCAGCGGGAGACCATCCCATCTCTGTCTTCGGATGCGCTCTCATGCATGGATTCAGAGCGCAGCACTATCTATGCCTACAACCCCAGCTGCACGTCTGCCACTGACACTAACACACACTAACACACTCTAACACACTCAAGAATTGCAGCCTGTCACAATGGGCCATTAACCTCCTATAGGGGAATCCCAAAGACAGAGCGAGGCCGAGCAAGAGGCAGGCCATCACCAGGCTAAGCTAACAGGCTTCCCTCATCGAATTCTGCCTCAGGGGGGATCTCTGTGGCACTGCATTTGGCAAGGGGAGATAGCGCTGCTGGACACAGGGGACCAATACTGTGAAAATATGTTTGAAGTGCCTGGAGGCTCTTTCCTACAGTGCTGACCCAATACAGTTTGCAAGTGACAAAAGGTCTGCGACAAGGTGGATGCATTGTTTTTCACAAATATGACAAATGTCTTACATATAACTGGTTGGGTTAAAAACTAGCCCTGGTAAAACATTGGTGTCCCTATCTAAAAATTCTTAATATAAAATAAATTATTGTTTTCTGACGACAAGGAGTAGCAACTCTGACAGATCCATTTAAAGTCAGCATGAAATCAAAATTAAAATTATTTACTTTTATAATTTAGTTTTTAATTGCTTTAAAAAAATAAATTAATACTTTATATACATCTATAATGTTAAGATTTCATATATGCTGTTCTTTGGAACCTTATATTAATCAAAGAATCCTGAAAAAGTATTTCATTACACACAAAAGTACTAAAAAAAAAAAAAAAAAAGCACAACTCTTTCAACATGACCAGTAAATCAGCATATTAGAACAATTTCTGAAATGGCATGTGACACAGAAGACTGTAATGACTGCTGAAAATCCAGCTTTGTATTAAAATGTATTATAATAGAAAACAGTTATTTTAAACTAATAAAATTTAGTAAAACAGTTATTTAAAATTGTAATTGCAGACTCAAGAACAAACTTTCCAGAATGGAATCCATGGCAAATAAAATAATTGGCAGGCCTCAGAACCAATTAATACGACTTTATGTAGAAAGGACAAAGAAGGCGAGAGTTATTCTTGCAAATAGCTCTCATCCTCTATTCAGCCAGTTTGAGCCCTTGAAGTCAGGTAGACGTTATAGAGTTCCTCTAGTAAATAAAAATCTGTTTAAGAGGTCCTTCATCCCAAATGCAATTAAAATCATTAATTCAGCAAGTGTTTAATCCAGTAGTGAGTAAGGCATGAACTCTATCTTTTTATTCTCTTTTATGTAATGTGTGCAACGTGACTTAGTGATTGTGATTCTATTTTACTATGTATGTTGTTACTAATTTTGTTGTGCTGGTGAGCCAGACAATTTTCCACTGAGGTGGACAATGAAGTTATACAATAAAATAATATTTCACAATTGTATTGTTTTTACTGTTTTTTTTTCCAATCAAATACATGTAGCCTTACATCATATTGTTGTCACACCACAGAAGAGGAGATTCAGAATTCACAGTTCAAAGGGTTTATTTCCAGAAATGTAGAATCAACAACAGGTAAGACATTTAACTTGTTGATATATTTTGAGCAGAAAGTCTGTTTATTGAGCGAGCCATGGCAAGAGCTGATGATGAGGATAACGACGAGAGAAACACAGTCCAGGGTGAGAAGTCAGGTGTCAAGGTGTAGTAACATTTAAGGAGACCAGACAGTGAGTGTGTGTGAAGTGCTGGTATATAAAGGAAGTCCATGATAAGTGCATACAGGTGTGAGTAATTAGAATTCCGGTGATTGCGATCGTATGGGCGGAGTGATGGGATCTGGTGTTGGTTGGTTATGTGACAATTGTATATTGTAATTTATTTCTATTAAACTAATTATTTAATTAAAAAAAAAACTTCATAAAAACTAAATGTAGTCTTCATAGCATAAAAGACTTCTTTCAAAAACCAAAATAAAATTACCAACCCCAAACTTGGTGCTAACAGTGTTTCACAGAAAATGTCTTTTGAATCTTTTTTTTTTAAATGCCTCATCTTTTAAATTACTCCCTTTTTTTGGCTTGATGCCAGCAGGCAACTGGTTAATGTTGTTCAATAGCCAATCTCGCCAATAGTTCACACAATAATTTAATGCTGATGGTAATGTTAGAAAGTTTACAGCAATAATAGTTAAGAACTTGAAAAATAAATTCTACCACTGTAATATTTTATAACTTTCAGCCTCCATGTCACAGTGTTTTTTTCACAGAGGCAAATAGTCCACGACAATCTACTGTAAACTTCAGATATGTCCTGCCATATATTTTTTCTTTTTAAAAATCCATAAATATGCAACATTACAGGAGTAAAATGGGTTGTGAACGCTGTTTCATGTTGACTTTAAAAGGATATTTCTGTCATCATTCACTCACCCTCAAGTTGTTTCAAAACTGTATGAATTTTCATTTTGGGGTAAACTATGAGTTTAAGTTGAGAAGGGGAGAGGAACAGGAGAGGTGGGGTTGTAGGAAAGTGAGGACTTGATACGAGTGTAATTGATGATATCTGAAATTCTGATGACACCCTCCAGCAGAGCCTGGCAGGACATTTGTCTCTGGTTGAAAATAGAAATCAAGAGCAACTCTGTAAGATAGAACAGCTGACAGAACACATTATACCGCACTATTGCTACAGATGCACAATTTCAGCCAACACTGTGTTCTACATGTCTGCAAAACGGTCAAACATGAACACTTCCAACAATGCCTCCTATGCATGCTGTCACATATTAATAAAAGAAAAATGCAACAGGAGTGGACAAGGCCATTCAGACTGCCAAAATGCCAAAATAATCTCTTATATCAAAAAAAGATCAGTGCAATTTGTGAAGGAAATTTAACTGTTGCGTGCCTATGCAAAACTCACTGCCACGTGTTGAATCAAAATGAAAAGTATAAGTAAAAGTAAGATTTTAAAGAAAAGCATTACAGTATAAACTGTAAATAAAGATTTAATCGCTCTCTAATGACATACACAGCCAGTCTTAGCAATATCTCCCAACAGAGATCCAAGAGATCCGCTGCATTTTCCCCACCTGTCCAACTGAGCTCTAATGAGGCCAGTGAAATATCAAACTCAGTATGGAACCAAACACATTCCCATGTTCGCTGTTTCAGTTTCACACACTGGAGAAAAACAGCAGATCAACAGATCAATACTGCCTTCAACACACATCCATTTTGGTACCAATTATGTTTCGGAGGCACTTGGTGGGTGTTATTACGGCCGGCCCTTTGCTAAGGCAAAGCTCGGTAATGTAGTTTGTGGGGTGTGAATAGATGTGAGGAATATAGTGTTACGTAAGACTCCGAGAGGATGGCAGAGAGGCTTTTGTAATTATGTTGGCTCGCTTTGATCCAGTCAGTCAGGCCTCCCTGATCTTGCCACCTGTTGGAGTGCAGATCCGTCTGAGGTATAGGTTAATTAGACGGGCTGGAACAACCTCTTCTCCAGCAGACAGACAGAAAATGCACACAAATACACACACACCATCACACACATGAAGGCAAAAGTTACTGTCAGGTTCATCCACCCATAAAAACAAACACACAACCATACCCACACACAGGAAACGGGCCCAGCAGCACCTGTTTGTTTGCTCTGGCCCTGCTAGACTAATTTGAGATGCTCACTGTACTTGCATCTGTCTAACCAGCAGCAGCCGTCTGGCTCTATATCACAGAGTACAGCGGCGCTGAGAGTTGAGTCATCCTCTAAATCCGAGGATACACCCGAGGATACTTTTGCCCTTCTGCATAAGTTGTGTGCGACTGTCACTGAGCCCAATGTCCTTGGTCACAGCAGGACCTTGGCATCTTGGCACTCGACTGGGACACACAAATTCAAAGACATCCAAATGCACAAATATTTTTCTTGCTTCTGCTTCATTTCAAAATAACATTCACAAGGTCAATCAGAGTCAAAACATGAACGCACAAATGGATTTGCATACTGTATATACAAATGTGTATATTATGTATTATACATAAAGATTCCCACATATTGAATGAGACCTTGATAGGGATGGGTGAAGAGAGAAGAATAAACACGAGTGAGCACATGACCCAGATAGCAAGATGTCAGGAATTTAATGTATGAATCAAAACTGATTTCAAAACAAAATATTCTAACTGAACTAAAACTGAGCTGAATTGTGGCCTCTGTAAGTCCAAGGATAGAATAATACTGACTGGGTCATTTCATAATTTTCTTAATTATGTAGTGTTTCCTGAAAGGTCCACTTATAATGTTTTTAAATTTGAAAAACATATTTTAGACATTCATGACCATTTTATACTCTCTTTCTTAAGGCTCATGTCAATTTCATTGTGTAAGTTGAATAGGGCTGGGTTTTGACACAAATTTTACGATTCGATTAGATTTTCATTCACAAGCTTGCAATTCGATTACCGATTCGATTCAATTCAATTCATTATTGATTATTTTGGATAAATATCAGGTACAGTACATGCCAAATTTTCTCAAGGAAAAAAAAAAGCTCTCAACTAATGCTGTAAAATATATATGAGAGTCAGTTGGTACTACATTACTATAATACTGAAGGTTAAAATTGACTGATTTGTTAAAATTACACTTAATTAAGTTTTTTAAATAATAAAGTTACAATTACATAATAATATTTCTACTTCAATTAATTTGTTTGAAATATGAACAATGGTGGCTGTCATAAAAACTTGATGGATTTATTCAAACATTAAAGAACAGTAAAATTTATAATGAATAATATGTTATATGGTGCATATATTTAGCAAAATACCCCTCTCTATAGTTTATTTTTCTGTCTGACTAATGAGTTTATGGTCACCAAATATGTTTTTCTGAGGTAAATGTGACGTTATGTGACATTGTTTGTTTACAAGCCATTATATTGACGTCTTTGTGGGGCTGAAACACAGGATTGAGCGGTCCATGAGACAGGATATGGATTGTAAAGTTGTACTCTTTCTTTTAATTTACCTTCGGATGTTTAGTCGTGTTTATTTTGTGCTGAAACTGGTATTAATGTGGAGGAGATGATTAGTTCACGTCGCGCTGCTGCGTCTGTTGAACTGAGGCGCTACAGCGATCTGTCACTCCACATTAAACAGCGCCAAAACAGCATTTATTGTTTGAATACTGCAATACAATGAAAAGAATTTGACTTTGTTTCATATTAAAAGTACCAAAGCACAATGCTTATTGCGATTTATTGGATGGGAAGTACCCTTCAATTTTCCGTCCATTAACTGAAAACAGGCTAGACTAATCGATTCTTGGGATTTAAGAATCAATATAGTTACGTAAAAATGAGAATCGATTAATATCGAGATATCAATATTTTTTACCCAGCCCTAAAGTTGAATGTGTAAGTCTTTCAAAGTACACTGTACATCATTTCCACAAAAATATTAAGCCATTAAGCTGTTTCTGCTAATCTCATGTTAATCTTGAGTACCTATAGAGTAGTATTGCATCCTTCATATTTCTGAAGAGTTTTTAGTTTATAGATTTATAAAGACTATCTCCAGAGAACAAATCAAGCTCCGTAGGCGTGCCTTGGGCGGAGTTAAAAGGTCACAAGCACATGCAGCTTTGGCGTAGTGGTCATCGGAAGCTGTGACATCGAAAAAACGGAACAAAAACTTTATGGACTGAAATTTATTTAATTTGCTTACAAAACATTTGTCACCGAAATGCCGGGAACAAAAAACATACTTTCACACAAATTGCATCCACTGTTCCCTTAACGCTGGGTTCTTTGGGAAAGTGGTGTGTGAACAAGGTTATCTTGCTGGGGCTAAACCAAAACTACACTCTTTGGGGCATGTTGATTTCATGGTCTAAAAACAAAAAGACAAATCCTTCTGAACAAGTCCTGCGCAGCGCTGCCGATGAATTCCGTTAAATTAATGAAGAACATTGATGGGCTGCTCTTGCTCGCGCTCTGGTTGATGTGCGCGCACTCTTCTGGGAAAAGTGCCCATACAAGGAATTCCGCCCTTTATGACATCATGCAGGGCCATACTCGAAAAAAACTTTCCGAAACTTATAGGAACCCTGAAGGCGTGTATTTGCACAGAAATACTCCATCATATGTCCAACTCGTTTTTTTAAACTTTGGCCATGTTTAACAACTCTTTATCAGTGTATATAAGTCAGAATACATGAAATAGCATTAGACCTCCCCTTTAAATAGAAAACAGTTAGTTTATATTGTAATAATATTTCAGAATATTACTGTTTTACCGGTATTGGATCGTAATCAATGCGAACCTCGGTGAGTATAAGAAAAAAAGAACTACTCTACACTACACATTAAGAATGCACTCCAATGTCATTTCTTCACTGAATGCACTATATACTCTGAAAACATGTGATTTCAGACACAGCTTTAGTGTTAGTTAGTGCTTAATTAAGTTATTTCAAAGACAATAAAAACTTGTCTTTTCCAGCTAATTTTCAGTAAATTATTTCTTAAAACTACAGTGTACAATAAAATGATTTCTCATGATATGACCCTTTTAAGCAATAAAAATTATATAAATGAAACTCAGCTGGATATAGAAATTCATATTACTGTGTTTAGAATGTAATTGAAAAAGAGGCAATATTGATTCAATCAATATTGATTTAAGGTTGAAGATGTTAAACTAAGCACTCAACCCAGCTGAGAGCAGGAATGTAGTCATGTAACAGAGAGATACAAAGCTCTTGGAGATTTAGCAAAGGAGAGAGAGAGAGAGAGAGAATACACAAAAAAGAAACAGCTGCTGAGAAACAAGAGACAGAGGAAGGAAGGAAGACAAAAAGATAACCGTCTCTCAAAGACAGCAGGGATCCAAAGCACAAGGCGGTTCAGAGACAAGTACAGTGTTCAGTGTAGTGTACTGTGTTCAGTCAGAACCGAGCCTAAAGTTATAGGAACAGAG
This sequence comes from Sinocyclocheilus anophthalmus, assembly GCA_018155175.1. NCBI lineage: Eukaryota > Metazoa > Chordata > Actinopteri > Cypriniformes > Cyprinidae > Sinocyclocheilus > Sinocyclocheilus anophthalmus. The sequence goes on along the minus strand of JADLZN010010184.1, from coordinate 106,930 downwards.
CAGAGGAAAACAGAAAGCCTTGGACAGACTGAACATTCATCTCTATGTCCAAAGAAAACATCTCAATGATGTAGAAATATCATGCTCAACTGGAATTGTGACTAAAACCCAAGAGATTCAGCTCCGAATTTACGTTTTAAAGGGGTCATTTGATGCGATTTCAAGTTTTCCGTTCTCTTTGGAGTGTTACAAACTCTTAGTGCATAAAGAAGATCTGTAAAAATGCAAAGACTAAAGTCTCAAAACCAAAGAGATAATTCTTCTAAAAAAGGTAAGACTCGTCTACGCCTTCCTAAAATGCCTAATTTAAACACGCCCCCACATGTCTACGTCACAATGTGGGAAGATTTGCATAACACCGCCCAAATGTTCACCCAAAGAAAGAAGGCATAACATGTTGCTGCCGCACACAATGTCGTGAAGACGCTGTGTTTTGTTGTGAAAGCTAAATTACTTTGTTTGGCCTTCCAAAAAAGGGACACGACTAGAAATCAGTGGTAAAGGGGTCAATGACGTGTAAAAATAACATTAGGTTGTGTATTTGGTGTAATGCAATGTGTTTATGCGGTTTGAGGTTAAAAAAAACACATTATTTTTCACATAATGTACATTATTGTTTCTCCTCTATGCCCCGCCTTTCTGAAACACGTCGATTTTTACAAAAGCTCATCGTTCTGAAAAGCGAGGTGTATGCTGATTAGCCAGCTATACAGTGCATTGTGATTGGCAGAATACCTCAAGCGAGTGACGGAAATGTTACGCCCCTTAACATACTGTTGATGCCGTGTCCGGCCTGAGCGACGAGACAAAAACATAAAACCCATTATAAAAGAGGCATTTGTTGCATCCAGTATGGAACATAATTACTGATTATAATGACTTATTGTGTGTTTTTACACGTTGCGTATCGCGCGGCTTGGTGAACATTTAAAACCATGTCTGCATTTGTGATCGAAGAAATGACAAACAACAAGCGCTACTCTACACTGCTAAAAACTCGCGTTTGAATCATCAGTGGCAAATTCTTTAAATATTAAAAATTTACTTACAGGCTGAGTCAGAAGCGCCAGACTGTCCTTGCCAAAGTGGAACTGCCCCACTGTATAGAACAGCCTTTTAGCACAATTCATTGTAGGCTATGCGAACGCAGGTTCAGGAAACAGTCCTCCATAAAATGCATCACACACTGCGGGTTAGAGTGAGGAACGGCCGGCGGATTCAACAAAGGAGCATCCGGAGGGCTTGCAGCAAACCACATGTGACGACCCCGGGCTGGACAAAGCGGTGAAAGCCGATCCGGCGATCCACAGCGTGAAGTTGATGTATTTCCTCAGCGACCAGCACGGATCAGCTCTAGGCATGACGAAGCGGGTATAGTCCTCGTGGAAGGCTAAACAAAGTAGTTTCGCTTCACAACAAAGCACACAGCGTCTTCACAACATGGCAGCGGCAGCAACAATACTACAGCGAGAATAAAAGTTACATCTTCTTTCTTTACCTGAAAATTTGGGCAGCGTTATGCAAATCTTCCCACATTGTGACCTAGACATGTGGGGGCATGTTAGAACAAGCCGTTTTAGGTAGGTGTGGTTGACTCTTAACTTTTATAAAGAATATCTCTTTGGATTTGAGACTTTAGTCTTTGCAACTTTTCAGACCTTCTTTATGCACCAAGAGCTAGTAACCCTTCAAAGAGAAAGGAAAATTTGAAATCGCATCATATGACCCCTTTAAATAGAAGTGTGACAGCTATATGGATACTTCATAATGAGCTTTGATTATTGTCTGTGGTACTGCCTCTGTCCTTAATGAGGATGACAAACACCAGCCAACTATTTACTTGACCATGGGTTGAACATCTCCCAACACTCATCTCCACTCACACACACAGAGCCCAGCAATCAGGTCATTAAAACACTCAGAAGATGCCAGCAAAGTACACAGACAGACACACAAAGGCTCTCAACTGCAGTTTCGCTGTACAAACAACAGCCAATTAGGCAAAGACGCAGATGAATAGAGTGGATAGAGAAAGAAGAGATGAAACAGACATGACTCAGAAATGACTGGGAATATTTCAGTAGTGGTTAAGTTACAACTATTTATTAGTCTAAGCCTTAGATGACACACTGAGACTGTTCACTACATGGTGTATACTGCACAAAAAAATATCAAAAGCTGGCTGGAAATGAATTGATTACAACCAACTTCATGCAATTTTTAGAAATCAGGGTGCATAGCATTATATCAGGTGCATTATATTATATTATCTGAAATTATTATATTAAATAATATATTGATTATCTATATTTAAAAATTTAGAGTCTGTAAGATTTGTTCTTGTTTTTGAAAGAAGTCTCTTATGCTCAACAAGGCTGCATTTATTTGATCAAAAATACAGCAAAAACTGTAATATTGTGAAATATTACTACAATTTAAAATAAATGTTTTCTATCTTAATATATTTTAAAATGTAATTTATTCCTGTGTTGCAAAGCTGAATTTTCAGCATCATTACTCCAGTCTTCAGTGTCACATGATCCTTCAGAAATCATTCTAATATGCTGATTTGATGATCAAGAAACATTTCTTCTTGATATCAATGTTTACTTTTTAAATTAACTAGTAAACTTTTTCAGCTGAAAACAAATTCTAGGAACCCCTGCTCTGTGTGTTTAAAAGTAGACACAAACATAGACACACTCATGTGTGCCCTCTGAGGGCACAGGTGTGTATGTGTGTGTGAGGTGTGAAGTGTGAGAGGTGTGTACAGTGACAGATGGAGAGGGGCTGGTGGGGACAGACCACAGGAGCAGGATGGACTGAGCAGCACGGCTGACTCAAACAGCAGAGACGCTGTGGGGCACGGAGCTTTTCCCTCACACCTACAGGAGGTTGAAGTGCTCTCAGCCAATCAGAGAGCAGGTGAGAGTGGGGAGGGACAGGAGACAGGGTGGAAATAAATTAGGGGCTACCTGGCAACAGCCTCATAACAGATCCCCTCTCAACATGAGATAGAGAGAGTGAGAATGAGAGCCAGGCAAGAAAATAGAAATGAGAGAGGGAAAGAAAAAAGAAGGCAAGAGAAAACCAAAGAAAGAGGTTGTGAGAGAGAGAGGTGCGTCTGAGGAAGATGACTAAGTCATGGCAATGCTGAATGCTTGAGGGTCTGAATTATTCACCCTGCAGGTTAAAAGAGTAAGCGTCCATTATCTGTAGACTCCATCTTCACATTCAAAGACAGCTGGAAAATACCACAGAGAGAGAAACTGTGTAAAAAACAGCAAACATATAAAAGGAACAGGAAAAGTGTGAAAAAGAATTAAACATGTGCGAGACATACACAGAGAAAGAGAGGAAGCAGGAGGGAAAGGATTCAGGATGAAGTAGGTTCAACAATTAAAACTGCATGAACTCCTAACCTTCCTCTGACTTCTCACCATTTAGCATTACATGGATGTGAAAGACCCGAGGGCCGCTGGGGAACCAACCCACCACATTCAAACACATCCAGAGATGTTAAAGGAATAGTGAACCCTCATGTCATTCCATACAATAAAGAAAGACACCAAAAGCAGCCTATGTGACTTGTGCTCTGTATTAAAAAAAATTTAATTCTATTGTATTTACTGTCTATGTCTATTGTGAATTGTGCTTTGTTTGTAAATATACTGTTATGCAAAAAAAATTCAGACTTTGTCTGACAATAAAGTTTCTATCTATCTATCTATTTATCTATCATCTATCTATCAGTGCATATGCGAAAGTAGTTTAATTTTTTTTAAATTTTTTTTATGTTGCTGCCTTGTTAAACTGCTTTAAATGACTTTTTTTTCCACAGCAATCTACACTCCATACAGACAAAGCAAAAACAGAATTGCCACAACTTTGTAAACTTATTAAAAATAAAACACTGAAATAAGTACATTGCATAAGTATTTATTTCATTCATTAACTAAATATTTAAGTCTTTTTTTGTTTGATGCGACAAGCTTTGCTCATCAGCATTTTGCAATTATCTGCCATTCTTCACCTCAGCTGTTCACCTACAAGCTAGGGCTTGAAACGATTTTGCCGAAAATAATTAATTGCGATTTTTTTAACCAAGATTGCGATTTTAATATTTTTAAAGCTCTTTATGTTCTGTATTAATCAACAAAGACAAGCTATAAATCATTATATAGTATGACCAACACACTATTATAGATAGATTAAACATAAATATTATTTTCTGTAGGCCAGGCCTATATGTTACGATGAAATTAGGTGATGCATGAATTGTTATGAATTACATTTTTATTTAACAGCTACAATCACAGTATATTGACTGATTTGTTGAACTTCCAACCTTGTAAGAATGTAATAATTATGTTTTAAATAGCCTGTGTAAACATTACTATGAAAATGGCAGTAACAAAAATCACACAAAACTAAAGTAGAGTGCAGAAATATAAAAACAAAGATGATGCTTTACCACAACTTTAGGTAATTCAGTCCACTGTAATAACATCTGTAAACAGGGTGGACTGACACTAAACCATGTCTGTTAACTTTAGACCGAGTGGTTCTCACATTTGTGGTTAGCATAAAAAAATTCTGCCCCCCTTTCCCGAATCCTCATCCCATCTCAGACTACCAAATAATTTCACTAAGCATTATGAAAAATTTATGCTTTTTTAATTAAAAAAAAACCTACAGGGGAAAAAAAACACCTGCATCACTTGAAAAATTGAAAAATAGCATAGAGAGAATAACTTATTATTATTATTATTATTCTATCTCTGTTATTTATTTATTTTTTGTGAGTTTCATGCTGTCCGCTAAGGCATAGAACACACACACGCTTTCCTCACCAACGACATTAAACAACGTGTCTACACCGAACGCGAGCGGCAAAATACAGCAGAACCATTATAATCAGAGACGCGGTGTACACTGGTTGCGGCGCGACATTAAACTGATGCCTCGTTCTATTTATGAAATGCTGACACAAAGTTCAAATGATTTGCATCGGTCGCTTTGTCGCGTCCAGTGTAGACTGTGTTTCGGCGAGACGCGGACAACTGTAGCGTCTGGTATAGACACGGTGAGTGAAGCCGAGAGCAAGATATGCCTCGTCATAGTTTTTTGCATTTAGCTTGTGAATGACCAGCAAATGCCTGGGTCTGTGCGAATTCATCTATGGCTTTTCTCTTCGTTTTCACAAACCGATCCATCTCCCATTATAAGTTACGTCCTTTGGCTGTTTACTGTTTTATTTATTTCCTTTTTCTGCTGATGGCCCACGCTCGAATTGAAGCAGCGCTGCTTAGACCAATGCGTCATCAAAGTACTGCGAGAGCTATAAAAGAGCGCGGACGTCTCCTTATGCTTTCTCACGCCGTACTTTGATGTCATACACCGATCGATCTTCAAGTGGAACACACCTCTTTACTATCGCGTGTCACGTGACCGAGCGTAATCGCAGCCTCTGCGATTGAAAAATCGCGTTTTCTCATATCGCAATATTATCGCAAATGCAATTAATCATTCAGCCCTATCTACAAGCGGATGTCAGGTTGGATGGGGGCAGATGCACTATTTCAGGTTTCTCCAGAAATATTTTATTGGGTTCAATCCCAGGCTGTGGCTGGGGCACTCAAGGACATTCACAGAGTTGTCTATAAGTTGTCTGTGTTTAGGGTCATTGTCCTGTTGTAAGGTGAACCTTCTGCTCAGTCTGAGGTTTTGAATGCTCTGGACTGGGTTTTCATTAAGGCTAACTCAATATTTCGGTGCATTGAGCTTATCTTCTGCTCTGACGAGTCCCTCAGTCCCTGCTGCTGAAAAACAGCCCCACAGCATGAGGCTGCTACCAGCACACTTTACTTTTGGGATGGTACTCTGCAGGTGATGAGCGAAGCTGGTTTCCTTCAAACATGATGCTTGGAATTGAGGTTCGTCAGACCAGATAATCTTGTTTCTCAGATTCTGAGGGTCCTTTAGGTGCTTTTTTTTGTAAATTCCAAGTGTGTTTTCACGTGTCTTAACTGAAGAGAGGATTGAGCCTTGCCACACCACCATAAAGCCCAGATCAGTGGAGTGTTGCAGCGATGTTTGTCCTTCTGTAGATTTCTCCCATCACCACATATGATCATGGAGCTCAACTAGAGTGACCATCAGGTTCTTGGTCACCACATTAACCAAAGCCCTTCTCCATCAATTGCAAATCCAGGAGGCCAGCTCTAGGAAGAGTCCTGGTTGTTTCAAACTTCTTCCATTAAGGGTAACAGAGACTACATGCTTCTATGACCCTTCAATGAAGCAGAAAGCAGAATTTTTTTCTGAACTCTTCCCAAGATGTGTGGCTTGACACAAACCTGTTCCTGAGCTCTACAGGCAGTTCTTTTGACCGCAGGGCTTGGTTTTTGCTCTGATATGCATTAACCGCTGTTAGACTTTTTATTAAGATGTGTGTGCCTTTCCAAATCATACCCATTCAAATTAATTTGCCACAGGTTAACTTAACTTGAAGTGTAGTAATATATATCTACGAGCAAAATTAATGCTCCTGAGCAAAATTTCAACTGTCCCAGATGAATACTTATGCAATGGAATCATTAAAGTTTTTATTTTTAATAAAATTTGCAACACCCCCCGCCATGTTAAACCCACACCTGTTTTTTTGCATACGCCACACCTGATATTAAAGTAGGTAGCAAGTGGATATGTGAACTGGTGCACACATAGGAGTATAGAAAGTGTGGAGCAACAAACAGAACCAACATGGTAGAGGAGAAAACAAAAAAATAGGAAGGGAGTAATGAAAGACACAGGGTTTCAGCCAAATACGGCACTGTATCTCATGCTATTCGAGTTATAAAAAAATATTCTGGAAATATAGCCCTGAAGGGAGACTTATAATAGTAGGTGTTGTTGAGAAAGCCCAAGCACTGAAAATCTCACCCTCTGTGGTACCTATCAAATCTCATTTGTGCTTCAGCATATTATGATTGGACAAACCTCTAGTAGTGAGTCTTGTACAGTATATGATTTTCAAGGGCAAGTAAATGACTTCAATTTTTTATCTGTTTCTCACACAAAGTTATCATATGGCTTCAGAATACAAGGAATATAGTGCATTAGTCAACAAAAGAAACTCGCTTTATAAAGAACGCAGAAAGATGGGAGGAATGCCACCAAATTGGACAAAAAATGGCTCTGCACAATTAACTAAACTCTATAAAGAGGCGGTCGCCAGGAGGTCACAAAATAAGTGGAAAAGAAAAGTGTTGACTGGAGAATGCAGCATTAAATTTAGATGTGCTCATGTTGTTTCTTTTAATGCGTTTTTACAGCCAATCACAAATGATTCTTTGAGTTTACGAATGCAACAGCCAATCAGATTAGTCATTGATGAAATGCCGGAGTTTTGTTCAGTGCATGCTCACTGAATTCTGCAATTCTCTCATCATAAACATCACATGTGCATACGCTGCCAGTAAGAGAGTCATTGCAGTGTATACAGCTTTATTGAATGTAATGGGAGTTTTTTTTTTTTTAAGAGTGCTTAAGCTCACTCTAGGCTGAAGTTATAATATAGATACTGTTCTTTGACAATGTACTGTAAATGTTCTTTGCTTGCTTTCTGTATATAATTTATTCACTGTTTGAGCAACCTTGGAAATGAAAGCATTGTAATTAGTACATTACAATGTTTTTATTAAATAGTTATCATATTAAATACGAATTTAGTCATATTAAAAATATTTTATGACATGAAACCGATATCTGGTACTTGCCCGTACAAAAGAGTGTTGGCTTTGGTACAGGTCTCGTGTTGCTTATTTCTTATCAGTTTAACAACAAACAACATATGCTAAAACAGCAAGCACTACAAAACGCCAAAATCACTTTTTTCCCTTTTTCCTTCTGTTAAAAAAGAGGGAACGGATAAAAAAGAAATTAATTGGTTAAAATGGGACAGTGGTACACAGAACATGATTTAAGCTGACCTACAGAGCAAACACATCAACTGAACAGTGAAAACGGTGAGTGTGTGTGTGTATGACTGTGCCCCTCTTTAGAGGACTCTAACAGTGTGTTCAGCATGAGTAAACAGTTGATATGGCTGGACTTACTCAATTATTAATACAAGACAAGAAAAGCATAATCACATGGTCGGATGGGTAGACAGACAGATGTGATCACGGATGAACCGCTACGTCGACCAGCAGCTCCAGCCTTTTGACTAATCGACAGCAAACAAACGTAGTCCTACCTCACGTGGACAGCTGCCCACACATCTCAACCACAGGAATGAGGCCCATTAGGAGTTCGTCTTAAATTGCCATAGCGCGTATACTGACGGCCTTGTGTTTCAGAGACTAATACATGCTTTCAAAGTTCAGAGGCTTACTTTCCTCATTATTGCTTGTCATCAAGATTATCCGTGACAGACTATAGCAGGAATAACTAAAAGGATAAGGTTGCTTCACAGTTATGTGCTGTGAATCTGTTTCTAAACTGATGCAGACCTATTGCTGCAAAAACTGTGTGCAGTGGGGTCTAAATTAATTGAATGAATTTCAGAAGGTTTTAGTATTTTGTTTTTCTGTCTTTTTTTTATGACAACAGCACTCAAGCTGCATGAACTCAACAAGTTTGTTTAAAATGCGATAATCATGTTCTCCAGAACTTAATGAAGATCATCTGACTGTCTGTACAAAAACATCACTAATTTGACTGTCACAAACTTGACCTCAAAATAGCACATAACCTTAAGAGTAGTTTACTCAAAAATTAAAATTTGCTGAAAATGTAGCCATCCTCAGGCCATCCAAGATAAGTTTGTTTCTTCATCAGAACAGATTTGGAGAAATTCAGCATTACATCACTTGCTCACCAATGGATCCTCTGCAGTGAATGGGTGCTGTCAGACGGAGAGTCCAAACAGCTGATAAAAACATCACAATAATCCACACAACTCCAGTCCATCAATTAGCATCTTGTGTAAATCAAGTGTAAAGCTGTGTGTTTGTTAGAAACAAAACCATCATTAAGGCTTTTTAACTTTAAACTGTTGCTTCCGGGTCAAAGTATGAATCTATAATCTATAATAATGCTTCCTACAGTGAAAAAAGTCCATCCCGTTATCCTCTCACATCAAAATCTACCATTTGTTACCATTTTTTATTGTAAAAGGTGCTTGATCTGTGCTTATTTCTCTCCTGATTCAGACGAGATGGGGTTTTTTTTACTAGAGAAAGCAATGTTATGGATAGTGGACTATCCAGAAACAAAGTCAAAAAATGTCTTAATGATGGATTTGTTTCTAGCAAACTTGCAGCTTTTCACTTCAAAAAATGTTAATTGATGGACTGGATTTGTGTTGTGGATTATTGTGTTATCAGCTGTTTGGACTCTCATTCTGACGGCACCCATTCACTGCAGAGGAGCCACTGCTGACCAAGTGATGTAATGCTAAATTTTAATAACCCAAACTGTTCTGATGAATAAACAAACTCATCTGGGATGGCCAGGGTGAGTACATTTTCAGAAAATTTCATTTTTGGGTGAACTATTCCTTTAAATATTTCTTGTTCACTTTGTCATAATGCTTAATGTTTTTTTTAACCCTAAAACATTATTTTTACTTCCATGTTTAAATTAGAATCTACATCCCAGATTTTCAATGAGGCTTCAGACTTTTAGACCCCACTGAATGTATTTCCTAATGCCCCTTTTCCCTTTGATTAAGAAAAAGGCCCTGTCTCACGCCTGCCTGTCTGCACAAACCTCCGCGGGGTGTGCAGATTAGATAAGTATCATAAAAAACAAATCATGGGAGAGGGTAATGAATTATAAAGAATGGGTGCTCAATCTGGGCAAAATCCATACTAACAAGGTCCAAGTTAACTGTGCCGGCACGGTGCTTTCCCTCAGTCTGCCATCCTGCCATACCGCACACACACACTGATCCAGTCTACAGAGACATCTCACCCTCTTTGCATGCAAACTATCAGCAGGCCGGGCAGCAACTGAGCCCTTTCAGCAGATAATGAAGATTGCTTTTCAACCGATGCGGCTTTTCCCTGCAATAACATTCACGCTCATAAATTAATGGAGAGAGCATTAAATGCCTCCTCCTCCACTCCTCCAGCGATCCATCTATCGGTACAGGTGGCCGGTGCTGTCAGTCGGACAGAGGGGTGGGAGGGGAGAGTGACTGAGCGTGGCAGAACCTCCTTCATCATGCCACTTAGCCTCACAATTCCACCCAGGGATCTGCACTGCCGAGACGGGGGATTGATGAGAATCTTTCTAAGTCCCTCTGTTCTCTTTCCCCACCCAAACATTTCTCCTCACATCAGTCCATCCAAGCAGAGAGACCCTCACTTACCCTCCTGTTCCAGCTGCCCCAATCTCCAGGGCATCCCGTCCCCACTTCACAAGCTCCTGCTGGGCTGACATATCCTCACAACATGTTCCCATCTTGAATTATTCACCTACACTGCTAGGGTTCACAAACCCTGCCATGAACGAACAGGAACAATCATTGTTTTAAAGCTGAAGGGTTTCTGCTGAAGGATTTCATTTCTGTGCCACTAGTACTATGAAATGGTATTGAAAAAATTATGACATTTTCAAGAGGTTAGGTTTCGGCTGGTTAGCATGGCCCTGTTTGCTTATGTTGATAGATGCAACAATATCAAATAACAATTTTCTCCATTGACAGCCACTCAAAATTACCTGTGTATTGTGATTGAATAAATTTTTTTCAAGCAAAACATATTGCTAATATTTTATTATATAACAGCAGAACAGTAGGTGTGATTTTTCAGCGCCTGATTTTAAAATGAAGGTGGCAAAATAAGCCTGTTTACATAATGACTCAGGACAGAAAGTTGAAAATTGTCACTGAAAAAAAAACATTCAGAAATTGCTAGTAAATTTCACAAATAATTACAAATAAATGGCAAGTAACACACTGATTTAAATGTGAAATTGTGAAATAAAAAGACTGAAATAGTTGTTGTTGCTGTTGTTGTTGTTTTGTAAAATACTCCAACGATCATTTTTATTCATTTAAAAAAAAAAAGTGTGTAAACATATTACTGTTTTTGGAGGTAGAAACCTTGAATAAAGTTATAAGTGGAACTCAGAAGGAAAAAAAATATAAACATATTAAGAAATTAAATATAAAATTAAGCAAAAATAAATGTTTAAAAAATTTTTTTTTTTAATTGACCAAATAACAGCACATGAATATGAATAAAATTAACATAAACATAAAATAATACAAATTAAGTTAAACTCATGACATGTAGTCACATGACATTCACGGCTCAGGTGATTGTTCATAACCTCTTAATGCTCCTGCCAGGTTCTTTTGAGCCAAAGATTTAAATCAGATTATAAATCATATACTTCTGGCGTGTCTCACACCAGCCCAGTATGGCGTTGTGATGATAGGAAATGCTAACAGACGGTGTTCCACAGCTATTATAAAGACTTCTTTGGTTGAGGCAATGTTGTTGGTCAGGGATGCCAAAAAAAAAAGAAATGTTCCGACAGCACCACTGTCTTTACACGTGATTTTCAGGAACTCAACCAACAAACGTCTTTCTTATAGGTGTCGCTGCATAATATGCTTGGACAGGAGAAATTATTTTACCATCAGAAAAAACTGACACACTTCAGGTTTAAAAGTCTGGCTGCCTGCCAAGGTTAGCAGTCATGAAGTATTGTTTCTGCGGCTTTTTGACCTTGATGGATGGTTTGAAGCAATAGTACACTAAATTGTAATGTAAACACATTTAGAAGCATTGACTTTGTCTGCAGGTGATATCTGGTACATCTGACCTGCCGATCTTACTCCCACATGGGCCGAGCAAAAGAAGCCAAAAAGGAAGACATGGAAAAGCAGTGAATTAGAGTTAGATAAGTCAAGCTCTTCCACTCTGCTCTCAGGTCTTTGACATGGCTGTGGCGGAGTTGCACACGTTCCGTATTGCATAAGCTGCTCAATAATGCAGGGCACTGAATGAAAAATACATTGGCCTTGACTTTGAATGCACAGGCGTTAGTGGGGCGCCGAGAGCCTCATGAGGGCAGGTTTAAGATGACAAACACAACCTCTTACATGCAAAGGAACGAGAGGTTAAAGAGAGACAGTTTCGGAAAGAAACAATGATTTATGTATTTAACGGCTGGTTTTGTGTACGCCACAATTTCAGATCTGCTGTTAACTGATCAAGTCTCTTTATGAAGGTTGAGACGGTGACAAGACTTTGAACTGAAAGCTTCATTGACATTCAAGTCAAAATATATTTTTCAATGTCACACCCACCTTCTAGAATTTTTACCAATTTTACAAGGACATCACACAAATATTGCAGCACTGGAAGAGCAGAAAGTTCTAAAAGACAGGTTAAAAAAAAGGTAATTTAAAAGAAACAGCACATTAAGTATAAAAAAATAGTGAGTAATTGGAAAAAATAAAAATAAAAAAAAATAATAAAATAAATACATTGTAAACAAATAATTGTTATTATGATTCTAGTTATATGATTAGGAACGGTTGCAAACTTTAACAACCTTCATATTAATATATATAGTGATATAATTATTTTTAAAATTATTTATATTCTATTTATATAATATATATATATATAGATATATATCTCATTAAGCTAGTATGGAACGTGAACCTTAAACAATTTTAGGATACATGTACTGTGCATTGTAACATCACATCTTGCACAACCATCTTGTGTGTTCTAGAGTCTTGTATTGTCAAAACATTGTGAAAAATGTGATTTCACTTGTTGCTGTACACAATTTGTGCATTAAAGCCAGGGTTGATTTCAGTGAGCAATTTCCAAAGATAAAAAAGCATTTACTTTTTACTTTTGAATACTTATAGTTCACCCAAAATGACAATTCTTGTGGGTATAGAAAATAATCACCCCCCTTTAAAATTATCACATTTAGTTACTTTAAGACCTCCTGAAAGGAAAGAAGGACACAATTTTTTTATTTATTCCAAGTGTATGTTATCAGCGCAACTTGCAACACCCAAGGTGAATATTAGCAGCAACATGGTAAGAAATAAAAAAAAAAAACAGAATATGATTTGGAAAAAGGATCACCTCTTTGTGTCAGTATTCTGGCTAACCACCTTTTGCTTTAATTACAGCCTTTAGTCTGTTGGGATATGTCTCTACTGACTTTGTACATCTAGACTTTGCAATATTTGCCCACTCCTCTTTACAGAACTGCTCAAGTTCAGTTAAATTTCATGGTGACCATTTGTGGACAGCAGTCTTCAAGTCATACCACAGATTTTCAATGGGGTTTAAGTATGGGCTCCGACTAGGCCATGCAAGGACATTCACCATTTTCTTCTTCAACCACTGTGTGCTTAGTTTTGCTGTGTGCTTTGAGTCATTGTCATATTGGAAGGTAAACCTTCTTCCCATAGACAACGTTCTGGCAGAGGGTAGGGATGCAACGATTATAGATTTTGTTGGTACGATTATTGTCTGAGGAATAATCACGGTTTCACGATTATGACGATTATTATGCATTTATTAGTTTCACAAAATGAGTAATGTTACAATCAATATGGACACTCTTTAGATAAAGTGTTATTTATTGCTGCCTTTTGAAACAGAATTAACACAGTAACCAATAATACAGCACAAAATAACAATAAAGGCAAACTAAAGTCCGTCTCTCCCATTGGAATAAGAGAAAGGTGACCTCTGCTCTGTAGACATCCAAGTCAGTATTTTTCTTTTTGAAAATAACTAATGAAAATAGATCACAAAATATTTAGTGTTTTCAGTTTGTACATTCTTTACATTTCTTTTGGACCTGAGGCAGAAAACTGGAAACATGAAAAAAAAACTTATGCATAATACTATAAAAGGGATTATAGATAACAATGTTAATAAGTATTATTAATATAGGACAATTAACTTTATTTACCCCACAGGGGAAACTATTAATAATGAGGGGAATAAACTGAACTATCATTGTAATCAACTGTCACCCATACGTATTCATTTTAATAATAATTCATATGATTTTACATGTGGCCTGAGAAAATCATGTCTATTTTTGGTTTGTGAGATCAGAGATCGCGCTGCGCACACACAGAAACATTCAGAAGCACAGAAACTTGTTGTCAGCGCTGCCCCACGACTTTTATTAATAAAATAGCTTAGATACTGAATTACTACATATTCATCAGCAAGGAGAGGGTAAAATCACTGTTAAGTAACTAAACTCGCATGTTTGTAGAGAGACACGCTGACGCAGGTTCACACACACACACAACACACTCTTCGCTCTCCCTCTCTCTCGATCGATCGATCGAATAAGTAGCTAAATGTTATAATTAATTATTCAAATAAATGTGACCTTACCACACTATTTAATCTGTCTGATCTGAAGCGGGCAGAATACTGAGTTAACGAGCCGTAGCTTCTTGCCTTCACGTCGTGCATTAAAATAGTTTAAAGCCGTGTATTCGCTCTTTAGCAGCAGTTTTAATGGCAATATTTAAATGACACCCTGGTCATTATTGGTGTACCCAAAATGGTCCCACACAATTGACAGGCATTTCTCTGGTGGAAATAAAGATTCGCTGTTTGGTCCCTCTGTCACAGTCAATCTAATGCATGTAGTAGCCTCCGTGTCTCTGATAAGCACAGTATTTTAAGTTGGCGCACCGCTAGTGTAACTTGTTTCGTTTTGTGCACGTGCAACTGTTCCGGTGTGGGCAACAGAAACACTCGGTGTAGCGGAGCCTTTACGATTAATAACGTGACATTTTAAAGCACGGTTAATAGAGAAAGAAAAACGGTTAATCGCTGAATACCTGCAGAGGGCAGCAGATTTTCCTCAAAAATTTGACTGTATTTTGCACCATCCATTTTTCCTTCTATCCTCACAAGTCCCTGCTGCAGATAAACACCCCATAACAGGATATTACCATCTCCATGTTTTACTGTAGGAATGCTGTTATTTGAATGGTGAGCTTTATTGGATTTCTGCCAGACATATCGTTAGGCCAAATAATTAAATTTTAGTCTAATCTGCCTCAGAATCTTCAAGGTGCGTTTTGGCAAAGATCAGTCATGACTGCATGTGGCCTTTCTTGAGGAGTGTTTTTTTTTCTTGCAACCCTCTCATACAAGCCACATTTTTGGAGAATTTGTGATATTGTTGTCACCTGCACACAATGACCACTCTTTGTCATAAATTCCGGCAACTGCTTCAGGATTGCTGTAGGCCTCTTGGTCGCCTCTCTTACCAGTTTCCTCCTGGCTCTTTCATCCAGTTTGGAGTGACGTCCTGCTCCAGAGAGGGTCTGTGTTGTACCAAATACCTTCCACTTCTTATAATAATAGACTTCATGTGCTTGCTAGCCATTGATGAAGCCATTGAAATTTTTGGTTTTATTTTTGAGTATTCATCTCTGACTTGTGTCTGTCCACCACTTTATGCCGGGGATCTTGACAGTGCTTGCCACCCATAATAACTTGTTTGCTTCAGTTGCACTACCAAGGATGTTCCAGGAAAGCTCTTTTAGCTGCGATAATCAACTGAGAGATCCAACAGCTGGAAGGCATGGTTGATGGTGTGCAATTGAGAAGGTGATTAGCTACACCTGATTGAGTTTACAAGTCATTTTTAGGAGGAGAGGGGGTGATCCTTTTTTCAACCCACTGATTCTGTTTTTTTTTCTGACATGTTGGTGTTATATCTTTCACTGATGTTATAAGTTGCACTGAAAACAAAAACTGTGTCCGTCTTCATTTTAGGTTGCAAAGCAACAAAATGTGATCATTTTAAAGGGGGTGATTCTTTTCTATACCCACTGTACGAGTTTGGTTAATCTTTGATACACAAATGAAGACATTTTTAATGAAACCTGAGAGGTTTCTCTTCCTCCACTGAAAGTCCTGGTAACCTGGTAACCCTAAAAGATTCAAATAGATCATAAACGGAATCATATATAGAAGCACCTGCATGTCTTTCATGTGACCTTTTGGGATTTTCTAACATTTGATTACCTGGAATTTCATTAAAACCTCTCAGGTTTCATTCAAAATATCTTAATTTGTGCTTTGAAGATCAACCAAAATTATACGGGTTTGGAATGGCAATTTTCACATTTTTACGTATAATTAAATATGGAAACTTTTTCACTTTAACTCAAGTATGTTTTTAATTTGATAACTTTCCCCCATCCTTCATTTAACTTAAATTTCCCAATATTTTGCACTTCAATCCAGTTTTTTTTTTAAAACAGCTACTAAGAGACCTCCATTTTGTTCAACATCTTCAGTTTATTGTGAACACTAAACCCAATTGGCTTTAATGTGTCTGAGCCCGCTCGAGAGGATCCTGTGGTGAAAGAGTGAGTGGTGTAAAGGAGCATTGTTTTCGGGGAGGATGGCAGGGAGCTGAAAGTAGTGCTCAATTGACGGGGTTTTGATGCTACTATTTCAGAAAGCTCTTTGATCCAAATACAGCTCTTGTTTGTTTGTTTTCCATGATGAAATATCTCAGCACGGGAGTCATGCAAGAATTTGGATCATTAGCATAGCGTAAACAGCCACTGCACAGGACAGCACATGGCAGAAAATAGTGACGGATTACTCCTTAATATAATCCGCTGTTTCTTCACATCTACTAAACCGCGTTCTCAAATAAGCGCCTCTATAACCCACCCGTCATGAAGTCTACTGAACTGTGACATTTATGGCAGCAGATTGTACATTTGTGAGAGATCATTAAGCATAATTACTAAATGTTCCTCGCTCTCCATATCACGGAGACAAACAGAGCACAATCTTACACCTTACGGTGCTGAAAATGACTTTGCGGTTTGGCATGATTAGAAAAGAATAGAGCTGAGTTGAGGAATTGTGAGCGAGATATAAACGCCTTGCACACACATGCATTCATCATTTGCCGAGGTGTGCGGGGAAAACGCATTAGACCGGCCTGTATTAGCACGTGTACACAAACGCTGCCCTGAGATTCAACATTTAACAGCAGCTCTGAGGGAATACAATGTGAGAGAAACAAATCCCATATAACCTACTGCTACATTGATGTTGTGTCACGAGGCCGGAGGAGAAAACCGGCACTAGTGCCCTCCGTAGTGCATATCTATGAGTGGGTGGTGAAGTTTATTTGAGAACGCAAATGGAAAACAAAGAAAGAGATAAAGAAATTGCAACATGTATAATTCATACAGCAACTCGACGGGCCTTCCTAGCGATAACAATTCACAATAAACATGTCTTCATCAAAGTAAAGAAATAAGCCATTGTCTCCAACACTGCAAGACACTGAAAAGAAATACCACACTTCTCACTAAATTGAACTCTTGGAGAGTGGTCCGCTTTTCTTTCCAGGGCGATAATGCGGCCGCTATTGAAGATTTCCCGAGCCACAGTCACAATGAAAATGCAAATACACCCCATGCAGAGCAGACTGGATGCCACACAATCAACAAAGAGACAGCCGCAGAATTTGGGCAAAAGCGTGGTCCAAATCAAACATCAGGAGGGTGATTAGAAACACACTAACCCGACTCTGTCAGGACAAAGCGCATGCTTGAAAGCAAAGCAGGGGAAAATACTTGTTCCTCAGGGGATGCATCCGCAATGTTAAGCCACCGGAATATGGGATTACATCTCAGCCACATTTCTGCGCGCGAAAGATCATATTTTGAGCGCACGAAAATCAATTTTGAATTTAAAATAAGTTTTTGGATGTGTGCAGACCTTCTCTTTTGCGCATGCAACAATTCACTAGCTTGCTCACCTGATGCCTGCCCTCAGTGCTCTCTAAATTGGACAGCAAAATGCTCAGTGGGTCAGCAGGGTCAGTCAAAAACATGTGGAGAAGAAAAGATGCATGTTAACTGCAAAATAATTAGGAATTAAGGTGAAGAATTAGGTGTGAAATCACCCGGAACCATTTAGTCTCCAGCGCCACCATTTTCCAGAACTGCAACCTACCTGGAGTCTCCAGAAGTACAAGGGGACAGGTTCTCAGAGACTTAGGAGAAGTATAGAACCCTAAAAAATTACCGCTACTTAATAAGAATAACATACTGAAGTGTAGCAAAATACTTGAAGACTGATTATATACAGTATATATATATATATAGCTGGTTTCTTAGAGATAGTTGAGGTGACTATGAAGGACAGCACCCATCCTCTTGTTACCACTGTGTGAAGAATGTATTCTTCCAGAATCTGCAGTACGTTCATTTTTTATCATCCGAGATTTTATTGTGGAAGCTAACTGCTTAATAAGTTGCACAACTGAATTTAAGGCGTTTTTCACTTCAGCCATAGCTTCCAGCCTTCATGAATAATAATATATAGATTATAAGTGATTAAATACAAGATTAATAGTAGTTATTAAGAATGATAGAATGATAGTAGTTTGGAATTGGTAAAATGTGCTTGGAAAAAAATATAATCAGAATATCAACGTGATAATTATTATGCATGCACTGTATTTTTCCTCTTCTGCTGTCGAGGTAATGCAAGGAATTCTGTGATTGGGTGTCAAGGCAGCCAATCAGAATTTAGCAGCATCGTCTCTGATTGGCTGGAATTATGGAATATTGTAACGCTGGGTTGTGTTGAGAAAGCGAGCCGTTGGCATTTAGAGAGCACTGAGGGCGGGCATCAAAGGAGCAAGCTAGTGAAACGTTGCACGCTCAAAAGAGAAGGTTTGCACACATCCAAAAACTTATTTTAAAAGCGAAATTGATTTTAGTGTGCTCTAAATACTTTTTCTTTGCGAAACGAACATTTTCTCCACAAACTCAGATCGCACGCGTGCAAAATGCACTTTTGTGCACTCAAAATACGATCTTTCGTGCGCAGAATTGTGGCAGAGATCTAGCATATACCGGGAGTGGGTGACAGACAGGAATAAGCTGGTCAGGGAGGAGCTGAAGGTGTAAATGGGGTCTTTAAACATGTTGCAGAAGGATTTGTAATAGTAGACTTGCTACATGTGCTTGTGACAGAACTGGGGCACAAAGGAACTTGGGTGTAAGGTTGTAATGTTTGAGATTTCTGGGCCAGAAATGTGTGGGCGGGTATTAGAAACAATCTGCAGGAAGGAATATATGATGAGCTGTTGCCCTGCGATGCCCTTCCTCCTCTGCGCTGATTTTCTCCTCAGCTCGCTGTCTCTCCGGAGCTCGCACAGACACTTAGGAGGTCTTTCTCCTCCTCACCATCTGGTCAGGGACGTGCACAGACATTTTGAGCAGAAAGGGCTCAAGTGGGAAAAAAAGGCACTTCTCATATTTATTTAAATTTTTTCCTAAACAAAACGTTATATATTAGGGGTGTGCGATATTGAAAAAATATATCTCAATATTTTCTGGGATTTTATCGATAACGATATACACCGTATATTTTGCTGAGTGTGTTATTGTGCAGATATCTTAAGGACTACAGTGGACAGCCGACTCCTAAAATTTTTGATATTCTTCATATTCTATGTGGTGATCAGTTCACAGCAGTGATAGAAATTAATCTTTTCCAATAAGTTTAATTTGATTTTTACATTTTATGGGCATTTTTACCTTTATAACGCCATTTTTTCTAAAAGTGTCCATTATCTTTCAGTCAAATTCTTAAATTGAATCAGTCAATTAGAATAATAAGTCATTTGGTCTGTTACCAGTCCAAAATCAGTACTGACAAAATTAATCTTTGCAATGCAGAAAAAACACAGAAGCTGCATTAGAAGTGTAATTTAGATGCATTTACACACTGTTTAATGCATGACAGGAATGTATTTAACCTGCAGTTACAAATGCATTAATACCGTTTTGATATTTTAAACATAAAACGTTAAATACTGATATTGAAATTTTTAAAAAATGAAATACTTTAATATGAATTTACAACCGCCAGTAGGTGGCAGCAAGTCACTGTTTATAAGTGAGTCATTGCGATTGAACCGGATTATTTAAATGTTTGATTCATTCAGGAACGAATCACCGTCGTGTTGCTCAGAGACGCAAATCTAAATTATATTTGTTGGTGAAGTAGAGCAAAAACAGTCAGTATTGTGTCTAAAATGTAAGTGTTTTAATATTAAATTCTTGTTTATTGAACTGCTGTATAAAATCAGTACCACATTTGTAATCATGCTGCTTTTTGGTGGAAAAACTGTCAGTCTTCGCGTGATACTGATTAACCATATGAAATTATATAAATATATAAATTTTTGGACCCATATAGGGAATTTTGTGATCTTTCTAAATGCATTTTAATAAACTGAATCATGCAGTGAAAGAACGTGCACTGGTCTAACCTACTTGACTTCCTATTGCCTTATTAGCTAATTAACTTTAGATAACTTGGTAGCTCTCATGAGTCATGTATAGGATAATTAGCTGTAAATTCGAGGCAAAGGTAGCTTAATCTTTTGTTCATCACCACTCACCTCCACAACAAGACAAACACAACTGGAAAGGGAGGGGGGCTTCACTTCTGCAGCTCTCTGTCTGTGACTGTGATGTGATGATCAATGTGTGCTACACTGGTGTGTGCCTGCGCGGAGGGAGAAAGTAATCGGAAATCGACAGTCTCAACATTTCCCGACCTGATATTTAGATTTTTTATTTGTTTGACAGGGAAAGCTGTGCGCAAACAGAAACACACACACGCACACATATATACATATATTCTTTTATTATTTTTAAAAAACTCAGCAGAAAAAAGGGCACTTTATCTCGAGGAAGAAAAAGGGCAGGTGCTCAAGCCCCCTTTGATGTCTATGTGTGCACGTGCCTGCATCCTGGTAATTCAGGGCCAGACTCTCATCACCTGCTCCAATGCACCACTCTCATTCACAAACACCAGACAAACCGTCTGCCGCCTCGCAATGTAATTACTGTCATAATCAAGAGAGCACTGCTACCTCATAGCTTTACTCATGTAGATGCATGCTAATGTATTAGTGACAATTAGATCTCAATGTCGCAATCATCATGGTTAATGCACAGATGCGCATTTCAAGTCTAGTAATTTGTCATGAAATTATTTTATACTTGTTTATACTTGTTTGGATCCAATATGCATATTTGATTTAACAGGAATATCAGGGAAAACTGGATTGTCCTTGTTCTTTTGAAAGGAAACTAACCGGGGTTGTTCAGAAAACATCATGGAATTGATGTCACAACCATGAGCACATTAACGTCCATATTCATAAATCAACACCTGCTAACTATTCAGCAACTTGCCCTGATGAATGTCATAATGACCAACACCATTAAACAGAACAATCCTAACAGAGGTCATTCACATGTAGGGATGCAGCGATTAACCTGTTTCTCAATTAACCGCGCTTTAAAATGTCACGGTTAATTAATCGTAAAGGCTCCGCTACACCGAGTGTTTCTGTTGCACACAACGGAACAGTTGCAACGTGCACAAAACGAAAACAAAGTTACACTAGCGGTGCGCCAACTTAAAACGACGTGCTTATCAGAGACACGGAGGCTACTACACACACTAGATTAACTATGACAGAGGAACCAAACAGCGATCCTTTATTTCCACCAGAGAAATGCCTGAAGACGATAGTGTGGGACCATTTTAGGTACACCAAGAATGACCAGGGTGTCATTTAAATATTGCCGTAAAAACTGCTGCTAAAGAGCAAATACACGGCTTTAAACTATTATAATGCACGAGTGAAGGCAAGAAGCTACGGCTCGTTAACTCAGTATTCTGCCCGCTTCAGATCAGAAAGAGATGAATTAGTGCGGTAAGATCTCATTTATTTGAATTAATTAATTATACATTTAGCTACTTGAATTAATTATTCGATCGAGAGAGGGGAGAGCGAAAAAAGAAGAGTGTGTGTGTGTGGTGTGTGAACCTGCGTCAGCGTGTCTTTCTACAAACATGTGAGCGTAGCTACTTAAACAGTGATTTTACCCTCTCCTTGATGATGAATATATGTAGAAATTCAGTATCTAAGCTATTTTATTAAAAAAAGTCAAGGGGCAGGGTTCACAACAAGTTTGTGTCCTCCCGAATGTTTGAATGTGTGCGCAGAGCGATCTCCGATCTCACAAACCAAAATAAGACATGATTTTCTCAGGCCACATGTAAAATCATATGAATAAAAAATATTAAAATTAATACGTATGGATGACAGTTAATTACAATATTTCAGTTTATTTCCATCACTAGTAACAGTTTCCCCTGTGGGGGTTAAATAAAGTTAATTGTCCTTATTATCATACTTATTAACATGTTATCGATAATCTTTTATAGTATTATGCATAGTAAAACAACAAGATTTGTTTTTCCTTGTTTCCAGTTTATGCTCGGTCCAAAAGAAATGTAAGACTGTACACACGAAAACACAATATTGTGATCTATGTTCATTAGTTATTCAAAATGGAAATAATGACATGGATGTTTAGAGCAGAGGTCCACCTTTTTAATCCAAGGGAAGAACTTAACTTTTGTTGGTCTTTATTATGAGTATTTTGTGCTTATATTGGTTACTGTGTAGGTTCTCTTTCTAAAGGGCCGCAAATATAACAACCATTATTATCTCCACAGAGTGTCCATTTGCTTATACATTCATCTTTTGTGAAAGAATAAGTGGCTAATAATCATCATAACCGTGAAACATGATTATCCTCAGACCTACATGTAACAACAAAAACTATAATGTTGCATCCCTATTAAAATGTTCTCAAACGTCTATATGTCTATAGGGACAGAGAGATGTGTTGGAAGCAATAAAAAAATAAAAACTTATTCCTCCTCTTTCTCTCCCTCTGAGATAAATATAATAAATATAATATAAATAATGGTCAATTTGATCCAAATAATAAATATATAAAAAAACAAGTATAAAGATACTAATACAAATACAATATATAATATATGGCCCCTTTAAAAACTGAATAACTGACTGAATAATCAATTTTGATTCTTCAGTCCAGTCAGATTCTTGTAATGATTTCCATTTTACAGAACTAAATTATTACACAAAGAGACTGAACATGCAAAGATAAGA
Source organism: Sinocyclocheilus anophthalmus (assembly GCA_018155175.1). Taxonomy (NCBI): domain Eukaryota; kingdom Metazoa; phylum Chordata; class Actinopteri; order Cypriniformes; family Cyprinidae; genus Sinocyclocheilus; species Sinocyclocheilus anophthalmus. The sequence continues at coordinate 83,836 of JADLZN010010184.1, read as the reverse complement.
AAATGATGCCCTTTATGCCCTTTTGCTGGAACGCCACTCTCTCGTGAAAGTAAGTACGACAGTTAGCAGAAGCTAGAGATTACTAGGGATGCTCCGATCAGGATTTTTGATCAAAGCTCAAAACTCAAAACTCAAAACTCATCGATACTGAGTACCGATTTCTTGTCATGGTGATCGGCCGATACCAATGCCGATTCTGATGCTTCAAGCTTTATATAGATGGTTTCTTCTGGCGCACGTGCCTGGCCCGAAGTTTACTTCCGGTCTTTGTTTGTTTATCAGTCTGGCTATGGCTACAAACGCAGTTAAAGTTAAGGTGTTGAGTAGACTGAAGTTGGGCTCAGGTGGTTGTGCTGTGGGATGTGTTTCCCATACATTTATTTATTTGTGGCGCTCGCCACAATATCAAAACTGGACGATTTTCCAAAAGGCTTTGTTGAATAAACATTTAAAACATTTAAAAATAATAGGCGCGGGTGTTTTTATATCACTGTATTTCTGAAGGAAGACTATCTTTAGAAAATGTTCTATGTCATTTTCATTTCATATTTAATAAATAAAATAAGTGACATGTGGCCAAGTATGGTGACCATACTAGGAATTAGTGCTCTGCATTTAACACATCCAAAGTGCACACACACCGCAGTGAACACACACACACACACCGTGAACACACACCCGGAGCAGTGGGCAGCCATTTATGTTGCGGCGCCCGGGGAGCAGTTGGGGGTTCAGTGCCTTGCTCAAAGGCACCTCAGTCGTGGTATTGAAGGTGGGAGAAAGCGCTGTACATTCACTCCCCCCACCTACAATCCCTGCTGGTACGAGACTCGAACCCGCAACCTTTTGGGTTACGAGTCTGACTCTCTAAACATTAGGCCACGACTTCCCCATTATGACTTATACAGCTGCTTTGTGTACCGCTGTTACAGGGGGAAAACCTCAATTCTCCGCTTAAAATGCATTCTGATTATTTGCGGGTGGGTCGCAGGTGGATAAAATAAATCATAAATGATACAAATATTAACAAAAATTTTTTCATGAGGCAGTCGATTTCGCGCGCGCGTGTGTGTGTTTGTTCGCCTGATCTGGAAGTGGCAGTGACAGAAACATGACATTCCAGATAAAGTTTGAAAGGAGTAAAGCCTGTGTTAATGCTATTGAGTAGGCTAATATGGCCAAAGAAGATATTTTGTTTTATAAATAAATGTTCATTTAAAAGATCCCAAGATCGGCGATCCGGCTCAGCGCGGTTTTGTTAGTCCGCACAGGGCTTTTTTTTGTGCCCCAATCACAAAAGGAGAAAATGCAACGCCGCATAAACACAAGCATTGATTAGAGTGGCCGCGATCAGCTCCGGTTCCCATGGAGAGGTAACGACTTGTGCAGTGAGGCGCAGATCAGCTTTAACGACACTGAATCTGCTGTTAAAAATGAACCATCCATTCATCATCATGCAAAACATACACGACAAATATCGAATTTTTCATTGTTTCTCGAAACGTCATAGCATTTACACCGGCGTGACATGAAGTGGCTTAAAATCATTTATCACCAAGAATGTTCGTGGTCAGCGTGTTGAGTTCATCAAATTGCAAAAATCGGTTTTACGAGGATCGGCAAATAGTGATGTACCCGATCGAGTCATGAAGTTGCTTATCGGCCGGATACCGATCTCTGGCCAATCGATTGGAGCATCCCTAGAAATTACGGTTAAATAGTTTTAATATGAGATTTTTCTTCACGAAAATGAATGGATGCTTCAGAAGGCCTTTATTAACAACCCGGAGCCATGTGGAGTACTTTTTATGATGGATGGGTGCACTTTTTTGGGCTTCACAATCTCGACCACCATTCACTGCCATTATAAAGCTTGGAAGAGCAGGACATTTTCTAATATAACTCCGATTGTATTTGCCTGAAAGAAGAAAGTCATATACACCTAGGATGGCTTGAGGCGTGATGTAAAATTACGGGTTTTATATGATTTAAAGGGATAGTTCATCCAAAAATGAAAATTAGCCCATTATTTACTCCCCCTCAAGCCATCCTAGGTGTATATGACTTCCTTCTTTCAGATAAATCCAATCGGAGTTACATTAAAAAGAAACTTTGATCTTCCAAGCTGTTTAATGGAAGTCAGCGGGTGTTGCAGTTCATCAGTCCAAAGGAAGTGAAATAAAGCGCATCCATCGATGAACTGCAACACCCGCTGACTGCCATTAAACAGCTTGGAAGATCAAAGACAATTTTGAACTAATCGAGCTGGTTGTCTGAAAGAAAAAAATCATATACAACTAGGATGCCTTGAGGGTGAGTAATTCATGAGCTAATTTTCATTTTTGGGTGAACTAACCCTTAAAGGGAAAAACTTTGTTTTAACACTTCAGAGATCTTGGGCAGTTACAGGGCAGTGCTTAACTAAGAAAGCAATAGAAAACTGATGGCATAAGGCACCAAAGAGCTTCACTAACTGCACTGTAGTTAAGGCTCATCCTAAGCAAGCTCTATTGAAGTGTGTGTCTCTCGGCGCGGACTGCAGTCTGAGTCTCCACTGAGTCACTCTTCAGAGACAAAGTCACTCTCTAAGCTGTTCCTTACCCTCCGAGCTTTTGGTCTCTTTACCACAGCACAGAGTCTGGGGAGAGAGATCACTTTGAGGATTACACCAGACTGGATCAGTCTCCACTAGACTCTGCATATTCAATCGAGCGAGCGCCAAAGACCTCGATGAGCCTGTGCGCCCCTACGACACCAGCCCATAAATATCCACAGAGCCTGTGAGAGAAAACTAATTATAATTCCGAGAGAAAGATGCAGTGATGGCAAGTATATTTTCACTCATCAGGCAAACGAGGCACAAAGGGCTTATTTGCGAGATGGCACAGACATTTCTAACCATCATTAAGTTATTAAATTCGCCCTAGGCCGTGAGTAAACAACTTCAGATGGCTTTCACGGCGGTCCAGCTCTCCGTCAGCCAGGCCGTTATTGGGTTATGGCGAAACTTTGACAAAGAGCTAAATGAATCCAGAGAGAGAGCGGAGCGGGTAGCATTAAGAGTATGCCGGGAAAAAGCGGGACGGGGGAAAAAAACTTTGAAACTAAGACCAGACGCCTAAAGCACTTAGAATCGAGCATCACTAACAAGGTTGGGACGAGAATTGGACATGCAATGTCGACTGAAATAACCTTTGATTACTCGCTGTCATACTGGATAAAGTGGCTCATTGAAGTATAGAAGCACTGAATTGTGCATAAAGTCTATAGCAACCAGACATCTAATTGAGGGATGATGAGGGATGATGTAATGCTTGACTGAATATGACTTGCTTATCCATAAGTCTGAACTACTGTATAGGCATGAAATGAGCACACGGTCTATGGAGTCTGAGCTAAATGTAGTCTTAATGGATTCTCTACTGTGAAGTCTAAAGTACTTTTACTCCTCTAAAGATCTGATTGGGTTAAAACTAGAGAGCCAGTAACATCTGTTTTGTCTAGAGCTGTCAGAAAGTGTGTGAGAGGCTATCTTGCCCTTCAAAGGCACATAAAAACAAAATGAGCTGTGATTTGCTCAACTTGAAGAGATAGTGTATACATAGTCTCCTGTTACATTGCTGATAAAGTCTGAGCAGAATAAATAACAGAGCAGAATAAAAATGTATAGCACCATATTCTTGCATTTACACACTCTGTTATGATGCTTGCACTGCAACAACAAATAATCAACATCGACATTTAGAAAGTTTGAGGTTGGTAAGATTTTGTGCAAGAAGTATGCATTTATTTAACCAAAAATACTGTAAAACAGAAATATTGCGATATATTATTGCAATTTAAAAAAGAACTGTTTTCTATTTGAATATTTTAATGTAATTTATTCCTGTGATGCAAAAGCGATTTCGCATCATTACTCCAGTCTTCAGTGTCACATAATCCTTCAGAATCATTCTAAAATGCTGATTTGCTGCTCAAGAAACATTATTATTATTATTATTATACATGTTGAAAAAACAGCTGTGCTGTTTATTTATTTATTTTCCTGAAAATGTGCTGCATTTTTTTTTAGGAATCTTTAAATTAATAGAAAGTAAAAAAATTAAAAAAAAACAGCATTTATTTGAAATAGAAATATTAGGTAACATCATAATTGTTTTTGCTGTCACCTTTGATTAATTTAATCAATCCTTGCTGACTAAAAGTATTAATTTCTTTAAAAAAAATACATACTGACATCAAACTCTTGAATGGACTAGACTAATACAATACACTGTGCAGACTACTGTATAATGTGGGTAGGGCACTGAAATATTCAGCTGAACTATTAATATGGTATTTTTATTTAATTCACATTTTCTTTTTTTTCCACAAACATTTGTTTGAGATCAAGCAATACTTTGCAGACCCCCTGCCGTACTGCCACAGACCCCCTGTTGAAGACCCCAGATCTAACTGTCTTTGAGGCTCAGTCTCCATTATACGACAATATTTCAAACAGTAAACAAAGATTTACATTGTGTAAATGTCTTTCTTTTACTAGCCCTGTCCTAGAGCAATAAACACAGAACGCAAAAACAATAATTTTGTGTATATGCGCCTGTTTGTGTTTTAAAGCATCAAGCTCATTTGCGCTTCTATGTTGTTTGCAGTTTTATGATAAGCTGTTATTGGTTTGAAAAGGCACTACAAATAAAGTTGACTTTTATCTTATTTTGGGAACAATTTGTTATGCAGCAGACACACTCACCCAGAACTCATTCTGGCTCTCTGTGTTCACACACATCAATACCTAAAGCATGTCTTTCAAGGGTGGATCTGAGAATGAGAAAATTTATAAATTAAGCATGACTCTCTTTTTATATTACAGTCTTTGAAATGGGGATGACCTGTTAATTTGTTTCCAAATAAGAGTCTGTGTTCCTAAAGCGGCTAAAAGCAGCTCTGTGCGCCGCTGCAGATCTCACTCCGTCCTGCTAACAGGAATTAAAGTTGTCTGTCAATCTGAATGACGTGAGACCAAAACACCTCACTGACTTGGTTTTCCACCAGGGTTTGGCATCCAACTTTAGCTCTAAATGATTCCTTCCAGCATTTCTTTAAATACCAGTTCAGTTCAACAGCTGGCAGAAATATTGTGAATCCAGCAAACATGATCTAGATCAACGCTCTTTCTTAACTTCATAAATATATCAATGTCTGCTATATCAAGATGTCATTCAATGACGCTCATACATGTTCACACAATTCATATGGTTCACTGCATCATCTGATGCAGGAAGGTGTCCGTCTATAGAATTCCAGGTGATCAGATGAAAAGGATGCATCTATCTGTGCTGTTTTTTTAATTGATTTTCTTTATAAACATGGGCTAGATGACTGTATTCTTGTCATTTGGGGGGTGAGTGACCACACACACACACACATATAGTATCAGCTTATAGATTTAATATGGGCTGCTTTTGGTGCTTGACACCTTTTTATTGGTCATTTTGTGTTTCAAGAATAAGGTCCAAGGTTAAGAATTATGCTATTAGTTACTTAAATATAAAATGTTTTTCTCTATTTAACTATTTAAAGTCTCGATGTTGGACTCATGAAAAATAATCGTGTAGTTTGTATTCACCAAAACTGATTTACTGAAGTCAAAACACGGACAGAATTGGCGTTAGCGCGAGCGATGTTTGCTGTGAAGCAGGAGCGACCAGCCGGCAGAAGATTCCGCAGCCTTCCTCGAACAGTTATGTTCACGATTTCTGATTTACTTAAAGGCAGAGTGAGTGATTTTTCAAAAACACTTTAAAAACTGATTCGGGCCGAATCGCAAAACAAACTTGTAGCCAATCCCGCAGAATGAAAGGACGTGTCTACTCGTATGTGGAGGAGGAGCGCGTCAGTGAGGGCGACACGGACATTAGCCGAAGACGAAGCAAGAAGAGATAGAGAGGCGGAAATATAAAAAACAAAAGAGAAACTCTGCGGTAGTCGTTATAGGAAGAGTAGGACCGTTGTAAATATCAGATCAGCTTTCCGCGGCTTGGACGAGAAGGCAAGGTAGGCGAGGCTGCGAACGGATCGGAACGACGGAAGAGGTTGTTTGTTTCTTCTCAATAGGTGAGTAACAGTGTCTACAACAGCTAAAGTCTGCCTACTCTGGGCGCGATCAAACGACCCTTGAAAACCATTTGAAATTTGTGTCAGCACGTCATAAATAGAACCCGGCAGCAGTTTTCTGTCGGGATTTGTTGCGCCGCGCCGCTCACGTCCGATGTAGACACGGTGTAACATTGGTTTTTCTTTGTTTCACACAGAAAACTAAGCGTTGCCATGGTTGTGTACGTACGTGTGGGGTGGAGTTATCAAAATAGAGGCGAGGTCCTGTTGGGGTATGGGCGAGTTTGTTTTGGTGATTTCAAATATAAACATTGGCTACCAGAAAGATACCGTCACCTTCTTGCAGATTTACTTAACGTATACTGCGTGAGGGGGCTGGGATTGGATGATGACAGGTATCGGTGATCATTCTCTAGTGATCAGCACTGCTGATGTTGTATCAGTCAGTGGTTAGATCAGCGTAGCAGTCAAAAAACGGGACAAGGGAATTCACGTACGGGACAAATCAATTAGGCCCAAAATACGGGACGTCCCGGCTAATACGGGACGGTTGGCAACCCTAGCCATATGCTACCATCCTTATATTGTGTCCGCCACGGTTTTTGCACTCCTGATTTGTAGGACAAACTGAATCACAAAGTGAAGTCTCAAAAACCTTCCTCACAGGCCACATGTCTCTCTTTTATCACCCATAGTCTGATTCAGTTTAAGATTTTTAGAGGCTTTTAACCAAGCCATTGACATGAATCAAAAGAGACACACTGTGACTAAATACGATATAAGACCGATGAGGGGACCCGAAAAACTGGCGGGCGGCACTCATCACTAGATGCCCTGAAAAAGTCCCCGTGACAGCCTCTTAACTTTTATGATTGTTTGGCAAAGTTGACTTCAAAGAGCCGATTCTTTGGCGCTGCTCACAGTGAGTGAGAAAGCCAGGATAGTGCGGGGAGGGGCAACAGGGGCTGATGGGAGTCGAGTGAAGGGAAGGGATGGAGGATGTTGGAGTGGAGAGCAGAGCCCTTTGATCTGTGTCAGCCGCGAAAAGTACAAAAGAATCAAAAGCAATGGGGAGAGCAGCACAGAAGATTGCAAACAAGGCCCGCTCGCAATTCCCCACGGGAGCCTGCCGGGGAAAAACACGACGAGACATGAGCACATTTCAGAAATTCTGCAGGCTGTTTGGGAATTTCTCTCGGGCCTAATGCTGAAGCAATTAGCATTGAACCACCTCTCTGAACAGACAGGCTAGCTAAATCCACCATGCTAACATTGTTAGTGCATCACAATTAGTGGGGGTGACCCACTCAGGCCAAATTACACCATTCATTAAACTGACCAATCAGGAAGATCCATTTATCAATCAACGTGTAAGCTACTTTCTATTTGTAATTGGCTGTCCATTTGTAATCAGTGTTGGGGAAGCAACTTTGAAATTAAAGAAAGATTGGAAGGGACATTTCACATGAAACAACAAATAATAGGCCTAATAGGAACCGTCTAATCTACACGACCATTCAAAAGTTTGGAATCAGTTAGTTTTTTATATATATTTTATAAGAAGTCTCTAATGCTCTCAAAGTTGCACTTATTTGATCAAAAGTACAGCAATATTGTGAAATAGTTTTACAATTTAAAATAACTGTTTATGGACATTGTTTTTGAACAGCATTAATTTGAAAAAGAAATCTTGTGTATCACTATAAATTTCTTTATTGTAACTTTTGATCAGTGTAATGCATCCTTACTGAATAAAAATGTTAATTAAAAAAAATAAAAATCCTACTGACACCAAACATTTGAATGGTAATGAGTCAAAAAGACAGTGATAAATATCAGAATTTAACCATTAAATATACTGCTACAAAATGAAGATGCAAATGCTGCACAGGATTTATTAACTGTTTTTGCAACAGAAATGTTTGGATGAACCAATTCACTAATAAGAATTAGACTTCCTCAGGCTACATATTAATCAGTGAATTGCATTCCTTTTGAACTAAGTGAACTAATTTATATTAGAATTTGTATGGCTGTAGACTATCCATATGACAAAAAATAGCAATATAGCATTTTATCGTGCAACACTGCTACTTGTTGAGCAAAGTTGTTTCTTACATTACTGGAAAAGCAAGTGTTTAGAAAACCGCTAAACTACCGTCACACTGCTGAAAGTGCAGTGAGTTACAGCCTAACACTGAATAGGAAGCACTTTGAAAGACTTTCGCCAAGATTTTGCTGTATGACATACACAAATCGTAAAAGTCCTGACTGAGCTGCTTAGTGTCATGCTCAGACATTTTATTTATTGCCTTTGCAATAAATATAAGCCTATTATGCCTGTTTAAAGAAGAACTGATCAACAAACAAGTCACTAAAAGTCACAACTTACTCCACAATCTCTTATTTCCTAACTTTTTTTTATCATTGCTTTAACTTGTATACCTTTTATGTCTGACATGATACACTAATTGACCTTGCTTTTTAATTAAGATCTCATATCGTAGAATATGACTAGCAAGAATCACAAAAACAAAAAAAAACAGCAAAAATGCACATTTACCGGCGAAATGTAGTCATTTCATTAGGAATCTGCGTGACCAGGAATTCTGTGTGTGGGTGGAAGTTTTCCACACGCAGATTTCACAACTAATTAGTCACTGCGTTAACCAATAAAAAGTTGCTCGGTTTGAATGTGACTTCTGTGGGAGCTTCATACATTGATACAATATTGACAATGAACCTTTTTGGCCCAAAAAATTTCATAATGTGACCGGACCTTTGTCAGTTGTTCTAAAAACATTCGTTTTCATTCATGAAACATGATCAGAATAAATTTGTTCATAACTCCTTACAACAGTTTACTCAAAAATGTCTTAAACTGAAATTTCATGAATCAGTCCCAGCGTTTATTATTGTGTTATTGCAGAAGCTCACCTTGAAAGAGGGCGGCATTCTGAATGATGAGAACTTTCAGCTGGGCGCTGGTGGCCTGGAGACTGGACTCCATATTCTGTTTGGCAATGAGCAAGTAGCGCTCCTCCATTTTTCGAGAACAGCAGGTCAGGCCTTTCGGCTGGCACACCTGCAGATCTGAGCCTGAAGAAAAGGAAAGACACAAAATTTGTTACAGCCAAAAAAAACAAAAAACGAGTAAACAGACCGCGGCACTTAATAAATTCCATCTGAAAGTGTGCTTGCTTTATGAGTCAAGCTTCAGAGAAAGCAGGAGAAAACCATTTGTTTTATCGAGCACATTGTTTACGTTACCTATTCAAATCTCAAACACAACAAAACGAATATCTGCTACTTAACTGAAACATGATATTTCATTTCTATGCATTGCATTTCTCCCAAACTGATTAGCCGAAAACTCATTAAAGGAAAACAAGATGTCGGCGCCAATGGCCTCATGGGCAGCGCGCCGACATGTAGCGTCTTTGTGCTTCAGGTGTCCCGAGTTCGAGTCCCGGCTTGTGGACCTTTCCCGATCCCACCCCCCCTATATCTCTCTCCCACTTTGCTTCCTGTCAACTTACTGTCCTATCTAAATAAAAGGTGTAAAACGCCAAAAATAAATCTTAAAAAAAAAAAGGAAAACAAGATAATCAGTGAGAACATTTCAGTAAAGACGGACCCCAAGAGACTACCATGCAAAATTTGTCCATTTAAAGACCATCACCTACCCCTCGAGAGTGCAAAGACCACCCCATGTAGATTGGATGAAAGAGACACGGATAAACAGAAGAAGAAAAAAAGTCAACATATTGACAGGAATGTTTTTTTCAGATGCATGAAGTGAATGAAGAGGTGACAGGTGATTTGTTGACACCCGTTATACTGGAACCGAGGTTTGAAGGTTATCTACCAAAGAGACATAATTGGATTTGCTGGGAGAGAAAAGCCTATTGAGAAATACGTTCTATTTTGTACCTAAGAAGGTTCAAACCCTTGTCACTGGGGCAGTACCTTTTAAGGGTACAGAATTGTACCTTAATATATAGGAACACATTTGTACCATTCCAATTTGTACCTTAAAGGACATGATTTGTACCATGGGGAACCAAAATGTACCTTTTCGTTTTTAAAACTTGTTGGTACAATATTGTACCTTTATCAAAGCTACAAATCTTGTCCTTTAAGTACCACCCCAGTGACAAGCCCATTTGTACCTTAACTGTGGCAAATATGTTCCTTCAAGAACTATTAAAGGCCATTTTCTTATTGAATAACATGCACATTAAACAACTGAAACCAAAAGATATTTTAATATCAGTAACTGCAAATACATATCAAATACACACAAGTGGTTGAACAGTAAAATATTTTTTCTTTGTGTAAATGCATCTTTCCAAATTATAATAAAGACTTAAAATAACAGAGTATCACTTTTAAAAAAAGCTGCAAAACATTTCACAATACAATTCAACTAAAATGTTACAGTACATAAAATACAATTACACTAAAATGTTACATTATGTAACAAAACTAGAAAACTTTTCCCCCACTTTTCAAACAACATACCTGCATTTATTTAACATTTTCAAAAAACACCATCCTCCACCTCCAACTGCTCGGCAAATTTCAGATCCCTCCATTTTTACAATTCTGAAGATTCTCTTCTCACTGAAGACTTGTGTCCAGTCAGACATTCCCAAAATCTGCACAGTGGGATATGGTGTGCGCTGGTTCTTCCTGAACTAAATGAAGAATCAGTATTAGAAAAGACACAAGTAAACTGATTGCATTTATATTCCCACTGACTAGTTACATTCTTCGCATGTAACACCTGTCTGATTGTGACAATTGTTCACTTTCTCCCTGAATATCACCAGATGTAAACCAGAGCAGCATAAAAAAAATCTAAAAAGACATTTAGCAACTATAAAGACATACATTATTCATTCCATACTTTCAAAACAAGCAAAGTCTAAAGATGAAACATGCATACCACAAAGATTCACTGCGAGATATTTTTGATGAAATCTGAGAGCTTTCCATAAGCAGCAATGCAACTTGCATATCCAAGGGAAAGTAGGAAAGACCTCATTAAAGTAATCCATGTGACTCCAGTGGTTTAACCTCAATTTTATGAAGTGATGCGAGTGCTACGTTTGCACAAAACAAAACAAAAACATAATTTACTATTTTATTTACAAAAACATTGATCTGCAATGCACTTTCACAAGAGCATCACAATGCATTCATGTTATTCACACAAGAGATGATGCTGTCACATGAATGCACTTTGGATAAATTATTTTGTAAATAGGTGGTAAATAGTGTTGCACAAACAAAGCACTCACATCGCTTCATAAAACTGAGGTTAATCCACAGAAATGAGTGACATGTATAACTCTGATGTCTTTCTTACAGTTCTGGACCTTGAATGTGTAAGTTGCGTTGCTACCAGTGGAGGGACAAAAAGCTTTTGGATTTCATCAAAAATATCTTTCTGAAGATGAACGAAGGTCTTACGGTTTTTGGAACGACATGAGGGTGAGTAATTAATGACAATTTTCATTTTTGGGTGAACTTACTAGGGCTGTGCGATTAATCGAAATTGCGATTTGAGACGTTGCAATTTTCTAATCGCAAAGCCTGCGATGTGGACGCGATATTACTCTGTTCCAGAGCATATGCATGACTGCCAGCCTTGAGTTGCAGTCTTACTAACCAACAGAGTGAGCGCACCTCCGTTCTCCCCAATCAGCAATGCTCTAGCCAACTGCGTAAACACCCACCATTAAAAAAAAAAATGGAAAGCGGGACGGGAGAGACAGAGTGGGATTATGGCGTCTACTGGGTCAGATCGATAGTTAGGCAAATTAAAACTAAAGAAAACCGTATGCAACTTAAGCTTCGAAATGACAGACAACGAACAAAAAAATTAATTTGCAAGAGCTGCGTCACAGCGCATATCAAAAGCTACCTTATCGGTTCTGTTTTCAGTACTGGAGAATAAAAGATACATTCTTAGATGTTTTTGTTAGTACGTGAACGTTATCTTACACATTTTATCTCCCCAACAGATTAATTTGAAATAAGTTTATAATGCATGTTGGCTATTCCCAATTCAGAAGAGCGCACACACAGTCTGTGTCTGTGAATGCTTCTCATACTCGCTCCTCTCTGCCCCACGCGGCGCGAATCCCGCGTCACGGACGAGACGTTAATGCTTGCCGCACTCACGCAGCCTGTCTCGTAATGGGGGGGGGGCTCGTTTGTTATCTCACAAAAGGCTCCGCACCGCAAGTCTTCACGAGCGCATCTGGCAGTATGGATGAGGCTTGACGCACACGCGCAACCTGTGTCGATTCGCGCCTGGCTCCGCGTTTAAAACGAAAGTAAATTCAGTCTAACTTCTTGCTAATTTCACTTGGATGAAATGAAACATGCAGCACATTTTCCACTTGCTCTTAAAATCTCAAATACTTAAAATGAATAAATCAGCCTATGTAACATATGTAATACTTTAATAATTGACTTAAGAAATACAGTTCTTTATTTATAAAAAATAAACAAATATTTTCTGTGAAATTCAGTAATTAAGTTAATTCTGCAAAAGTAGTTATACCATTATAATCTTGCCTGCTGAAAAAAAAAAAAAAAACAATAGAACCCCTCCCAAAAAACAACAAATTTAATGCATTTCAGGTTATAATGGGAATTTGTTTGATTTTAATGTAAACTATAATGGTGTCTATCTGATGGATTCTATTGGTGGGATGTAATCTGGCAGATGGCAACCAATAGAACAACAGTAATTCATATTGGAATAAGGCCCAAAACACACTACAAAAAGGAATTTTGTAATGGTTTAATGGAAACTATAAGAATTTCTGTGATGCTTCTATTGTTTTTTTAAGCAGGGTAATGATACCCATACTGTGCTGCACATTATTGGCAATATTGAGCTGAAGCTTGACTTTGCAAATTTAAAATCGCAAATCAAAATCGCAATATCTGTAAAAAAAAATCGCAATTTTATATTTTCCCCAAAATCGCACAGCCCTAGAACTTACCCTTTAAGGAATCCTGGAAACACCTTAACTCAGTTACAGCATGCATTGGGCCAATTTCCTGGAATAACTGAAATGCAGATAAGAAAAGAAGAGTTCATTACAATTAATGGTATTTCTTGTTTGCCATTGTATAAAATAACAATTCCCACATTTGAGTATTTAAGTATTTTACATGACCATAAGTATTTAAGCATACCCATGGTGAACAGGCTTCTCTCATGCACTCTTGAATGTGCAATATAGAGCTAGGGCTACTGTAAGGTGAAAGGTAGGATGTTCACTAAAAATAAGATGAAAAAGTCACATGGATGTCATTGAATGTCATTGTTTACTCACCCTCATGTCATTCTAAACCCATAAGACTTTAGTTACTCATCAAAACACAAAGATCTTTTGAATGAAATCTTACAGATTTCTGTCCCTCCACTGACAGTCCACACAACTGCCACTTTGATGCTTTAAAATTCATAAAGCGATTGTAAAACTTATCCATTTGAATAGAGCAGTTTAGTCCAAATTTTCTGAAGAGACTCAATTGCTTTATATGATGAACTTAAGTCTTTTATTCACATATAAACACTGAACAAACAGCCGCTTAACCATACTTGCTTGATGCATGAGAACAAACTTCACTGGTTCTTATGGAAGCTCAAACTTAATGTTTAACACAAAAATGAACCTCATTTTTTCCAAGTATTTTGTTTACCATATCTGATGTGTGTACTGATTAATGTTTATTTGTGAATAAAAGCATAAATTCAATCTGTTAATCATATAAAATGATCGAGTCTCTTCAGAAAATCTGGACTAAACGGTTCACTGTTCACTGATTCATATGGATTCGTTTTAAAATCTTTTTACTAAATTTTTGAAGCATCAAAGTAGTAGTAGTGTGGACTCTCAATGGAACAGAAATCTCTCATGTTTCTTTAAAACATCTTCATTTGTGTTTTGAAGATGAATGAAATTCTTAGGGGTTTGGAATGAAATAAGGGTGATGATGATGATTTTGATTTTGGGATTAACTATCCCTTTAACAATTAGCTGCCATTGTATAGACATCAGCAAAAGAGACTTACTGGTTGTCTTCTTCTGGTCTTGCAAAGTCTTCACATGGGCATGAAATGGCATCCTCCCCAACAGTAGACAGTCTTCACCTGCATATACAGTGGGTACGGAAAGTATTCAGACCACCTTCAATTTTTCACTCTTTGTTATATTGCAGCCATTGCTTTTAAAATCATGTTAAGTAATTTTTTTTTTACTCATTAATGTACAAACAGCACCCCATATTGACAGAAAAACAGAATTGTTGACATTTTGCAGATTTATTAAAAAGAAAAACTGAAATATCACATGGTCCTAAGTATTCAGACCCTTTGCTCAGTATTTAGTAGAAGCACCCTTTTGATCCAATACAGCCATGAGTCTTTTTGGGAAAGATGCAACAAGTTTTTCACACCTGGATTTGGGGATCCTCTGCCATTCCTCCTTGCAGATCCTCTCCAGTTCTGTCAGGTTGGATGGTAAACGTTGGTGGACAGCCATTTTTAGGTCTCTCAAGAGATGCTCAATTGGGTTTAAGTCAGGGCTCTGCTGGGCCATTCAAGAACAGTCACAGAATTGTTGTGAAGCCACTCCTTCGTTATTTAAGCTGTGTGCTTAGGGTCATTGTATTGTTGGAAGGTAAACCTTCGGCCCAATCTGAGGTCCTGAGCACTCTGGAGGAAGGTTTTCGTCCAGGATATCCCTGTGCTTGGCAGCATTCATCTTTCCCTCGATTGCAACCAGTAGTCTTGTCCCTGCAGCTGAAAAACACCCCCACATCATGATGCTGCCACCACCATGTTTCATTGTTGGGACTGTATTGGACAGGTGATTGAGCAGTGCCTGGTTTTCTCCACACATAGCTCTTAGAATTAAGGCCAAAAAGTTCTCTCTTTTTCTCATCAGACCAGAGAATCTTATTTCTCACCATCTTGGAGTCCTTCAGGTGTTTTTAGCAAACTCCATGCGGGCTTTCATGTGTCTTGCACGAGGAGAGGCTTCCGTCGGGCCACTCATAAAGCCCCGACTGGTGGAGGGCTACAGTAATGGTTGACTTTCTACAACTTTCTCCCAACTCCCGACTGCATCTCTGGAGCTCAGCAACAGTGATCTTTGGGTTCTTCTTTACCTATCTCACCAAGGCTCTTCTCCCCCGATAACTCAGCTTGGCCGGACGGCCAGCTCTAGGAAGGGGTTCTGGTCGTCC
This sequence comes from Sinocyclocheilus anophthalmus, assembly GCA_018155175.1. NCBI lineage: Eukaryota > Metazoa > Chordata > Actinopteri > Cypriniformes > Cyprinidae > Sinocyclocheilus > Sinocyclocheilus anophthalmus. Next base: position 68,443 of record JADLZN010010184.1, on the reverse strand, counting down.
CAAAAAGTCTTCCATTTAAGGATTATGGAGGCCATTGTGCTCTTAGGAAACTTAAGTGCAGCAAACAATGTTTTGTAACCTTGGCCAGATCTGTGCCTTGCCACAATTCTGTCTCTGAGCTCTTCAGGCAGTTCCTTTTACCTCATAATTCTCATTTGCTCTGACATACACTGTGAGCAGTAAGGTCTTATATCGATAGGTGTGTGGCTTTCCTAATCAAGTCAAATAAGTATAATCAAACACAGCTGGACTCAAAATGAAGGTGTAGAACCATCTCAAGGATGATCAGAAGAAATGGACAGCACCTGAGTTAAATATATGAGTGTCACAGCAAAGGGTCTGAATACTTAGGACCATGTGATATTTCAGTTTTTCTTTTTTAATAAATCTGCAAAAATGTCAACAATTCTGTGTTTTTCTGTTAATATGGGGTGCTGTGTGTACATTTAATGAGGAAAAAAAATTAACTTAAATGATTTTAGCAAATGGCTGCAATATAACAAAGAGTGAAAAATGTAAGGGGGTCTGAATACTTTCCGTACCCACTGTAAATGCAAAATACACATATGTAATGACAATATTACACTGTAAGATTCTATCATATTTAATGTGAATGACTTGTTTCTTTAGTGTAAAGCTCATGAAACGCAAGTTAAATCTCAGATGTCTTTGTGTTGCAGACCACAGAAGACTATGTTAGTATCTATTCATTTTAATTTTAGTAGGAAAATTAAAATGTATTTACATTTAAATTTGACTAATTTTGTACTAATACTCGCCATACAGCTGAAGACGCAGACTTGTTGTATAAGTATGATCAATGTAACATACTACTTACAAGATTTCTCAAAAAAGCTGTGCTATCCCTGAGACCCAGCACTGACAGTTTCTCCATCATCTTCGTGATCTGAAAGTTAAAGACACATTTGCTGAGTTTCAGAGCTCTCTAATATAATGAATGACATGTATATGACTTCGAGATAGGGCAGAATCAGGTAATCACATTCTTTTAAAAACAGAGACCAAAAGACAGACAGATCACACAGAACATGCATTTCAATTTGTCTGTATTGTGATATTTTTGTGAACATTAGACTAGACATATTTGACAGTTGTGCAGCGGCTCAAAATATTTGCATTCATGTGCCATTGATGCAAGGCACATTATTAGAAGAAAAGCAGACGGAGAGAATGAAAAGAAAAGAAAAAGAAAACGACGTTGTTTTAAGTAAAGCTCTCAAACACGAGAATCTTAAGCTTTAGGATAAGGATATACATATAAACCACTAATATAAAAATAGCACGGACAACAACTATTCATCTGTGCGTTCAATGGTCAGGGTAAGCATTCATTTACAATGATTCAACAGTATTATTTTATGTAACGTTACTTCAAACGTATACACAAACTATACACAAGCGCTGCTGCTTTAAAATGTATTTGCAGAAGGCTAAATACAGCTGGCTATTTAAGCTATTTACGCTCCCTGTTGTGAATGGGTGGCTGTAACGTCTTACACCGTCTAGTATAAACGGCGGAGCGGGAGTGTGTGTGTGGGGTGTGTGTGATCCGAGATGTCGGCTTTTAACGAGGTCGCTTGTCGAGCCATGTGTAGACAGACTTTAGCTGTTGCCGGCGAGACGCGAAGTCGCTGGTGTTAAATTTTTGATTCGGTTAAATGCAAGCATAAAACTCACCTTTGAATTTCCTCCTCTCTTCGTCTGATAATTCGAGTCGAGCCTCTCTTAAGCTTATGAAGTTCCTCTGACGATAAAGAAGCCGAAGTCCTGGTGGTGCTGACGCTGTAGACTGGCGCTCTGCTTCCCGCTCTCCGCTGTTTGAAAATTCCGTCAACGGCTGTTTTTTGTTTTTTTTTGTTTTTTAGCGGATCCTTGGCCCTACAAGTCGTGTGTTGCGATGCCTAATAGTTAGAGATGATATTAATTAGTTAATGGCGGGTTGAGCAAACGCCAAATTGCATATGTTGAATATTGTTAAGTTCACGTTGAGTAGCCTGACACATTACATTTTGCGACGGGTCGAAAGTAATATAAACGGAAATTGCAAAACTCACATTTAAAGGGGTCATATGATGCGATTTCAATTTTTAATTTCTCTTTTGAGTGTTACAAGCTCTTGGTGCATAAAGAAGATCTGTAAAGTTGCAAAGACTAAAAGTCTCAAAGACAAAGAGATATTCTTTATAAAAGTTGAGGGTCAGCCACGCCTACCTAAAACGGCTGTTCTAAAACGCACTTGAGGAAGGAAGGGGAAAAACGTTTTACATCACTGATGTGGGAAGGTTTGCATAACGCAGCCAAATGTTCACGTAAAAAAGGCGGCGTAAATTTTATTTATCGCTGTAGTATTGTGCTGCCACCACCATGCGTGAAGGTGCTGTGTGCTTCAGTTGTGAAAGCGAAAACTACTATGGTGGCCTTCCAAAAGAGGCGATTCCGCTTTCATAATGCATGGGCTGATCCGTGTGGGCGATGAGGGAATTACATCAACTTTCAACGTGAAGAACGGGTCCAGCACGCCCGGTCCGCCGCCCCCCTACCGAGTCAATCCCGGCCTCAGCTCAATCTATCCCGTCCACAGCACACGCTAAGCCGGGGCTTCCCCTCACGCAGGCCGCTGTGTGTTTTGTTGCCGCTGATGATTCAAACGCGAGTTTTGAGAATTGTAGAGTAGCGCTTGTTGTTTGTCATTTCTCGATCACAAATGCAGACATGGTTTTTTGTTTACGCGGTGCGATGCAATGCAACGCAAGCGTAAAAAGACAGTATAAGTAATTAAAATCAGTAATTATGTCCCCACTGAATGCAACAAATGCCTCGTTTGTAATGGGTTTTAATGTTTTTGTCTCGTCGCTCCGGGACACACGGAAAAAAGTATGGTAAGGGGCGTAACATTTCCGTCACACGCTTGAGGTATTCAGCCAATCACAACGCACTGGATAGCTGGTCAATCAGAGCACACATCGCTTTTCAGTCCGATGAGCTTTGTAAAAAACGTTTCAGAAAGGCATAGAGGAGAAAAAATTATGTACAGTATATGGAAAATAATGTGTTTTTACTTTAAACCACATAAACACATTTCATTACACCAAATACACAAAATAATGTTCTTTTTAGCAGCATCATATGACCCCTTTAAATCGTGTCGACATTGTGTTTCTGTTTGAAAATTCTGTAACGGCCGCAGCGATTTCGACCAATCAAGAGTCTTGTTGCTATGACTAATAGTTAAAACGGCAACCAATCATGCATGAAACAGTAATTTTGTACCTTTGACGTGAGAACTTTTATGTACCTTCATTTCAGTTGTACCCAGGGTTTGTAGTCAGCGGTCTTACGTACCATTAAAGGTACAGTTATTGAAAAGGTACAAAACTGTTCTTTGAGGAACATTATTTGTTCCATCGTGTACCTTTTTTTCTGAGAGTGTGGAAGAAGGTGCTTCAGTTCATAGCTCACATATGAATAATAATCTAAAAATGTTCATGATCTGTGGGGGGAGAAACAGAGCGATGCCATCTGATCTCTGCTGAATCAAACATCAAGGATACAGAAAATAAAAATGACCAATGCCTGATTAAGTCCCCCGTGTGTTAAATCTGATGGCTAGGAGGCAGATTTAGAAGAAGAAAAAAATGAATCTGAATTGGACACGACCTAAAACTTACAGAAGTTCATTTTCATTAATTAATTTATTAGCTCTTTTCATAAATAAGCATAAAACATCAAATCTCCTCTCATTTTAAATGTTACTTTGTGAATTGCAAATGCTTTCCCCACTGAAGTAGAAAATAACCCAACACACAATACTCACGTCTCATCTTGCAGAACTTCTGACACTGAATAACACATGTAAAGGGTTGTTATGGACAGAGTGCATGATGGGATTCCATTGCATTCAGGTCAAACAGACCTCTCTGCATGTGAACCAGGACTAGGAAACAGCTGCTGTGAAAATCAGTAGGATTATTGCAAATGTTTTCCCTGGGGCCGCGGATCCACATTTGGAAATGTGGCCAATTATCTTGCGATTACACATGCAAGGAGAGAACTTACGCTCCGTGAAGCCTCAGCCCTTTCAAATTTTCATTTCCATTATTATTTTGAAAGAGCATTCTACATGCAACTTTGTTCTCAGACACTTTGCCTCTCTGTCATCTCATGCATCTTAGAGCAGCGCTGTTAAACCAGAGCCAAATGAAGTGTGTGAGTGTGTGAGTGTGTGTGAATGTCAGCTACCTGAGGGGGAAGGGTGGAGGTGGCTCTAGGTTGATTGATAGTGCTGTAAACAAACTTCAGAGGAGTCCCAATGCTCCAGCTCACATAGACATAGAAGATGATGATGGGGTAGGAGAAAAGGAGGGCATAAGACAATCTGAGCAGAGACTAAAGTGTCACTGCTCTGTTTAAGAGGCTTTTTGCTGCATTTTGGAATACTGTCATAACTATAGTGGAGCTAAAAGGGACGGGATAAAAATAAAACAAGATAAACATTCACAGTCAGATGCTCTCAGATAGCAAATTTCCCTCAGATAAAAATGTTCCCAAGTGAGCAGCAACAGACAGAACTGAAAATGGTGGTAAGGAACAACTTACTTGTGTTCAGATTTAATCAGGTTTGGTTTTAATTAGGCTTCAGAATGGAGAAACAGTCCTATTTTTACAAAAAATACCAGAACATTCAGTGCGACATTCAGTTTTATTAGTGGGTAAACTTACAATATTCTTCCAATAGGATTGAACATATCAGTAAAATACTCTGAAATTGTTCCCTCCATTGCCGTTCAGAGCGAAACATACGACCAGTGAAGGCCGATTCTTGAGATAATGACTCTTATGAGCTGTTCTTGAATCAAAAATATAAGTAGGCCTACAAATGAATAGTTCACACAAAAATGGAAATTCTGTCATCATTTACTCACCCTCCTTTTGTTACAAACCTGTTCGACTTTTTTTCTTCTGTGGAACATAAAAAAGAAGACATTTTGAAGAAAGCTTGGGTCCAAACAACACTGGACCCCAGTAACTTTTCATTTTTCAAAATATATTATTTTTTGTCCGACAGAAGAAAGACCTCATACAGGTTTGGAAAGGCATGACGGTGAGTAAATGATGACTAAAATAAAACAAAATTTGGTCAGTATCCCTTTAAAGCTTGTAAGGCCAGAATTAGTAACTGATAGGTTATTCATGACAATGGGTAGATAATACACATTACATTATGAGTCCTGTCAGTAGTATTTTATAGAAATAAGAGACTGAATTAAATAAATTTCCAAATTTTTGTTCTTAGTTGTTACACATTTATTATGAAAATGATTTAAGCACTTGGCAACAGAATTGTATTTCTGCTTTCCAAATATTTCTTTCTCAAATTAAAAAAAAATCATTAATGGAACTGTTAAGAGGATTCAGAACCGGAATCCTTTAGATTCCCATCCCTAGTAAGTACTGAAAGATTGCTAAATGAACGATCACATTTTAAATTGGCACTCGTTGCCAGTTCATCTTCAAAGATGAGAATATAAATCCAACAAGATGCCCTAAAAACATACCCTACAAGTTTGTTGATTGAAATAACTTAATAGACCATGAAAGAGTTTAAAATGCAGGAGATTTAAGTGCTGCCAAATTTTAAATCCCATATGAAAATATGAAGACAAAATGTCAAAGAAATCGCCTTAGGGGAAAGGAAAAAATGCTGATCTACTAAGCACACAGCGCCTGTTAGGAATGGGTAAATAAACCCATTAACATCACATGCAATCAAAACCAGCAAGAAAAACCCGACACTTTCTGATCACACATCTGCACCAATACGGATATGAAACGAGAAATTATGGGCCATATCGTACAGATGGCACATTTCATATGCACACCGACAGGCTTAATATCCAAAATCAATACTTGCAAAGGACCGGCGACAGATACGATCGAGCTAATTTCAGATTCCAAGGCAAATTTATTAAGCTGTCAATAGCCTAGCGAGTGGAGGGGCAGAAGAGAACAGGTATGAAAGGAGAAAGAACTCAGACAGATTTAGTAATTATCTTCAGCAAAACAGACAATTTTATCGGCACGTCTGCTGTTTGCAGATGATAAATGTACTTTATTAGAGAAGTTGCGAACTGTCAGAGAAAAGTGAAGGACTTTACAGGAGGGAGATTGCTCCCAGCAGAGAAGCATAAACAAATATTACATCACAGTCTCTAACTAAAGACTGCTCATAAATACGGCTGATTAGATTGTTTGTCTTCTGAAAATGGAACAGAATACATTTGTTTGAAAAGAAAGTGTAGATGCCTCAGTCTGTGCAGAAGAAATATCGTCCACTGAGAATGTGACCATACAGACCTCATTTGTCTGTCTTGTTCTAGCAGCGGATTTCAACCTTAACAGTCATGTCGTAGACAGCCAGTATAAAACAGCTAGATTTACTCAATTTATATTTATATGTACCATTTTATAATAACTTTTATTAAGGGATCAATAAAAAATAAGAGTGTCTAAAATAAAGAAAAAACTTTTAAAATAACAACATATGTACCAGATTCCTAAAAATATACTGTATGTACATTTTACACTGTTTGGAAAATCTTTTAGACCATTTTAAGCTAAAGTAATAAATATTAAGCAAAAGTAATAACAGATTTTCCCAAAGCATGAGTGTACACATCTTAATCATGTTTTTAAAGAAGGTATTTTTACACAAATAACATAAATATACCTCATATCAATTCATAAATATCAGTATCAGTAAGGAGGTTGCATCACATGACATCTTAAAACCTGAACTAACCTGGTTATGTCATTAAATGTCAAATTAAATGATTTTTAAAGAAATGTATTGACCTTTTTCTAAGACATAAAAGACTATTATTTGCAAAGGTTCGGCAAGAGATACAATCAAGCTACTTAATTTCTTTCTTTTAATGATCTTTTTTTTTAATCATCATGATATCAGGGCAGTTGTATCACCCTGGAATTTTTGAATTTATATCGCCCTAAAAATATTAAAATTAATTATAAATCTAATTAAAACATGTTCATCATAAAATATTTAATTCACAGTATTTATATATTTTTAAATAAATTATTGGCTCAAAAAATAATATAATAATAATAATAACAACAACAATCATGTCACTGACCATAAGAACATTAACATTGCTAGATTATAAAATGCTTAACAGATATTTAGTTAGAAATGTGACAAACTGTATATTGTGTTATACATCTTTTCCACAGGACCTTCACGGAACCTGGTTGAAAAACGTGGCTCTTGAGCCTCTATACAGATATGACCTCATCCATATTCATTGTCCACTGAGTCATGACACACTCACTTCCTTCCTTATCAACTAAAATTTCTAGAAACTCCTTAATTCAACCTTCCTCCTTCAGCCTTGCCCAAAGGCCTCAGGCGTGCGAGTATCCCTGTTGGAGCTCAGATGAAAAAGACGGCTCTGACGGAGACGCGGTGAGTGCTGTGTACACATTTCAGCTTCCCGCTCCTCCTTAACAAGCCCGAAGACACAGAGCGCAGCCAGATGCATGCATAAGCTTCATCTTAAGAACCATTCATAAAGCTATCAGCATGCATGTTTAATGGGGGCTGTGGGGAAAACATGCTGTGTTAAAATACAGAAAATGTTAAAAGGATGTTATTAGAAGCATGAATTATAGAGCAACTACACAGGAATTATGACGTTTCTTTCTAGACTCGCTTCAAAGACATCAATATGTGTGCACAATTAAAAGAAGTTGAAAGTCAACGGGCTGATGAAAGTATACGAAGTATATGATTATGAATCGGGTTCCTCTGCCAGGAAGGCAGGAGAGTTAATGGACTAAAGCAAAGCCGCCTGTCATCTTACAGTGCCATTGGAAGTATTTAATGAAAGAACGTACCTCAGACCTCCACAGCATGGAGCACACAAGAGTGAGATTCAGTTAGGGAGAGATAAAGTAAATAACAGCACAATAAAAGCCTTTCAGCTCGTACAAACTTGCTGTGTTCCTCTGTTTCAATCAGCCCAGGAAAATCCAAGATATGTGGTTTAATAGAAAGTCTGACCACAGTCATTAGTAGAAACTTTCATGGCTTCTGGGCATATGATCCCTCACCTTCAACTTTAAATGGACTACCAAAGACATTGACCTAAGCCATTATCTCATAATTACAGAACCTGTGTGGGCATTTATCAAAATATGAAGGTACTTCACTGCCCGAGGCACTGTCTACTGCCCCTTGACACTATACTAAGGTCTCTTAAGGACTTCATATACTGCTAAAAATGTTAGGTCCTTCCAAGCATTAAATATGTGAATATATGAAGTTAACGCTATGTAAAATATGTGCATTAAAAATACATTATTTTATTAATAATAATAAATACAGAATATTCAATTAATGTATGTAATAATTTAATTTCATTATTACATAAAAAAAATAATATTAATACATACAAAAAATACTAAAAAAATATTAAAAAATAATATATAAAAATATAATTGCAATGAAATGATAAATATTGAATTATCATACAATAATACATTTATAAATAAACACACTGAATAGACAAAAATAGGCACTTTAAAGGGGTCATATGATGTTGCTAAAAAAGAACATAATTTTGTGTATTTGGTGTAAATAAATGTGTTTATGCGGTTTAAGGTTTAAAAAAAACATTATTTTCCACATAACTACATTATTGTTTCTCCTCTATGCCCAGCCTTCTGAAAGGTTAGGATTTTTACAAGCTCATTGTTCTGAAAAGTGAGGTGTGCTTTGATTGGTCAGCTATCCAGTGCGTTGTGCTTGGCCAAATACCTCAAGGTGTGAGGGAAATGTTACGCCCCTTACCATACTGTGATGGCCGGAGCGACGAGACAAAAACATTAAAACCCATTATAAACGGGCTGGACTCCGCTTGTCCACGGTGAAAGCTGATCCGGCGAATACACAGCGCGAAGTTGATGTATTTCTCAGCGACCAGCACGGATCCCAGTCCAGGCAGGACGAAGTGCTATCGGTCCTTTTGGAAGGCCAAACAAAGTTAGTTCGCTTTCACAACGAAACACGCGTCTTCACGACATTGCGGCGGCAACAACAATACTACAGCGTTAATAAAAGTTACGCCTTCTTTCTTTTTTGCGTAAACATTTGGGCGGCGTTATGCTAATATTTCCACATTGTGACATAGATATGTGGGGGTGTGTTATAACGAGCCGTTTTAGGTAGGCGTGGTGACTCTTAACTTTTATAAAGAATAACTCTTCGGATTTGAGACTTTAGTCTTTACAACTTTACTGATCTTCTTTATGCACCAAGAGTTTGTAACACTCCAAAGATAAAGGAAAATTGAAATCGCATCATATGGACCCCTTTAAATGATTTAATATGTACCTTTACGGTAAATGTTTGAAATCAGACATAAAGTATGATTAAGCATTTGATTGAATATCCTACATATATATGAGTAATGTTTCAAACACTAATTGTTAAGTCTAATGTTTAAAAATGCAGCTGTAAATAGAACACTGTAGCGTCTGGACTACTCCAACACACAATATATATTTTGTTAGCTAGCTTTCACAAATACTTTGTAACACCCCAGGAAGCCGAACAAGACCCTGGTTTCATGGTAACCGATACATTTACAACCTTGTGGAATACGAGCCGGCTCTCATTCTGCTTTCTCAAGAAACAAGGGGTACAAATGCACAGGAGAAAGGGACTGTTCTACTAATTAATTCATAGAAAAACCTTCTTTGAATGAACACCCATTTTCTTCAGGCCATTGAGTATATTATGGTCATTGTGTATTTTGTCTTTGATATTAGACTATTTTATTCGTGCTACGATAAACCAATCATCAGATAACTTACATATACCTTGTTTAGTCTCTATGAATTCGCCTTCTGATGATCTAAACAGGAGTGTATATTATATGTTGGTACATAAGCAATATATATTAGGCTCCTGAGAATCTTTAGTAATTTAACAAAGTTCACAATACTAAAGTACCATGGTTCCAAACAAAAGAGCCAATTTTTTCAAACTCCACAGGAGCTCACAAAGCCACTGGGATTCCGCTTTCTCAGGGGATAAGATCTTGAGAGGCGGGGATCTTCTGCGACCTGAAAAGCTGACACACCTGTGACCCGCCCATGTTGGTGGTTCAGTGAGATGCTAAAATGAAGATGTGAGAAACGCTCCAGGATACCAAAGCTCGTGCCAGGCTCCGGCCTAGTCCTTTTCATTCATCAAGTGATTCTGACTCAAACTAGCTCTTTCTCATCAACCAACTTCAGCAAGATCTTGGGGCCTTAAGATTGCATCAGGAATCTTTTTTCAGACATACGCAAGTATCAAAATTAGTCGATTTAATTGATGCATTAAGAATCAGTTACACCTTTTTACAAAGGTGAGTCTGAACTAAGAATCTGACGCTTCCCTCAAGTGTAGATCTGCTGAATATGCAAATGTTCCATAAATGTCATTCCTTATGTCTCTTTCTTTAGTGCTAAACTTTAACCCTTTCCTATACCAACTGTATGTGTGTGTGTGTGTATGTGTATGTTAGACCGGCTTAATGTGTTTATGTAGTATGTTAGACTAGTTTAAGTGTTTATGTAGTATGTTAGACTTATTTGTATCACACTTGAGTGTTCATTGTGTACTGATAACCGGAGTCACTGATCATGCAGATTTACGTTACAAACTTATAGAAATGTACAGTAAGAAAGTTATTTCCTTTTACCAGGAAATTAACGTTCTTAGAATTAACAAGACAGTTGACCCTAAGAGGTCAGCTAAATATCTACAGCGGATCTAAATATGAATAGTTAATTATAACTAGTTATGGTTAATTATTCATATTTCCCATGAGCTGATTTGCTACAGATTTTGGTGGAGAATGCGGGCATGATAAAACGAAAGTTATGAGTTTAAACACTGGCAACTTAAAAAGTGTGTGCTTGATAGCCCAGGTTAAAATAGGACGTGACTTCAGATGCCCGGTTGTGTCCCTATTTGCTGGCTTGTTGAGATGCAGATAAAGTGGGGGTTTGAATTGGTACTGCTATTATAATTGTGAGAGTCTTTATGTATTTCATGCTTAATGGCATCGGTGTAAGGTTAATCTGCTTTTAGCAAAGAAAAACCTAATTTCAGTATTAAAGCATAAATCTGTACTGACAAAGCGTAAGTCTGAATCTCAGCTCAGCGGCATGTCCAAACTGTACCATAATGTAATATGCTTTAGTGAAGAAATCACAAAATTGCAGTATTGTTTAAATTGTTTCTTTGAAGAAGAAATCTCAGTACAGTTATATCAAGGTAGATGTGAGCGCTGCTCCCCTTTCTACAGCATAAAGGCCTTATAGTTATAATTAGATTGAAGCAATTCATCCACACTTTGACTGCATATATACAAGCAAACTGGTGGTCATTATGTGTTTCACTCGCCGAGTGAAATTAAAGGTGTAATACTGTAATTTAGTACTCATATGTGAGGCAAACATAACTACATATATGTTTAAACCGGTTTAACTTACAGTAAACACGTTTTGTAATTCTTTTAAACAAGTGCAAGAAGTTTATTGATAAAATTAGAGAAGCACTCACAGAAGTGCTAATGTAATGCAACAAGTCTTGAAGGCTGAAAGCACCACGTTCTAAAACTATGACTGTTTAACATAGACAGACATTAAACTGCGTTAATTACACTGGCATGCATTGGTTACCGTGACAACAACTTGTCACAGGAAGTGCTAACGTCACATAGCACAACACGCCATGTTGTAAACAAACCATTTGAAGCAGCTACGCTAACACGACTTAGCATAGTTTCATATTAGGCTAAGCTACCAAATAGCTTTAAAAAATTAGGGGTTAGCACTCTTTAATTGAAACTTTTAAATACAACATGTGTGTATGCAGTGTTAAGTAATTTGAATTTAACCTAATCCCTGGTTTCTGATTTTTCACTTTCTTGTCACTTTTTCTTCTTATTCTATGTTTCTCAATCTTCAATTCGACTCAGCGAATTTAACTATCTAGATGTACCCTTCCTGAATGCTATTGCTTAGTTAAAATGTAATTAAATCTAAATTTAATTACATTTTAACTGTCTATCTAGAGATGAATCATGAAGTTATTGGGTGTTTTTAGTGGCACAGAGAATAACGCGCTACGGAGGGCGGGGCAAACACATGGAATGGCCCAGCATGGGAGATGAACACGCAGCAGCTGTGACCAGACATAGTGTGTTGCCCAACACAAATCTTACAGTTAATCACAAGTGCTACTGATTGTTCCTAATATCAGATTGATTACCCTGTTTTAATAATAGAAGTCAGCTAATTTTAAATCCATTTACATGTTATGCCCCCTTGATGTTCTCTCTGAACCTCAAAAGGAACCAGAGACATTTCAATTTTTGATTTGTTTATTTTCAAACATAATCAGCATAATCTGAATAGAAATACTCTCCTTTTCCTTCTGCTTTTCCCTATTCTCCTTCATACCTCAGAGATTAAGCATGTTTGGGGAACCGTCAGTAAATTCTAAGTGATAATTTGACAATAATTTGACAGTCGTCTTAAATCATCAATCAAAATCCTGTTTACGTCCTTTTCAGCAAAACATATGCTGACCCAAACTATTTTAGCATTCACACTCTGTTTTGATCTTGTAGTATTCTCTAGCCCTTACTCTCAACACAAGATTGCCAAAATGTTGCACATGCTCAGAATAACTGCCCAGAATGCAGACCAAAGAAGACTGGCCAGGCGTTGTGAGGAACACACCCTTTACCCAGGGCCGACGACCACCTACTGAGACGAAAGCAACTGGACACAGAGAGAGAAGTGGGTCTCAGACTCGGGACTCGGGCGAGAGTTGTGGCTACAAAAGCTCGCCAAGGTCATCACCCTCTGTGGCCCACAACCTCATGGGTCTGAAATAGGAGGTAAATGATCTCAAGCAACAGTTCACAGCGGTAGCCCACAAGGACCCCAGCTAAATGGAGTTACAGGAGGAAATCAATAGATTTAAAAAGGCTCTGACAGCTGCTGAACAGCAAGGGCACCTGGAAAAGGCAGCCAGAAAGGACCTGCAAAGGAAACATCCCACACAAAATTACTATTAAAGCAGCAAATTCTGAGATCTTAGACAAAGTTGCCAGAATTGAGAATCTGATCCAGCAGCTGAACAACACTCAAGACAAACGTGACATGGTCCAAAGAGAACTCAGGTACTCTTGTAGGCTGCAAAAGGAAACACAGTGGGAGAAACACCCTACTCCTGCATCCTCACTCAGAAGTGCAAAACTCCCTCAGGGCACGAAGTACGAAGGGGGGGCCAGCACTTTCTGCTTAACAACTCGGCAGACAGACCCATAATACCTCCAGCAACCAAAGAGAGGAGGGGGTCCCTTCCAAGCATCACTGCAGCAGCGCATGATGCGACCCCCAGAAACTTTGACACGCTAACCAGAAAACAATAGTTTCCTAATTTATGCAGTACGAGCAGTAATTTAGAAAGGTGGAGTCGTTTTAAACATTGCTTGCAAGCAGACCCAGTAATCAATCTTATGTCTGTCTCATAAGTTAGTAACTTCTTCTCCATGCGCATACCAGTTCCTGATCAAAAACAGATAAAATTATAGTTTGAATGTACCTTCCTGCGAGCAGTAAGAAGTTTTCAGTTCTATAATGTGTTTAAATCGTACGATAAAAAAAAACTAACCTGATTTTAGCGAAGAAATCCTAATTTCTGTGTTCGTAGAGCACAAGTCTATTTTCTGACGACGAAATCGCCGATAGCAGCTCATAAAATGGTACCAGAAGTAAATCGGTCTGATTTGGGCGAAGAAATCCCCTTCTTCAGCACTGTGTAGGTGATCTGAGCGATCCTCCTCATTTCACTGATTTAAGGCCTTATTATGTGTTATGTCTCATTGTATTCATATCGACCCACTCAAGTGAAACATTTACGTAACTCTTATACAAGCGCGCACCAGGTTCTGAATATAATCAAATAAAACTATAGCTTGAAGGTGCCTTACTACAGGTATTAGAAAGTTTCAGTGCAATAATGTTTTTAAATCGTACGATAAGAAAATAACCTGATTTTAGCGAAGAAATCCTAATCTCTGTTGTTAGTGGAGCATAAGCCTATTTTCTGACGACGAAATCTCAGGACTAGCAGCTCATATAAATGGTACCAGAAAAAATCGGTCTGATCTTGGGCGAAGAAAACCCCTTTTTCACCACTGTGTAGGTGATCTGAGCGATACACCTCATTTCATTAATTTAAGGCCTTAATATGTGTTACGTATCATTGTATTTCAATTTGACTCGCTCATGTGAAACATTTACGTAAAAATAATGGTGTTATTCTAGCGTAGCTAACTACGATTCCACCATTGCCTGTGAAGTGAATGTGCTGTTTTGAGTAATGAATGAATTTGTACGGACATGCATGAGTTTCCCATGCATGATCACAGCAGTGCAAGTCTGCTCCACTTTGCACCTGTTGTGAGCTTGCATTGGTATCCTAGCAACACGTGACCCCGGAAGTATGAGCAGACTCTTCCGGTTAATCTGACAAAAGCACCCAATTCACAGACCTGTGTGTAAACAAAGAATTGCGTGTAATTAACGCTAACTCTTAAGCTAAGCCCTATACCTCAACTGCTAGCTGTTAGCATCTGACTAACACTTAAGAGGTAAAAGTGTAAAGTGTTAACTTTCTAACCACAACTCTATCTCCCTATATCCTCCTTTTTTTTTTTTTACTTTATTCTACCTTTTTTTTTATTTTATTTACATTTGTTTAGCACAAATGTAACAATTCAGCGAAATTGATTTGTATTAAATTTGAGATTTACTTAATCAAATTTTATTTATTTTTTTATTTTATTCCATTTTTATTTTTATTTTTTTTTGTGTTTATTTACTTTCCCCTTTTAATTACCTACAGCTCTTAGGACCCCTTTTTTATTAAAATTTTTCTTTGTTGTGTTTTACTTTTACCTTATTTTAGTTATTTCACCATCACCATCGTCGCTTTTGGATAGGATTACAGTAGTTCTAGCAACTGTCGTTTCCTTAACGAGGTATATAAAGGTTATTCGTAGCATAATCCCTGTTTCCTCTCTAATTCTCCTCACGCCTCAGTGCCAGGCCTAATACGTTGAAGGGCAGCTACCATTGCAACACAATGTAGGCTAACATAAAACTAGAAACAATTCCCACTGTTTCTTTTCCTTTTGACGAGGTATTTGGTGGGTCCCTGCTAGTTTAGCTAACAGCCTAACCCTAGGGTTATGAAGTCTATTGCAGCATCACACACAAGTGAAACCTGCTTAGCCATATCACTTAGAAAAAAAACTAAAATAGGTAAAATGTTCCTTTTTTTTTTTTTTTAGTTCATCTTATTTTATTTCAATTTCGTCATAGTGACCAAACCCGTGAAACATCAGTAGTATAGCCCGGTCATCAGATGACCCCTGCTTACGGCCCCTCAACACAGTTACTCAAACTCTTCCTTTGTGTTCACGAAAACAAAATCATAGCACCCTACCTCACTAGCTGCCTCTCACCAGCTATTCATACCTTACACGGCCTAAACAGCCGTTCCCCATACAGATAGCTTTACACCTCTGTACGTACTTGCATTTGTTTTGTCCCTTTCTCTCTCTGGTGTTCCCTCAAGTGTGCCAGGATGTCACAGACATTACACAGACATCCAGCCCTGTCAGCTCACCAGGACCACCTGGAAACTCAGTAGAGCACTGTAATGTACATCATTCAGCTCAAAGCAGCCAACTACCTGCGATGGCAAATAAAGGAACAGCGAGACTGCGACATAAGCGAACACTTGACCAGCATCATCCTCTCCTCGGCCCACACCCTCAAGGGCCTCAGACAGGAGGTATATGAGCTGAAACTGCAAGTCACAGAATTCTGCAGAGAACTGACACCTGCTCAACGAGAGAAAGCACAGAACGGATGCAAAGAACCTCACAGAATGGTGCAAAACAGAAGGAAATCACCAGTCTTCAGAAAGCTCTAACAGCTGCTGGACACCAAGCACAGCTGGAAAAAGCCATCAGACAGGACATGAAAAGAGAACTGTTTCACACAAAGACACTCTTAAAAACAACATATGTGGAACTAAATGAGAGAGACACCACAACTTAGGCCTTACAAGGCCACCTGCATACAGACAAAGCTGAGGTCCAAACCCTGACTCAGCAAATAAAGAGGAACTTGACATGGTCCAGAAAGAATTTAAACAGTCCTACCGAATGCGCATAGACTTAAGCAAAAGACAGCAGGTTCAACACCACGTCGCCAGCAGTGCAAGCCCTCCATGCCTGTGCACAGCTACGAAAGGGGGGAAAGGGAGCCAAAGCCTTCTGCTTGACACTTCACAAGTCAGCTCCCTGAAAACCTCTGCAGCTGCAGAGCCAAAGCCTTCTGCTTGACACTTCACAAGTCAGCTCCCTGAAAACCTCTGCAGCTGGAAAAAAAAAAAAAAAAATTTTCAGGCGAACAGAAGCAACGCAACGAGGTGAATTCAGTGTCACAAAAGAACTGAAATATGCTTGCAGACCACAAGGCGAACAGATAGGGAAACACGAAACAGAACTTCCCCTGGCCAGCAGGCCCACCCCTCAGCCAAGAGTTTGAACCTGCGGGGGGGGGGGGCGAGAGCCACTGTTCACACGTCACCAACAAGCAGCCACAAGGGGGTGGGGCAGGGAACTTTCCAGAGGATCACTGCAGACACACACACCGTGTGACCCCACAGACCCCAACGAGCTGGCCAGAGACAACACAACTGGCAACCTAAATACTCTCAGACCCAAAGTCTGAACACGGACTGATCGCTCCCCCAGACACCAAGCAGGGCCGGCATGAAACTCACCATGCTTACTACCACAGACTTCGACAAACTTACTCCAAAGCTCACAATAACCCTGGGATGGCGGAGGACACCAGCTGCAAGAAGTCATCTAGGCATTAGGGCCTGCCGCACAATGCCTAATCAACAGCTGCGTAACCTGACACAGAAGGCCTTTAACAAGCACAAGGCCTCCACTAAAGGTGTTTGTCAAACCCCACTGAGTCTGAACTTCACAACTCAGAATCCAAAGCGGGCACCAGAAGGCACCCAGCATTGCCACAATGTAAAACCCTTCTACAGAAAGCCCCTAGCCAGAAGAGGACAGAGCCATCACCATGGCAACAGACCCAGGTTCCAGACCAACCACTGGGGAAAGGCGTCCTCATCCTGCAAACACCACGGTAGGTCCAACAGCAGTCCACCACAACATCCTCATCCACACAACGGAGGCTACACAAGGAAAGCTGGACACGCCTACCTCTGGGTTAAAGGAGCTGCTGACACTCGCAAAAGAGATCCTTGAACAAAACTCAACTAAGAAGTACTGAAAAGGACAAACCTCTGACTCCTTGCCTGCTGCAACACAGCATCAGGCCCCTCCAAGGGAGGAGCATCCCTTGAAACCGGTCGACACCCCAGAAGCAGCCAGAAAACGTTGGATTGAGCAACGGGCCCACATGCCAACAGCGAAAACTCTACCAACACAACTCAGGCAAGCTAAAGTCGGTGCCGCCACAAGAGCCAAGTGACACCGCAAACATTGAATTTCTAGTGACGTTGAGCAAAGCAGAGAGCTCACAACCACCTGCCGCTTTCCTGCCATCATCACTAGGTCAGTCGGAAATTCTCTACACACAATAGAATCTCCATAACAGTTCCCAGCAAACAATGGAACCACCTGCACTCTCACCAGTGAAAGTCTAACCCAGCTGTCCCACACCACGAGTACCACATATAGCCTACTGGCTAACAACATCAACAAAAAAACATACTACCCGGACTAACTCACTTCAGGATGACAGGAGACACAGCCTCGACACCTGCTGCATAAGCTGGAGGACCCACACCTTGCTACAGCCTACAACACCACAGCACACCACCAGACAGCATCCATCACGGCACCAACAGCCAAAAAGCCACCACTGGCTCCCAGCCGTGAGTGGCAGGTGTGTGTTCGATTGTTCTGCACCTTGACATCGCTCGTTGTTGTCTATTCTATGGACAACAACGTTCGAAAGGGGGGAATTTGTAGCGTCTGGACCAATCCAACACACAATATATATTTTTTGTTAGCTAGCTTTCACAAATACTTTGTAACACACCAGGACGCCGAACAAGACCCTGGTTTCATGTTAACCCGATACATTTACAACCTTGTGGAATGCGAGCCGGCTCTTAGCTGCATTCTCCAGAAACAAGGGACACAAATGCACAGGAGAAATGGACTGTTCTATTAATTAATTCATAGGAAAACCTTTTTTTTGAATGAACACACATTTTCTTCAGGCCCTTGTGTGTATTATTGCTTTTGGTATTAATCTGTGTAGTAAGACTATTTTCTTCGTGCTTACGATAAACCACTCATTCATATAACCTTAAATATAGCTTGTTTAGTATCTATGAATTCGCTTTCTGATGATCTAAACAAGAATGTATTTTATTTGTTGGTACGTAGGCAATATATTAGGGCCCTGAGAACCTTTAGTATTTTCAATCAAAGTTCCAGATACTAAATTACCATGTTTCCACACAAAGAGTCATAAAACTCCCAAGTATTTCCAAACTCCCACTTGGGATTCCGGCCTTTTTCATTGGATAAGCCCATCTTGAGAGGCGGGGATCTTCTCTGACCTTAAAAGCTGACACACCATGTGACCCCCCAGTCGGTGGTTCGGTCAGAAGCAAAGATGAAGATGTGAGAAACGCTCCAGGATACCAAAGCTAGTGCCAGGCTCCGGCCTAGTCCTTTTCAATCATCAAGTGACTCTGACTCAAACTAGATCTTTCTCATCAACCAACTTCAGCAAAAAATCTTGGGCCTTAAGATTGCATCAGGAAACTATTTTCAGACAGACGAGACTTGCAAGTATCAAACTTAGTCATATTAATTGATGCATTAAGTATCAGTTACACCTTTTACAAGGTGTGTTTGAACTAAGAACCTGACGTTTTCCCTCAGGTTTTAGATCTGATGAATATGCAAAATGTTTCCATAAATTTCATTCCTTATGCCTTTTTCTGTACTGAGTTAAGCTTTAACCTTTCCTATACCAACTGTATGTGTGTATATATGTATGTTAGACCAGTTTAAGTGTTTATGTAGTATGTTTAGACTAGTTTAAGTGTTTATGTAGGTAATAAAACCTTACTTGTATCACACTAGACGTGTTCATTGTTTACTCATAACCGGAGTCAATAATAATGCAGATTTACGTTACAAACTTATAGAATTGTACAGTAAGTAGGTTATTTCCTTTAACCAGGAAATTAACGTTCTTAGAATTGACAAGACGGTTGACCCTGAGTGGTCAGCAAATATCTACAGAGGATCTAAAATATTAATAATTAATCATAAATAGTTATGGTTAATTATTCATATTTCACATGAGCTGATTCGCTACACACACATTAACGGCGATGTGCACAATTTTGTCTATGATAAAATACTTCCACATATCTCAAAGACAACTACAAGTAATCCATTTGTAGGTTAATTTCCCACCAAAATGCAAATACTGTGGTGATCTCAAAACATTTGAGCATCCAGACACAGGTTTAACCGAAGACCTGAATTTGACACAGGACTATCCTCTTGACTGGCCAATGGCAGACGTAGTTTCCCTATTTTACAATTCCGTTTGCTGAAATAAGACGGCATGCTTAGCAGGGTAGTTTATAATTTCTATGAGGACTTGCTCTTGATAATTGGAATAACAATACTGTCTGCACTGAAAGGATCTAGCCTTTGATGGGGTGAACAAGTGTCCCTGTAATGCATTCTGCCATTAAAACAAGCTGCACAGAAGCCCCGTAACAGTCTCTAACACAAGCTCTTGAGGGAGGTCAGGGGCACTTCATTAGCTGGATCTCATTCGTGAGTACCAACGGACAAAAATACGGCTCCCTCACATCTCACGTTGATCAAAGAGACTGCTGAGAGATGGACCCTGACTTCACTTTGTACTCCCTCCGAACCCCTCATTACTCAGCCGCTCTCTTCAGTTGAAATTAAAGCGACGACACCAAACTATTCAATTCAACCTATGAGTTTAACAACGGTCATCCTTATTTGAGCGCTCATTATCTAATAAAATATTTGCAGGGGACGCCACATCAAAACGTCAGATTGATGTAATGACTGTCCGTGTGAGCCGGTGTAAAGGTGCCTTTGAGACTACAAAGACAGTCAGCTGTCTATTGTGCTTTGACATTCAGCTCTTCCCCTTGGGGTGAGGAGGCTGGGAAGAGCGAGAGACTCATCAACAAAAAAAATGTAAAAGACGTGCCAGTGGAGAAAGGGAGAACCTCTCATTGGCTTTTTTGGTCTTGTGGCCCCCTGGCATTACATGCGGTATGATTAGAATTCAGTTCAAACTTCCTGCGGGCTGCATGTCTCGGCTTGGCCTCCTTGTATTCCATTGTAGATACATCAGTCATCACATCCTCTCTTCTCTCTAATGTTAGTCCATCTGTCTCTCTCTCCTCCTCATGCTAAAGATCCTCCTCTCTACATCCCACTCACACAAGCCTGTAGAGATCACATTTGGCAGCTGAACAGAAACACAGCAGTTGCATCCATCACAAATCAACCCAAATATCACCACGAGTTTAAAGCCCACCACCGGGTTTACTGGGGTCACAGGTCAGCGGATGTAGCTGCCTGTTGCATGGTTGAGAAAAAGGGATCTCTGAAGGTAAACGCCGCATCTACAATACAAGAAAGAGACTGAAATAAATGTGTTTCTCTGTAACACAAGTGAAGTCATATGCGAACATTTGGAACCAACAAAACCTTGCAGGAACTCGGAACATGAGATGCGATACAAATCAAGCAAAGCCTTAAATCTGCAAACAGGCCGGGAGAGAGAGTGAAACTCTCTGTGGAATAAATAAAATCACTAGAAGGTGACAGCAACACTATACGGCCTGAAGTCGTTCCCATTTCCAGTTAACATTAAGGTTGTCTACATTCATTTGCCACTTCAAGGCCAGCGACGTGCACTGGTTTCGGAATAGATGCTCCATTTGAAGGAAATTGGATGGCTCACTTTGCACAATGTGTACGAACGAGGCTTAACAAAATCATCTCAAACTGTCATTAGATTGTTTAAATTATGCTGTTGTGAAATGTAATGATTGGACTCATATGAACACATCTCTATCGAGGACATTACGTCTTTAAAAGGGAAAAGTTATTAAGTTCAGTTCTTTCTTTCACACATCTGTTATGGCATTTTATAAACAAGTATGCCTCTTAAGATGCATTTGGCGAACACAAAGCAATACCAAATAAGAGGGCCAAACAATTAACCTCACATTCTTATAGTCTGACATAATACAAGGACACCCAATTAAGGCTTCTGGCAACATATGCTGGAGCCGCGTGGTATCGGTTCATATAATGAATCTAAATGAATAAAGCCAAAGGCTTCGCTGCACCACTAATTACTGCACCAGGCATAAAGTCCAGAGCCCGGTGCCGCTGGGATTATCAGGACTCTACACTGCCTGCGGCACACTTCCGAAAGAAAAAAAACTCACAGTTAGTCCTTTCTCTAAAGAGCAATGTTTAGGTTTCAAAAAACTAGGGATTCAAAAAGGCCTTTATTGCAGGATTGTACCCATCAGGAAATGAAGTCCCATACCAGCTACTGAGGAGGAGCACAACCATCCCAAAATGCTTTCAAAGAAATTCATCTGAAAACTGCAACATATATGAGTTTCATTTCTTATGAATGCCATCTGGTAAGTTTTCGTAATAATTGACAGTGGCACATTTAATTTAAAGTATACCAGATAGTGGATGCAGGTTCTTGAAGTCCAATAAGACATGCAATGCAATCACTCCGTTACTTTTCTTAAACTCCGATAAAGGTTAAAATGTGTTACAATTCCTCTGAGAGGGCAAATGACTGAGAATATCACTCTGTTCCTTGTCCTTAACCCAAATGCAATCCATTTAAATTGCAAATGCGAACTCTGCAAAAATGAACAGCACCTCTGATTAAATGGAACTGGGAAGGTCACTTTATATCTCCTGAAAGCAGCTGAACTATAGGCATCACTCGAGTTTTACACTCATTTACCTGCAAGTTGAATCACATGGCATTAGAAAGACTCGTCATGGTTCAAATTATTCAAATTAAGTCAAAAATGTATTTAACTTAATTCCTTTTTAAATGGTTATGAGTACAGCGTCAAGAAAACAACTTGTTTGTCATTCATTTTTATTTTAAAATGCTAAACGTTTAATGTTAATTAACTTAAGTGCAAACGCGAATGACTGGAATAGTGATATAAGTTTTTCTAGAGTTCTTTTTGAAGCAATTGCTACCATATGGAGAAAAAAATGAAGATACTTGCACATAAAGCAGCCTAACAACAAAATGCAGTCACTGGGGAGAAGCAAGATCCTTTTCAGCAGAATTTCTGTTGCGAGGGCCAAACAAACTCTCTTTCTACCCCCCTTCTCTCCAGCCTCCAGTTGAGACAGAATTAAAGCTTCATGCAGCTAAGGGGAGATGTCAAATAAGAGAGCCAGCCATCCATCCTGTCATTCATCTCAACTCATCTATCTCTTCAGCTCTCCGCTGGGAAACGTAGCAACCTCAATAAACAGACTAACACAATTCGCCTTCTCCAGCATGACAGGTAATTCACACTAGTTATGGCTAAGAGAAATACATTTACAGCTCTCCTTGGGCTACTTCTGCAACCACCGCTCAGAGCTGAAGATGACAATCCAGTCAGGACACTTATTATTTCATCTTCAGCCTACTGATTGAGCTTCAAATCATGCTGCGGGTAAAAATAATACCCCATGAAATGAGCTACAGGAAATGCAAACTAAACTAAACTAAAAATACACTCTAAAAAATGCTGGGTTAAATATAACCCAGTGCTGGGTTAAAAAGGGACAAACCCAGCTATTGGGTTGTTTTAACCCAGCGGTTGGGTTGCTTTGACCCAGCGGTTGGGTTCAAAACAACCCAACCGCTGGGTTCGTCCCTTTTTAACCCAGCATTTTTTAGAGTGTAACTAGCATGCATTTTTGTTACTAGTATTTTTTAATAGGTAAGCCAATAGTGATTAGTATCCTTTTCAATTTCACTACAGTAACAGTTCAGTAAGTCCCTAATTATTCATTTGCTACTCTAAATCACTTTTCCAATACTGATAAGTATACTATTTGTTATTACTGTTAACAAATGTTTTTCCATTGAATACGATGGACATTTGTGGTTCAGATATGAACTAGTCACTTTTAACTAGTATGCATTGTTGCTGGCACCTATTCCAAGTATCTATCTCAATTTGTAAGAAAGGAATATAGACTAGTATCCATATTAGAGACTGTTGCTAGTAACTGGCATAGATATTATGGTCTCACAGATAGCTATCTATTAATACTAATAAAACCGGAATATATATTAGTCCAAGGTGAATTGTTGATATTGGAATATAGATCCCTATAGAATTCAATAGCAAAAATGTGCAACTTATTACCAGTAAAAGTTACTATAACAATAACAACTAGCAGCAAACACTGCTATCTAATGAATACATACTAGTGAAATTGGGAGAATATGCTAATCACAGATGGATTACTAATAGCCTAATTTAAAAATAAACAATAATACATGCACCAAACCTAGTTACTAGTTTTACGTTTTTAATTTCGTTATGACATCGGTTTTACTTTCATACGGGATGTTTATCAATTCTATTCGATTATTCATGGGTTTTTACAGCATTGCAATGCTGTACAACTGGAATATGGCTCAATAGTGTATTAATGTAAATTTTAAAGCTTCATAAATCTACTTTAAACTTTGCGAAACGCCGTTACGTGGAAAATATCAATAACAATAAAATCATTTAGAGTCTATAGCGCACTGTATTTCAATAGGCTATCAAAAAAAGACAAATAGGCTAAATAAAAACCACACACAAATACAGTAGCCTATCACACATTACCCATGTCAGGTTTAAAAATAATAGTACAAAACAAGTCTTATAGAAGGCAGGTAAAACTTTTGGACAAGTGTTTTGCTTTTGAAACCTTTTTGCACAAAGATTTTAATTCACACAAGATACATAACTTAAGATCTGAATTGCTCGGTTTACCTGAGACTGGCGTTTCTGGGGTCCATTTCATCCCCGGGTACAAAAACTGAAAAGACGAGCGCACTTCGCGACAGTCCAGCACCTGACTGTTCGGCCGAGAGACCGGCAGCATCAGGACGCACAGGATCAGTGCACCGCGCAACTTCAGTCCAGGCATTATGAGTCCAAATGCGCTGAAGTAAAGAGATATATGGCGCAAAAATGCTTCCTGGTGATAGATCTGATTACAAGCGCAAATGAAGAGAGCATGAACGATCTGCGTTGCTTGAAGTGAGCAGAAAGCGATGTGCTGGACTCACTGAAGTGAGTGTGAGGAGAGTCCTGTGGAGCTCTTCATCTCCAGCTCATTAACAGAACCAAACTTCATGCTCACAAATCAAGGTCACGTTTCCCTGCTTAAGGCAAGACAGCGCGATTTACACATGACTCTTGCATTATTTCAATGAACCGGTTACAGAAGAAGCCCGTTTGGTATTGAACTCTTTCGATGATATTAAAGTTATGATTATGAAGCCAGGAGGCGCGTTATGAACGCCGTGCACCGCTGCGGTCATGCGCACACAGTCTGGGCAACCACACACAATTCAGACCGACTTTTTCCCCCGACCAGATCGTCAATTACGTATTATGCTAATTTAATTTGTTCAAAAGTGAAATGTGGTCATATCGGCAGGGGATTGGATTCCCGGCATTGTCTACATTACATGTCTAACAAATTTACATTTTCAAATTCATTTGAATATGCAGAGCAAACAACAAACACAATTGGTCACATTTCCAGCCATCTGCTGCCATCTGGTGCTGGTAAAGGTTCTTGCAACGCACAGTCACTAATAAATCTCTGAAATTAATTTCATTCTAAGAGAGGCGAGGTTGAATAATAAAAGATCCTCATTTTATTGAGAATTACAAACAATTTGAAGAAGCACATTTACATATTCAAAATGAAGAAAGGAAAAACGCCGATAATGGAATCTAGCGGATTACAGATGGATACCGTGCAATTTTTATTGAAGATTTTTGCCACTATTAAAATTGCAGGGTCATCCACCCGGAAACAGCAAGACAAATATTTGCATGAAAAGCATAAACAAATATGCAATTACATTTTATATATACTTTTCTTGTCTAAAAATATTAAAAAGGGTTGTCCTTTATCAATATACTGTAGTAATCTTGTATTCTTGCTATTTTGATAGATTGTGTCTTATAATTATGGCAGTGCTTGCAGCTCAGAAAGCATTTAAAATAAAATAAAAAGTTCTTACTAGCTAACTGCATATATCTGTAACATTTTGCAAATCATCTTGATTGTAGAAGAAGTTTGTCCCTGGTGCAGCGAGTTTTGCATGGATTTGCACAGCATGTAATAAAGCTGGATGCAATCCTGCAAAACTCACCCCACATAACAGGGCTTTTCCATAAGCAGCAGCATCTAGCACAGCTCCAGAGAGCCAGGCAGAAGGCGACCGGCAATACTTGAAGTGCAAACATTGCAGTAGATTCACTGGCACTACCTGCACTGTGTGCACTTTGGAACTGCCAGGACAAACTCGCCTAGATCATAGAAAAAAAAGAGATATTGTGCAGTTTGATTTATAGAATAATAATGTCAGAGTCGAGCATGTAAACAGAATTAAATAACAAATGAAGTTTGCTTCCATGAGCTGAATATACAGCTACTCCTGCCAAAAGGAGCATCTAGCGCAGTAGATACTATACTACTTCACTAACTACACAAGATGCACCTTAGCAGGAAGGCCATATTAAAATAATGTAACATTTTTCATTGAAGGTATTGTTGCGGCGTTTTTTTCCTTCGTTTCAGGGAAATGCTTCATTAATCTTCAACGGTCCTAGGAGGAGGAGGAGGAGAGAAACAATCAACAATCTTATAATTATGCTTTCATTCCTTAATTAAAACATCTGACTTATCTAAAGAATCAATTCATTAAAATACACAGCAACAGAATACAAAGGTTTACGCAGTTTATGTTTGACTCGTTTATGACACCGACTCGTTTAAATTCTAAACGGATTTTAAAACGTGTTCAAACGTATCAATACACACAACTTTGGACTAAGTTAATCAAGTTCGCATTTTTTAGGTAAGTTCTTTTTAGAATGTTCAGTCACATTCTTCACAGCATGTCTCGAGTCTGGCTGAACGGCATTGATCCTCGTGATTGGCGCGCTTTGCTCGGGTCTCATTGGGTCTCTCAAAATGGAGGCTCTTCAACTCAAGACGGGCAGAACCTGTTGAAAGCTCTTCACTGCGGCACTGCTGTTATGTAGGCGAAGTAAATAGCCTAAATACAACGTCTACTGCCAAGAGAGTCAACTTAAATCTTAGGCACCTTGAAAATGTAGTTTCCTTAACGCCATGTTGTCTAAATATTTCATTTCTTAGTTGCATTTTTATGCGTTTCACAACAGCCAGACAAGCCCAATACGCGTTGTTTCGAATCACAGGCTGACCAAAAACACATTAGACGTGAGGTCGAATCCGCAAACATTAACTAGGCCTTGAGGTCGGTGCCCGGTCTTCTGCTTGTGTGGCCCACGAGCTGTCCTTTCATGAAGGCGACAGACTGACATTTAATCGCCCCTTCAGTGACAGAACGTGTTTATTACGCTACAATTTAAGCAAAGCAGCTGAAAAGCTTGTTTACATAAGAGTGGGTGTTTTCAGCTGGAAACGAACTCCTGGTGTCTTTAAGAGCTGAAAACAACAACAAAACTGGGTTAAGTGTGAGGACATTTGAGGAGGTTTTAAAGGACGGGCGCCACTAGCCATTTTCCAGAACGTGTTTGCGTTCAAATGCGTCTTTATTCCCGCTACAGTTCCTCTCCTGAGTTTGGGGTTGGATAGACTGGCCCTTGCTGTGGAGAAGAATCGCGGAGCCACGTGAAATGCTCCCAATACTTTAAAGTACGAGATTGCGTGCTTTAATACTACATTTAGATACTAAACTTAACAAGACACCGAATAAAAGGCGTCGTCAAATTCAAGTTTTGCCGTCTTTAAAATTATTCAACAAAAAAAACGGTCCAGATTTAACTTACTCGGCAAGGTAGGTTATAACTCGCCTGTACACAAACGGTTAGTAGCACGGGTTAAATATTAATCCGCAAATACTGTAAACCGGGCTTAATTGTTTCATTTCCTTTCCAAAAAAATAATCACAACAAATGACTTTGAGGATCACGCCTTGATACAGTTCCCTGCTACAGTCGTCAGAGGTTGCTAGAATTATTATTTTTAATTAAAAACGAATTTCGCTTAGTTAAGACAAACAAACGCCTCCAAATATAAGATGTAAGCGCTCAAGAGTCTATTAATTGATCCATCACCTACATTGTCTGTTAGCTCCCCAGCTGCTCCACACACACAAAGCCTGTCCCACCGACAAACACTCTCACAGATTCAAAGTTCCCACAATCATTTCTCGCCACAGCACAGCCCCACGCGTGGACGCTGGTCGCGACGCGTTTAAGGCCTCCGCAGAAGTTAAACTAACGCGTAACCTCCGAGTTGTTTAGGATCATCAGGTTGGAGAAGGTTTACGAAAGAGGCGCGAACGTCTCATCATGTGATGGGCCTCGCGAGCCTCCTCCTCCCCAGCTCACTCACTCACTCAGTGCCCCCACGACTCACATCCGCTCTCCTATAGTCCTCTTCCCACTTTCACATGATTTGGTCTGACTGCTCATTTGTATTTTTTGGCATGGAGGATTTATAAAGCAATTAGGCGACTGATTATAATTTAAAAAAAAGTGTTTCTGATTTGGTACATTAATGTTTTTCATGGCGAAGCTTTACTTGGCGTAAGCCAGCAGTTTGATATACTTAGTGGCAACCCAAAAACAACAGCCTATAGGACACTTTTTATATGAAAATAAATAGTGAATGAATTTAATATGAACAAATACAATTAGTGCATAAACAGCATTTGTGCATTAAATATAATGGTCCACATACCTGATCATGGCAGAAGTGAAGAATGAGGTGAAGGTGTTTTATCCTTAAGGTCTCAATATCTTACTGCGCAGATGTTTCACTCTGAACCCATGTCGCCACTCAAGGCAGACAACAAAATGATATGTCATGCATGTAATTGTAGAGCATCCCTTTTTTCTTGTTGGGGGTGGGGGTTGAAGGAAAGTCCGCACAAAATCTCTCCGATTATCTGTCTTAGCTCTAGAAATAACTGGAGTACTGCTCATCACAGTCTGGGAATCATGGAAATGCAAATCTCAAGACATTGCATGTCTTCAAAAAGTTTCCTAAAAATAGTTTGAATGCGAGACACACTGGCTTTATGGGAATAAATCCTATGGTCAGTGAGAGACAGAAGGCTTTGGTGACCTCTGACCCCGGGTTCACTCAACCCCCCACTATTCCACAGTGGGCTGTATGTGCACCATTGTATTAAGCTCCAAAGAGCATTTCCCTCAGCATTCCCGCATAATTTTATCCACGAGTTCATCTTGTGTTTATTTTGGAGTATGCTTATTAAAAAGTAGATGCAAACCAATTATCAACCGATCTTTTTCTTTTAATTCTAAATATTATTTAGAAGCGATAACATGTTTCTAACCCAGTTTTGAATAAAGATCTGCAAGTTAACACTCTCTTCTTTAAATAGGAGGAAATCTCCGAGCATCCTTTTGAACTTTAACCTACTTTTTCTCTCCCAAAGGCACAAAGAAAATGATAAGCATGAAAAAGCTATGCATTTACTTATGCTAAGACAGTTGTTGACTAACAGATTAAACTAGAAACATTGGCTTGTGGTTTTTTTGTGAAAATGAGGTTGAAACCAGTAACCGGTTTAATTTTTTGTTGTATATAATTATAACCCCCCCCCGATTGAGTATTGGCCACTTTCACACGACTATACATATATACTTTTTACTTCCTTACACATGTAATCTGCTTTTTTAAGAACAAGATTTCTTATTTCAATGGATGAAGTCAACTTGTTTTGGTCACTAGGTATGAGAAATTAGTGCCTGCGCTTTTCTCACCCACTCTTGTCTTAGTGTGTTGTGGTGTCGGGTAGGCGTTGGTGTTGTTTAAAGTCTAAAAAAACTTCATGTCTCATCTGTGGAATTTGTTCTAAAATAGTACCTACCACCTACCACAGTTTTCCCTACTTCCTGAAATATTTTAGCAAAACAGGAGCCCACACGATAATACAAATCCCCCAGAACCATTCTTATTCAACAAAAGACACATTATCAATCATAGACCCTCTTAACAAACAAGCAGCACTCTTGACGCGTATCAATGCCGGCAGATGTTTTCTTTGTATTTAAACAGGTTGTTTGTGGTTACATTAAATTTAATCATATTAATATTGTAATGAACATTTATATTATGATAGAAATTGTTTAGCTTTAAAAAAACTTGAGCAAACGCTATCTATTACATATAAGGGCCACCTCTTTAGCTAGTTTGCTCTATGTCTTATACTACAAAATAATTGCTCCACAATTTCAAATTCCAAGGCCAAAAGCTAAGGTTAACTGAAGGGGCTTTTAACGCAAAAACACACAACCCAATTTGTGAACAACAACGCACATTTCTGAACATAGAACGATAACTGCACGCCCTCCCGTAACAAGCGTTTAAACGCAACCAGCAGAGTTGTGCCATGTGTCCGGCTCCTTCCAATCAGTGTTGCCAACTTAGCAATTTTGTTGCTAATTTTAGCAACTTTTCAGACTACCCTAGCAAATTTTTCTTCCAAAATAGGCGCACCTACAACGCACAAAATGTTGTAAGCATTTTTTAACATTGATTTAGGCATACTTTTTAGCACTTCCCCTTGGCCCCCTCCCCCAAGTTTTGAAACCCCTCAAACAAATAAAAAACCCCCCCACCCACACGACCACCGCCACACAAAACACACCAAACCTTTTCCACCCCCCAAAAAAAAACACCACAAGCCGGCCCCCCCCCCGGGGGGGAGACGCAACAACGAGAAAGGGGGGAGCGGAGGGGGGCGAGGAGGGCGGGGTGGGCAGCAGGTGCGGGCGCGAAGGCGAAAGGCGGACGAGGGGAGGGGGGGAA
This sequence comes from Sinocyclocheilus anophthalmus, assembly GCA_018155175.1. NCBI lineage: Eukaryota > Metazoa > Chordata > Actinopteri > Cypriniformes > Cyprinidae > Sinocyclocheilus > Sinocyclocheilus anophthalmus. Next base: position 38,072 of record JADLZN010010184.1, on the reverse strand, counting down.
GGGCAGGGACCCCCCACACCCCGGGGTGCTTCGCGCGTTCGGGGGGGTCGGTGGGGGGCGAAGGGGGAAACCCCCCACCCCCAACATGTACCATTCGAGGTGTTTATTGGCCCCTTAGTAGAAAGAAAGAAAGTAACCATTGTGGCCATCCCCCACATTACCCATCACTGAAGTAAGTTATTGCTATGTGAATTAAATAACAATTGAATAGGTACACTCACCCCACTGTTTCGTATGCTACACCCCAATGGTTGAGTTGCTTGTACATTGTGATGGTGTGATCCCGTTAGTACACTGTATAAAGGAAGAAAAGGAAAAAGATCTAGAAAAATGGCAAACGCCCCCCCTCCGGTACTCCAGTAATGGGTGTCCAGGACGTTAGATTCTGTTATCAAGTCTATCAATTATCCCATGATCCCCGTTGAACCCAGTAACCTGAAAACACCAAACAATACCAACGTTAATTTTAAATATGGCAGGTTAATTAAAAATCCAATATTTAATTTTAAAAACCTTGTGTCACCTCCCCGTTATTTTCGTAGAGTGTGTAGCATACTGACTATACTACGCTCGTTTTTTTACAACTATAATTGTTCAGACTGTGTAGTAGGGTAGGTTTACTAGGGTACTAGCTAAAATAAACACACGGTAATCGTTCAAAAAAAGTAAATCGGTTTCAAAAGCGTTGTTTTTTTTCAGTGGCTTGGTTATATTAAAAAATAGTTATTTTAAGATTTTTACAGTTATTATGCGTGTTAGTATTTTACGAACAAGGTGGTTTTTTTTTATTTTTTCTTCTTTCGTGGTGGTTTTCTTGTTTTCGGTTTTGTTTTTTTCTTTTTTTTAATGTTTGTTTTTTTTGCTAAACTTAACAAAAAAAATATATTTTTGAGTGAGAATGATTTTTGGATGCCTAAGTTATAAAGTTAGTAGTTCAGTTAGTAGTTCGGACACAATTTTGCGTCTGTGATTACGGAATGCGTCATTCGCGCATGAACATACCCCCGGTACCACCATCATTTAGCAACAAATTCGGAAAGCATAATTTTAGAAAACTTCCCACTTGAAAAAATTAGGTTGGATGCAACAACTCCCAAATGTGGAAGAGGGCCGGCCGCAAAGATGTGTTCACATCCTCTACTCGTTGCGCTCTTCCTACAATTAAAACAGGAAGTTGGTGAGCATCCGGGACCCCTAGCGTGGACAGAAGATAAAACAGTTGTAACAACTGAAGAGGAATGTTGTTAAGTATGAAACCAACAAATTTTGACGATCATCAGAGAATCAGAATCAGAAGAAGAAATCAGAAAAATGAGATTTAGTGCCAAGGTTGATTGGTTTTAACAATACGCAGGAATTTGTTTTATGACAGATAGCTTTCCCCACAGTTGTACAGAATGACAGTGAAACAGGACAAGAAGTCAGAACAAAAAAACAGATTAATTTTTGAAATAAAAATAGAACAAGCTTGTAGGAATAAGGATAGAAACATTATAATTGGACAATTGTTGTTGTGCGTGAAGGTATATTACCAAGGATATCATTATATTTTTTTTTTTTGTTCAGGGGTGGAATGGTATATTTATGTGCAAATTTGAGGGGTTAGGCGAGTATGAGGGGGCTTGTTAGGATAAAGATAAGTGTATGGGTGTATAAATAGTGTTGTGTGTTACAGTTATTGTCAAGTGTTCATGAGAGATGGCCTGAGGGAAGAAACTGTTCCTGTGTCGGGTCGTTCTGGTGCTCAGAGCTCTGTAACGTCGACCAGATGCCATGGCAACAGTTTTTCAAAGAGGGAATACTTTTGGAGTTGCTTATCTACGACTTTTTAACGTCCTTATCTTTGTTCTCTGTCGCTGGTTTTGTATGGGATGTGAGGGGTCCACGCAGTGATTCTGCCAGCCCTTTTGCCACTCGGGATAAGTCGAGTTCTTGGACGAGATAGTGAGGAGGAAGGAACGTCCGTAAGGGTCCCTGTACCCCTTCACCCCCCTTTTTTTTTCCCACCCACAACCCACCATTTTTTTTTCCCCATCCAAATGATTCGACCTAAGCAAGCGTTCTTTCTTTTACGGAGCTCAACATATGTAGTCTTCTTCGGACGGTAGGTCAGACGATTTGGTAGCTCGAGACATTGGTCACTACTGTGAACCAGGACAGTTTACTCGGGAGAGTGAGAGGGGAAGGATTCAATGATGGGGGTAGAAGTAGAAGATTAGAAAACCTGTTTCTTTGTTGTTTCCAAGCTCCCTTTGAGGTGCCCTCAGTGGACGTGTTGTTGAACGTCCTCAGCTTGGGCGAAGGAAAAAGTTTTTTTTTTTATTTTTTTGTTTTTTTTTAAAAGAACAACATTTTTTTTACTTTGGTTTTTTTTTTTTTTTTTTTTTTTGTAAATCATATAAAGAGGAAAAAAATTTAAAAGAAAAAGTTATCAAAAAAGGAAACCAAGAAAAAAAAGGTATGCAATAAAAAAAAAAAAACCGAAAGTAAAAAGTAAAACCGAAAAAAAAGTGAAAACGTACCAAAAACAAAAAGTATAACTAAACAAAACAAAAAATAATAAAAAAGGAAAGGAAAAACAAAAAAAGGAACAAAAAGGTAAAAAAAGAAATAGTAAAAGAACAACCCCCCAAAGTCAAAAAGAAAAAGTTAAAAAGTAAAAACAAGAAGAAAACCAAAAACACAGCAGTACAACCTCTGTGGGCCTTTTCACAATGGAGTCAATGTGTGAGTCTGTTTGTTTGTTTTTGTGTCTTCTTCCCCACTTCAGTGTCCTGGGATTGCTTGTGGTGTGCCCAGGGGCAGGAACCTGAATGACTCCAATTGCAAGTCACAGTGATTGTCCATGATGGTTTGGAAAGCAGCCAGTGAGTGGGGGGGAGTGCAGGGGGGATTCTAATGAAGGTCCACGGGTAACGGTCATATCCACAGTTTTGAGCGTGTTGAGCTCCAGGTTGTTGAGACTGCACCAGACAGACAGATGCTCGACCTACTGTCTGTAAGCCGAATCGTTCACCGTCCTGAATGAGGACGAAATGAGTGTGGGGTCATCTGCAACTTCAGCGAGCTGACAAGAAGAGGGGGTCTCTTTAGAGGTGCAGGCGTTGCAGTCGTTTTTGGTGGACAGGGAGAAGAGCATGGAGAGAGAACACAACCCGAGGAGCACCAGTGCTGATCGTAGGGGTGCTGGATGATTCGGGATTGGATGTGTATTTTCCCAGGCTCACTAGCTGCTGTCTGTCTGTCAGGAAGATGTTGATCCACTGACAGACGGAGGTGAGCACGGAGAGCTGAGATAGTTTGGGCAGGAGGACGTTTGGGATGATAGTGTTAAAGGCCGAGCGGAAGTCCACGAACGGGATCCTCAAATAAGTCCCTGGTCTGTCTAGATGTTGAAGAACATAATGCAGTCCCATATTTACTGCATCGTCCACAGACCTGTTTGCTATGTAGGCAAACTGAAGAGGATCCAGCAAGGGTCCAGTCATGTCCTTCAGGTGGGCCAGCACCAGTTTTCAAAAGACTTCATGACCACAGATGTTAGAGCCACAGGTCTGTAGTTGTTAAGTCCAGTGATTTTGAGTTCTTGGGACGGGGATGATGGTGGAGCGTTTGACGCATGAAGGGACTTCGCACAGCTCCAATGATCTGTTGAAGATATGTGTGAAGATTGGTGCCAGTTGGTCAGCACAGACTTTTAAACAGGCAAGTGAAACACCATCTGGGTCTGGTGCTTGTTTCCTTTTCTGAGTCCGAAGGACTGGCGACCTCGTCTTCGCTGATCTGAATTGCAGGTGTGGGGGTTGCTGGAGGTGTGAATGGTTGTGTGGAGAGGTTCAGGGCGGGTGTGGGGTGTTTTTTTCAAACCTGCAATAAAACTAATTCAAATCGTTGGCCAGTTGTTGATTCAGTGCTGGGGGATGGTGTCTTGTATTTGGTGATTTCTTTTAGACTTTTCCATACTGATGCGGAGTCAGTGGAAGATAATTTAATCCTTGTTTTTTTCTGAATAATTCCTCTTTGCCAGTCTGATCTCCTTTTCCAGTGTGTATTTAGCCTGTTTATACAAGACATTATCCCCCTTCCTGTAAGCATCTTCTTTGGCCTGACGGAGCTCGCTTCGGACATTCAATGACATCAATGCCGGACATTCAAAAAACGCTCTAACGGTTTGAAACGACCAAGCATCCTGCGTTTGCTTGTAGCTGGTGAAAGAAAATGGGTATGAAAATTAAGTGCCCTTCTACAGAACACAGTTTCTGACATTTTAATTGAACTCAAACAGTTTAGTTATGAGGCCCATGGAAATCACTGATCAAAACGCTGAACACGAGTCCAGCTCCAGAGATGACCATCACTGGGTGGAGAAACTCTTCCCTCCTCGTTTCACTTTCCAAAACCTGCTGGAAAACCAAACCAGACACAAGCGAACAATGCAACAGTTCAACAAAACCATCATCAACCCACTCCACCAGCCTGCACGAACCCTAGAGGAGCCACAGAAGGCAGATCTACCTGAAAGCTTTGAAACCGAAAGTTTTGACCGAGCGACTGTGCAAGAAGGAGGCCCTGGCCAAGAGATTGATTCGGCATGAGCAGCCTGTAGATGAAGGAGCAAACTCTGAAAATCCTACTGACCAGATCGAGACTGTGGGACAGAGGTGCATTTTGGAACGAGAGGGACATCACCAAACTGCGGGCTGGTATTGAAGAAGTAGAGAGGGACAGATGGCGACTAAAGCAACAGCTCATTTGTACAGAGGAGCAACTTAAAGCAGAACACGAGGAAAGGATGAAGCTGCAAGGCCTGGTGGAGAAGCTGGAGGAACAGTTAAGCCTTTCCAAAAAAAGGGCTGCACATCAGGCCTTCAATGATAAATGATCTGAAGTCAGAGAGCCAAAAAATGAACGCTCGGTTACATAAGCGGACTATACAGGTCAGGGAAAATGGAAGAAGATGAGCAAAAGAGGACATGCAGCAGATCGTACAGGAGCGCCCCAACCTCGCATGGGAACTGGAAAGAGCGCAAGCGCAATGGAAATCTGAAGGAGACAGACTGGAAAAAGTGGCTCAGATAGAAAAGTGAAGTGACGTGGCCAAGTATACTAGGAATTAGTGCTCTGCATTTAACCCATCCAAAGTGCACACACAGAGCAGTGAACACACACCCAGAGCAGTGGGCAGCCATTTTTTGCTGCGGCGCCCGGGGAGCAGTTGGGGGTTCAGTGCCTTGCTCAAGGGCACCTCAGTCGTGGTATTGAAGGTGGGAGAGAGCGCTGTACATTCACTCCCCCCACCTACAATCCCTGCCGGTACGAGACTCAAACCCACAACCTTTGGGTTACGAGTCCGACTCTCTAACCATTAGGCCACGACTTCCCCGTCAATAAATAAGGTTGTGCTCCAGAGGCTTCAGAGGGAGGTGGAGCAGACCCGAGCTGACCTGTGCGCAGAGAGAGAGAGTCATGCACGGAATCGCACAGCCCTCGAGCTCTTACACAGACACTTTAGCAGCCAATAATTAGTTACAATATAAATGTGAATTAAAATGCAGCCATTTAAATCCTGTTTAAATAAAGACAAAATTAACGTTACCGCACACAAGTGCCATCGTTAATTTTATTTTCAATATGCATCCACACTTACTCTTCTTTTTAAAATAAAACTTTATGTACATATATAATCCTCTCCCACAGTGGAAAATATAACAGAAAGGGAAAATGAGTGAAAGCATAGCTAACATTATCAGTCAAAATGCAAATAATAAAGGTGTATATAATCCACCGTAATAACTTACCAAAGATCTAACATATTATTTTGAATCTCTTTTTCAAAGATCACTATCGCTGCATGGAGAATCTGAAGGCTCAGCTTCAATGAGCTTAAGGACAAAAACCTCCTTTAAAACCCTGTCAGTGGAATCACATTTGGCCAAACACCATTCTTGTACATGTGGCATCAAGTGACATTTAATGAAACGGCAGAAATATTTGGTTAACGATAGCTGTAGATCTTTTGGGGAAAAAAGGCAAATGAATCAGTCTAGGCCACCGTTCAACACAAAGGCTTTGTGATTGCAGATGTGGTGCAGTTCATAAAAGCAAATAAAGGCAGCTCAGAAGGTTTTTGTCCCCCTTCACTTCCTAAATACAATAAATTTCCACATGCACAAGTCATAGTTTCAAAAAAATAAAAATAAAATTTGGTGATGAGCGGACTGAAACGATGTCAAAGCACACATTGACATTTGGATGAATCCATTAAAAACCGTTTAGAGTGAAACTGTGCGTGTCAAACTGTGTGCTTTCCTCACACGCATGACATTCTATGTATCCATTAGCAAACTGAAAAAATTAAATCATTTCCCTTCTAGGTCCTATTCAGCATTGCAAGACCACAACTTTGGCATGTCGTAAGGCCGTATTTTAGCTTGCATAATTCAAACTACCGCCCCACATCCAAAATAATACAAGAAACACTTTACACTAAGGTTTGATGTTAACATTAGTTAATGCATTAGGTACCATAAACAATTTATTAATCCAAGTTAACGTTAATTGTTAATAAATATGCTATCGTTCATTATTAATTCATGTTCATTCGTAATACATAAACTGTTAATTTATGCAATCTGAAATGTAGAATATAACATTAACCAAGATTAATAAATGCTAGTTCATGACACCAAATGCATTTACCAATGTTGATGAATTTAACCTTACTGTAAAGTGTTTCCATAATATCTACTGAAACGAAGTGGGGGAAAAAAACAGCACTTAGGAATTTAAAACCTATGAGGTATATGAGAAAGGAACTTGTGCAAACAGAGTACATAAAATATATTCAACTTAAGATATAAAGACTAATGGTGGAACCCTTCAGTAGCTACTGAAAGGACCAATCCACTGGAGAACCAAATTCTGGGTCTATCTTAAGATATAACATGTGTTACCACAGCTTTGGCTCATTCAAGTTTGACAGTGCAGGACACGAAGAACTGTGTTAAATGGTCTTTCCTACTGCATCAATCTTTTAAAGGCTTAATTGGCTTGTCTAAGCTGCCCATCAAAGCACAGCTCAAGGAATGTCATGACATGCCCCAGCTTTAGCATTTCACAATCTTTCAGTGTTACAGTGTGTGTGTGGAGGTTATCATGTCTTGCACTGTAATCGTGTACCATATATTTCACCATTACTGAAATCTATGAACCCTGAATTCATTGCATGGTTCATCTAAACTGAAAAAAAAACTTTAAATGAGTATTGTTTTTAATCATTATATATGTTTTTTTAATAGTTTAAATAAAACTTGTTCTCCTAAGGTGTTAACCCAAGCAAAAGCAGAATACTACAAATCCAATGTTATAGATAAATATAAATGTAATAGAAGACCCAGAATGACCAAGCTACTTAAATAAGGCACCCAGTTAAAATGGAAATTAAGTGCAGCATCTAACATGACCACTTAACTCTATGAGCTACTTTTTCCCATCACATTTCACTTGACCACATGACATTTTCAGGATATAAAAATGCTTTAATGTCCCTTAACTAGTTTAAACGTGAGAATGTCCAGTTGAAGGCCCCATAATGTCCTGTATTTGTGACCTATCGTTTTAATTTTTAAAGTGTTCATTAATATTTGGTTTATGAACTGGCACTAATGGCCTACCTGGAGCAAAGCTACCAGATTTAGTTCAAATATGCAGAGCCATACCTGTACCAATATACTAATACTTTCTTTTAAATATATTAAAAAGGCTTGATTAGGCTTTCAATATACTTTTCATTCTGATGAATTTGGATACATTTTTCAATTTAAGATTTACCGTCTAAAGGTAAATCAACTATACTTCTTTTTTAGGGGCAGTGCTAAAAATGTATACAGGTTTAAATAGAGTGCTTGGGTTCCACTTGCACCTCCTGCAGCATGAACCTGCTCGCCCCAAAGTAAAGGGACAGACGTGTTTGCACATCCTGACAGCATTTCTCTACCCGTTTCAGAAGTTGGATGTAAAGAGATTTATTCCGAGTGATGCCAGCCTTTTTTTCTTAGACTTTTTTCCCTACCATCCAATTCTCACCCACATAATCAAACTACTTCACTAGCCAAGCTCCCTGGTTCTACACTCCACATTTTCCCATTAGGACTCCTCTGCAGGTGCAGGCCGTTTGAGGTCCCGTATCTGCTTAATGAGATAGTTCTTCTCATCACAGAACTGCTCGTCTTCAGAACGGTCTATTTGAAAGTGGTTCAGGAATTCCACCAGCTTGGACTGATTCTTGAGGAGGATGTCCAGCACCGGCTGGGTCTTATTGGGGTTAGCCACAAACACCTGAAAGGACACAAGAAACGGTCCAAGTCACTGAATCTACCTTCATGCAGTCTGAACTACAGCACACACACTAGTAACTGACCCTGACCGGTTTACATTCAGTAAGTCAGGGCAAAACTGGGACAGAAGACCGGTCAGCTGCCGAGTGTGGAAAGTAATTGGAGTAGACAGAGGGAAAGGCAGACAAGCGAAGTGCCAAATCCAAATATATTAAGTTACTTGAAATGCTGTGCATATAAACACATACCTTAAAGACATGGAAGGCTTCAAATTGGATGTTACGGCTGTTGTCTCTCAACATGTTCATCATCAGCTTTAGGTTCTCAGGTCGACTGATGTATTTGGTCATGACTGTGAAGTTGTGTCTGTCCAGTAATAGTTCTCCTAAGAGCTGGATATCATTTGATAGTCAAACTCGCTTAAGAACAACAGCAAAACTATGTGGTAAGAATAAAGCCAAACCGTTCAACATATTGCCGTTTTATTAAACAAAGCAAGGTTTGTCATAAAACATTCCTATGTGAAGAAAAGTATGTGGCTATTCAAGTTACAAAGAAGCATCTTTCTGAGAAAAGGACTTGATAACTTATTTTCTTCGACTAGCTGTCTTTCATGTATAGATCCTAGCAGCTTAATCTCCACCTCAAGGGTTTGAATACCATTACAGCCTTGAATTATTGAAAACACCTCTGTGAAAACCGTGGTTTATGCTCACCTTCAGAGACTGGCGCTTGGTGACATAATTGTCCGAATGCAGCAGCCTTTCATACTCTGTGAACAGCTAAAAACAGTTATGAAATGATTAATCATAATACTTTTTGTCCATGAAGTACAGCAGACAGAAAAAAACGGAGAAAAAAAAAAAAACATTTAAAAGCACTTGCACATGAAATTTTGGGATACAAGAGTAACTCACTCTGTCGTAATTTGACTCCAAGAAATCTGCACACATGATCTTGTGTCTTGTCAGCAGATCCTAAAAACAAAGACTTTTGTCATTTTCTCTTTTGAAAGGTTTTCGATTCTTTGATTTCAAGTGATGGTCAACCAAAAATTTTAATTCTGTCATTGGTTACAAATTCTGCCTCATTTGTTCTTGTGCATCAAGCACACACCTTTGAGCTTCCTTGTGTTATATTTGATGTGTTCTATATCTATGCATGTTGATCAATGTTTATATATGAATAAAGTGTAATCAAAATATAAAGTGACTGGTTTTTTCAGAAGACTTGGATTAAAACTTTTGATTCATATGGATTACTTTTATTATTTCTTTGTACTTTTGAGGCTTGAAAATGTAGAACTCAGATGTTCAATGGATGGACAATTGGAAATGGGTCATCAACTAACACTCGTATATAAAAAAAAAATACTATTGTGGCTTGTCATATGGCCAAAACATTGTAATAAATAATGTTTTTTTCTGCAAAGTATGACAGTGTGGGATTTTTCCTTTCTTTCCTCTTCATAGTTTGTTGTACATACCTACGTGTTATTTTTTTTTACGGTTTCATTTAATTCTAAAATAAATAAATAACCTTAAACACTCTTATGACATCACTGCATAAATAGCTCAGGTGATGAAATAGAAATGTGTACCGGCTATCAAATTTAATTCAGTGTATTGTGGCCCCTTTTCATGTTCCTAAGACAATGTGTGCAAGGCAAAACTTACAAAATGGATGATACTTTGCGTAAATATCATACCTTAAAAGAGGCGAAGATCAAGGCAAAGGTCAAACTGTCGATCAGGCCCCCACACTACGAAAAGAACAAGAAAGCCACCAGTAAAGAATCCCTCGAGAACAGAAAACGATCGGGCCCAGAGGTCAATGACGCACGAATTCCCTCAACATAACGCCACAGTTACGGGCACAACTTCTGCGGCGTTTCCACAGCTGCGTCAAAAAAGATACATAAAGAAAAGCACTGGTTATTTCATAAACGTGGAACGCACAACATTTGTTTGCTATATGGATATATATATATACGTATATATATATAAAACCACAGAAGTTATCATTCAAACATAATATCAAACCAAAGTGTCAATAACTTGAAATGTTTGTGCTGTAAAAGCTAAACTCCATTGGCAGCTTAGCCACGTGGACAGGAAATGGAAAAATGATGGTCCTAAAATAACCATCCAACCACAGTCTCCCATAACATCAATTGGAAAAGCCAGGCTAATCAATGGCTTCTGAAAGTGTTGATCTATGGCTATGCCCTGGGGTCTGGAAACTCACCCCTTCAGCAGCATAAAGAGGATCTGTGAGTGGGAAGAGATGTACTCCACAGTTGGGGTGCGAGCGCCAATCTGGCGACGCACAATGTTGCTAAACAGATGCACCACATCCTTCTTTCCCTTTGGTGAACAACGTGTTATAAATCAAAGGGAGTGAACAACAAATGTGTGGTTAGTGCACAGAGCAATATACCTTACAGCAAGACGGACATAGTTGTATTTCAAACATTTCAAAAGCAATGATATGCACCTCAAAATCAATCCTCTGTAGGTTTGCTATGAGGGAAATGAGGAGGTTGGTGTTGTAGAGCTCCTGAGCCAGTTGAGCCACTGCCTCAGTCTGAGGCTCCTTGTCTCCAGTGCCACACAGCACCTCTTTCAACGACGCAAGATTTTTTGATACTTCCTCTGCAACCTACAGGAGAAACAGTGAGTTTTTCTGACTCCGTCACAGTCCACAGTTTGCTAAAACATTTGCATTGAGATGTTGACATAAAGGACCAACCTTTTCCCATTTCTTGCTTTCAGATGACTCCAGCTTCTCCAAGTATGCCACATTCTCCTTCAGACTCTTCACAATCTCTGCAGGGCTCTTCTGAGACTTCCCAAAAGGGAATGGCATTGTTTTAGCCAGGATGTGTTGGACGAAGGACAACAGAAATGATTCACCTTTAAATGAAAAGGTAAAAAACAAATAGTTTAAAACCTTATAACAGCAAGTAAAGAATAAACTCAAAACAGCAAGTCATTATAATTGACAAAAGGACAAAACAGGCTTTTTCAAAGCAGCCAACATTATTCAGAACAAATTTTATACTCTTCATAGTTGCTAAACACAATGAAAACTGCTTGTACTGTTATTACTGCTAGCAATACAACTGTATAAAGAACAAAAACACTTCTGTCAAGGGTACTTCGACATACTGAAAACATCATGTCTTTTGTATTAAAGTGCACTACACTAACAATACTAACAGACTTCATTCCTTATGACAATTTGTTTGTTTTTTATTAATAACCCAAGCATGTTATGAAACACCTTCTAAACTTGCGCAACACTGACAAGTACAGATAGAGATAGAAGAGGCAGATGTGAAAGCATGGCACAAAATAGGTTAAGATTACGTTACTAAACGATGAGCAACTAGGCAATTTATTCAAATTGAAAAACAGCTAATATCCCGATGAGCTAAGCTAACCTCCACCCAGCACTTATCGATCAACACTTCTCAGGAACTCAATATTACTCATCACAGTCACTTTTTTTTGGGTAGTGTGTCACCCTATACGGTCTTAACATGAACCCATAAGAACAAACACAACTGGGAAGAAATGAAATCCACTTTTTTAATCTTTCAGCTGGCTGGACGTGTAGCCATGTAAGTTAGCATGTTGGCTAACTGACTTCTGTCAGGCATGAACATCATGGCCAAACGAGCTAGAAGATTAACTCAAACCAGGAAACTAACCCCTTAGATAACTTACTTTGTAACTTGTTTCCATCAGAGTGGATTTTAGTCATACGGGTCCGCCTAAAGTTTCAGTTTGACACGCAGTCAGAGCTGAACCTTTCAACGACATTTTTTGACAGTTGACCAAGTTGCGTGTATTCTAAACTGATCTTTTATCCTTAACAGAGAAAAACATATGATCCATCGAACAATAAATCAACATAAACCCCAGCTAAAATGTGTATTTGAAGTGCGATCTAGAGAGGAAAAAATGACAACATGTCAGGCTAAGGGGATGAGTTAGCTGGAGGTGGAAGGAAGGCAGAGACACTCACCGCATTCACCAGAAGTCCACTTTAAAATCCACACGCGATGAGGAGAAAAGTAAGCTAAATCGACGTGTGAACGGCTAAATATAGAGCCAGTTCAAACTATGTCGAACATACTATTTAATCTCCCCAAAAGGAGATAATTCTTGTGTTAGTAACTGCGATTAATTTAGGAGTGGTTTGTTTCTCGTACACTTCAAGCGGCCGTCTGCCGCTTTACTTTATCAGGGAAGTTAAAGAGAGATTTGAACGCCCACCCTTTTTTAATTGACGCAAACGCCGACCAATCAGAACACGAAATGGGGCGCACGCCCTGAACAGAAACGAACTAATAAATGAAAATGAATTGAGGCAACAAAACCTCTGAAAGCAAAACTGGATTATGGACCAGGCCAGTGCTCAGAGGCCCCCGAAGCCTAAAGTAGTAGTAGTAGCAGTAGTAACTTTATTTAGGGAACTTAGGGAAATGTTGTTTAAGTGTCTTGTTTCAATATGCGGTTCTCACAAAAACGAACCAGTAAACACAATTACATTCACACATAGACACAATACAAATGTAAACATCAATCAAAAGTAGCTACAACAACCAGGGCCCTGGTGCAAAAGCAAGGCTGCACACCCTGACTACTATTTTTAATTGATTAATATAAGAATCCAAAAAACACGCTTTGTAATTTAGGTAAGTCATTCTTGTTTTTCCACTCGTGCCCATTCTGTTTGTACTCATGGATCACACAATTTCACCTTGTTGTTATGTTCAATGTGTTCATGTAGGCATATTCCGCTTGTATTGTATAGACTTGTTGAGGTATTGCTTGTCCAAAATTGTGATTTTGTATTTTGTTTAAGGTGTGAATATGTCCCCCGTGGGCAACACTGTCTGAAAGGGCTATATAAAGCAAAACTTTACGTAGTAGTCTGGTGCATGGTCAACATCGGTCACTTAATCATTTTATTTTTCATGGCATGCAGCACATGACGATCAGGGAAACACCCGTCTCCAATGTAAACAAATCAATTTATCGTCATAAGAACAATAAGAGGTATATTTCATGGAGTGTCACGACATTGAATCTTCCAAAAGAGTACTAGTGCCATGTTTAGGCTGTCTGTTAACACCAAGGTAGGGTTTTATATTTTCATAATGATAACTATAAAGTTTAATTAGCCTAATCGTTATAATTCTAGAGAAGGCTACTCCACAGCTATAACGATAACAACAGAGAGTAACGATTTTGTTGGAATCACTTTCAAAACGAGTTTTTTTCCAGCTGATAAACAATAAGACTGCAGTGTGACAGCCAAATTGAAACCTAATTAATTATCGGTATCAGTTACAATCAAGAATGAAGAATTGTCTGTGAAGCTTCCAGTCACACACACATACACACACAAGAGAGAGAGAAACGACTATACAAATATAATCACAAATGTAAAAAAAAATAATAATAATATTAATATTTAAAAAAAGTATATTTAGATGTGGTATGCAGAAGAAATGAATAAGAAATGACAGGATATGTTAAATATAAAAGTATAAATTGTATGTTGCACATTTCCTTCCTCTGTGTGTGTCTGTGTGTGTGTGTCAGGGCCGGATTAGCATAGCATTCTAGGCACATGCCTATGTTCGCTCGTCCAGGGGGGGCCCAAACACAATGAAGAAATATAATATTTTTGTTATACTATGGGCTATCTACAACAGTAAAAGAACCAAAACACCAGAAGACATTGAGCAAATAAATATAAAAAACAATAGGGTAAAAAATGACAAGCTATTCCATGTTTTCCACATTTGTTATGTAAAATGTAAAAATGTTATGTACCTCTGTTATTAGCTCTAAAATGACGTTTTGGAATTCGCAACGGAAGGTTTATCTTGAAATATCTAAACAATATCTTGAGGTGTAGTTGTGACACCAGGCCATTACAATTATTAGAGAAATAATGCACTCCCGAAGTGGTAATGTGACCACGACGCTGGAGCCTAATGGAAGGGTCTTTCTCCATTCTCAAACTAATTAAGACATTTGATTTTTATCGACTGAATGCAAGCGCTTTATTGCGACAGAAAACACTGTAACGGTTTCCACTGATTACGAAATATTTTGTTTGCTGGGGGTGGTAATATTATTGTAGGCCATTTAAAAAGAAGGGGGGCAAAATTGTTTTGCCTATGTAATATAAGAGGTAAATCCGGCCCTGTGTGTGTGTGTGTGTACTGGTTTATATATCCTAGTTGGGACTTAAACCTGACTACACACAGACTCATGGGGACTCGTGTCACGGTGGGGACCTAAATTGTGGTCCCCACTGGTACAAAAAGCTTATAAATCGTACAGAATGAATTTTTTTGAAAAAAAAAAATGCAGAAAGTTTCCTGTAAGGGGTAGGTTTAGGGGTAGGGTTGGTGTAGGGCAATAGAATATACGGTCTGTACAGTAGAAAAACCATTACGCCTATGGAGAGTCCCCACAAGGATAGCAAACCAGACATGTGTGTGTGTGTGTGTGTGTGGAAAATATATCATAAATATTTACATTTGATAAAATGTGCATTCATTATGCAACTCATCTGTATATTTGCTCGTCTAGGCCTATTCCTCAAGCTATCTTGACGGTGAGCACAGTACGTAAGGGGCGTACGCGTATGCTTCAATGTCGGACAAACATGCTTTTTGCAGTGAGCGACGTCACTTGAACGCCTCGCAATGGTGAGAGGCGGATCGCACGAGCACTCGATGCTGAGCGAGAGGAAGAGCCAGAACGCGCGCTCTAAATCTATCCCCCATTCAACACAGCAGCGGTAAGAGCTTCCTATATGTCACACAGACACTGCAATGCACTGGTTTAGAGTTAGAAAAGGAATGGGATGAGTGAAACAATAGTCGGGACTAGCTAGGTCTCTTACATTTCGCATGGCGGGTCTCCACATGTGAAGCGGGTGAAATAATCCCGCTGCGAACAATATATTATAAAAACCAAATAATGGTTTACAGTCATCCCCAGAAGTTCAGATTACATATTTTTTTGCGCACAGTTGTGCTCATCAGTATTGTTGTAGCCACCACATAATGTGGGCCGTAATGGGGTACATTTATATAGATATACACATCTTTATTTCATCTAAAGGGGGGCATCAGATAGTCTTACAGTAGTTCATATTCACTGGAAAGTAAGAGTTTTTGTCTAAGAGCGAAACAAGCGCTTTGTCGCAGGCCTGTATATCATCCTCCTCCCTTATTTGTGAAAACGGTGTCTGGGATGCTGTGTTTTTCCTTGTGCATTTCGTTCGTTGAGACTCGTGAGCAGGTTGTTTCAGCTGTTCTGTTGGATACAGAGTGTCGCGCAGTGTTGCTGTTCGTGTTGCAGCTTCTCTGCTATCATGGCAGCGGAGCTCCTCTGTGGCGCGAAGGCGGGTAAAGCCATCGCGGCTCGAAACAACACGCTATCCGTCTTAGAACAGCAAACGAAGGATGGCTTGGTCATTCGAATCGAGCGAAATTAAGCTTTTGTTTCTGTTTTGGATCAACCTGATGGGCTAGCCATGTCGCGCGGGAGGTGTTTTGTGAACTCTGGTCAGAGCTTTCTATTGGCATTGCAGTGTTTCAAATACGCCACCCATGTAAGCTACTTCTCCTACATTATTTTAATGACAATAAAAGTGTGCAGTCATCAAACTTATATTATATAGGTTTGTGTGACGTATTTAAGCCTAGGTTTTGTGTGTCGTGCTACATTAGAGTCACACAAAATCTTTTTCAACCCAGGGTAGTGAATTTTTTTTACGTAAACGATGTAGTTTATTTAGTGCCGATTGCTTATAGTGAGTATCAATTCATATAATCTAGTTTTAAGTTGTTATATAAAGGGTTTTTCAAACTCTTCTGGACCCCCAAATAGGATTAGCCCAGGGGTGCCCAAACTCAGTCCTGGAGGGCCGGTGTCCTGCAGAGTTTAGCTCCAGCTTGCCTCAACACACCTGCCTGGAAGTTTCTAACATGCCTAGTAAGAGCTTGATTAGCTTGTTCAGGTGTTTGATTAGGGTTGGAGCTAAACTCTGCAGGACACCGGCCCTCCAGGACCGAGTGTGGGCACCCCTGGATTAGCCCCTTACCAGGGGACCCACTCCTAAAATACAGAGAGAGAGAGCAAAGTGCAATGTAAGTTCATACGGAGTTACATAAATCGAGGTGGGTAATGTTTGCACTGTGAAAATACATTGTTATTATATAAATATAGTAAGCGTTCAGATGGCAAAAAGCCTCTAAGTCCATTCTGAAAATGTTCACTTAAAGGGATAGTTCACCCCAAAATGAAAATTCTGTCATCATTTATACCCTCAAATTGTTCCAAACGTGTATGCGGTGCTTTTTTATGTTGAACATAAAAGAAGATATTTTGAAGATTGCTGGTAATCAAACAGTTGGTGGTTGCATTGACTGTAGTGGGGGGGGGAAAAATACTATGGAAGTCAATGGGCAACCACCAACTGTTTGATTACCAGCACTCTTAAAATATCTTCTTTTGTGTTACACAGAATATTGAACGACATGAGGGTGAGTAAATGATGACCATTTTCATTTTTGGGTGAACAATCCCTTTAAATGCATTTTATCAGGCTGCTATATTTAGGTTCAGTAATTTTACTCTAATGGCAATGTATAAGTCATTTTCTATGCAATAAACGAACATAAATATAGGAGCCTGATAAAAATACCCATTTTAGAAGAAAAATTCAGACCGTCAAGTAGAGCTTTTTTGAATCTGAACTCTCAATATGCTATCAGGAGTATTTATACTCATTTATATGCTCAGCTGCCATGTAAGGTTTTTACTGTAAAAAATAAAAGTGAAAAAATGAATTATTTACTGTCATTATTTACTTTTAATTAAATAACAAACCCTTATGAAAATTAAACATGGTTTTACTACAAATAAAACAAAATAAACCCATGGTTACTATAAACCATGGCAATCACAAATTAACTAGGCCTATATAGTTTTTCTACAATAATAATTTTTAGTATTTGTAGTAAACTGGAAATGGCAATCAATATGCCAAAAAAACTTGGTTACTACACTTTTAGTATGATAAAACCATGATTAATATTCGTTAGGGAAGTTACTGTTATTCTTGACTTGTTCAAGTGCATCATCTGATGACGGAAGCCGTACAACACGTTCACAAATAAGCTATCAGAAATTTGTTAATCATAATGGTCCGTAATGATCCTTGAGGCTTTGCGCTGTGTTTTGGCAGATTATTTTGCATGCATTTCACTCATGTTATGAAAAGAACAAACACGATATACATGGTAGAATGAATGAAATAGAATTTTTGTAACAAAAAATGACAAATATCAGTGGGAATCCTGATAAATGACACATAACAGTTCAATTAATTCTGTAGTCATTTTTTGGCCTTGAATTACACAAGAATTGATGGCATTCGTTGTAACAAAATAGTTTATTTCTTGATGTACTGTACACTACAGTACAAGTTAGATGTATTAATATCAATATGCACTAAATACTTTGACCATACTTTCTTCTTTACTGTAGGAAATAATTTTTCTGAGATACCTCGGGCCTCAATTATAAAACATTGCATAGAGACCACATATTTGAGATCATTTCCTAAATGTGCATATGTGCGATTCAGAGAAACGAACGTACACAACGTGCCTTTTCACAGTACAAACAGCCCTACCTCGAGTTAAATATATGCATATATACATGTGTAAGCATTAACCTTTATTCCTTTCATACATACACAAAGTCTGTGAAGGCTACCAGGAACAGTAGCAGCACTGCTGCGATTTGCACAAGCCCTATAAAGATGGCCCTATATCTTCATATATAAACACTTATGTTTTGTACGCCTGTTATTGTTGTTTTATATTACCAAGCTAATGTAATATGCTATCTGTAAGATTCATGTTTAAAACTATATGCAGATTTGTTTTTTTATTTTGTTCTGTTTAGTAGTGATTGTTTTGAAGTGATTTCTGACCAATCTTTAGAAGGTAGCATGAAACCATAATTATATAAATTTTGGTAATTGTGTTAAATTGTTTTAAACACTTAAGTAAACAAATTTTTAAAGTAAAATATTAGGTGTAAAAAAAAAAAAATCTGACCACCTTTAACCCTTTTGTGGCCCCCACGGGTGCCCTGAACCTCAGTTTACTTTTATTTTCTTAAAATCTCAAATTGGTTGTATCACGTAAGTTCTAAATTGTAAAGATTTGGATAAGTGTGGTTCTATAACACATTGTTGTTCCAATAAGTGTTTCTATGTAGATGCCTAATTTAAATGAGTGTTCATTAGAAATATTTTTCTATTTGTATTATTTATCAAACAATTTTATAGTTATAGATTCTTTTGTAATAAAGACATCTGGAAGTATATGTCATACTGGTCATGTATTTGCTTTTGGGGGGCAAATTTTAATCCATACAAATATCTCAGTGTAACTGAATTGCATGAGCAAACTAATCACAACCATCTGTCTAATCTATATTTCTACCATATTGAGTGATTCAATGACAGATGTAGGAGTTTCAGAAATCTCTCAAAAAATGCAAACATGCATCTTAGCCATCTGTTGCTCTGTGCGCTCACACAAAGCTTAAAGAGTTATTTTTTCACAGGTCTGAACCACAAAAATAAACTTCCCTCTTCCTCCCTGTACACTGCAGTTCAATTGCAACATTTTTTTGTCTTTAAAACAGAAGAGAGGTGGAGTGTGTGAAAAGTGGTCATGTCAGGACAGAGAAAGGGAGCTTCAGCACGTCTTCGAAAATGTGCCTTCTGTAGAACCAACCGGGACAAGGAGTGTGGACAGTTACTGGTGTCTGAGAACCACAGGGTGGCAGCCCATCACAAGTGCATGGTACATCAGCTGTTCACCAGCTTGCCTTCTTTTATATGTTAGAATGGCTGAATAGGGGTGTAATTCATACATTTATTTATTTTCCTAGTTTCACAAAAATAATCTTAGGCAATATGAATAGAGTGCATGACAAGATGTGTTATAAAATATTAGTCTGTTATATAAAAAAAAGAAGTATATATATTTGACATCTTGCATATGTAACATTTGACACGTCATTGTTTTACTCAGCTTTTTTCATCAGCCTTGGTCACATCTCACTCAGACAGTGAAAACATTGGAGGCTTTTCTATTGAAGATGTAAAGAAGGAGATAAAAAGAGGAAATAAACTAGTAAGCATCCAGACCAACAGCACTCTTACAATTCAGTTCTTCATTTAAACTGAAAATAGAGAATGCTTTTTTTTTTTTTTTTTTATGTGCTGATTTCTTGTTCAGATGTGCACTTCCTGTCACCGGCCCGGTGCGACCATCGGCTGTGATGTAAAGACATGTAGGCGGACGTACCACTACTACTGCGCTCTATGGGACAAGGCCCAGAAAAAGGAGAATCCATCCCAAGGCATCTACCTGTAAGCAAAATGATGATGCAGTTTATCGCAAAACTTCATCTGTTTTATAACTACATGACTTTAATCCTTTTTTTATTTTTGCAAATTAGGGTTTACTGTCGCAAACACAGAGATGCCTCTCAAGATGGCAGTGATGGTAACTAGCTGTCTCTACTTCATTTAATGTTGGATACTAACCTGCTTGTGAACCATTGCGCTTATTAGTGATTTGCTCTTCTTCCCAGATGAACAGGGAGTTGCAGCCAATGACTCGGATTCATCTCCACCGAGGAGCAGGGGCAGGGGGCGTTTCGAGAAAAGCAGAATCAGAGGAGTGTCACGCGGACAGTCAGATGACACCCGATCCACCTCATCGCAAGGCAATGATGACACAGAGAGCTCCTCGCATGTAGGCCACTTTTATACTTTTTTCTGATATAACCCATATTTAATTCAAATGAGGGATTACAAGTGATTTGACAAGCTTCAGAGTATCAATTCAGCGAAAATTGATTAATGCTAATTGTCATGGGCTTGTGCATGCCGCAGCGGGACCGGTCTCCTCTGAGAGGCAGCCCCAGTGATTCAGGCCTTCGCTGTGGCTTCTGTCATGCCGGTGAAGAAGAGAATGAAACACGTGGTGTGCTCCACTCGGACAATGCCAAGAAGGTTGCTGCCCACTACAAATGCATGGTGAGGCTTCTTCAGTCCTGAAAAACAGTGGGTCATATTTAAACAACAAATGAAGAGTTTGATTTCTTATTCTTCTGATTAATTATTTAACGAAAAATTAAAATGTACTCTACCTAAGGCCATCCAAGATGAGTTTGTTTCTTCATTGGAACAGATTTGGAGAAATTTAGCATTACGTCACTTGCTCACCAATGGATGGATGCGTGCCATCAGAACATGAGTTCAAAATGTTGATATAAACATCACAAAAATCCACATGATTCCAGTCCATCAATTATTAAGGTTTTGTGAAATGAAAAGCTGCATGTTTGTAAAAAACAAAAAACCATCATTGAGATGTCTTTAACTTCAAACCGTTTTGCTGAAACATTTGTGATTAAAATACAAAACTATGGATGCACGAATATTCGGCAACCGAAATGATTCGGCCGAAAATAGCAAAAAAATCTCTTTCTGTGTTCGGCCGAATAAGCGAAAAGGCCGAATAATATGTACCGAACAATGACTAACGCGATCAAATAGAAGCACGCACTAATGCAGCAAACATGTCGGCAGTGTGAAAGTATTTAAAACTATAAGAGAAAGATGCAGAAATCATTACAAGCACGAAGCACTTACAGCGAGAGACTGTTTAGTGCTGCATCACATGTCTCCGATGAGATGAAAAGGTGGCTGATGCTGGTGGTTAGGCTTCTGTATGATGATTGAAATTGCGAAATAGCCTTAAACAATAAGTAAATAAACTGCAAATCTTTATGTTTTCTAATACACGCATGCATTGCATGAATTCTGACAGCGCTGCACGAGCTCGCGGCGCCAGGGTTCAAAGTCCAAAGCGCGAGGAAAATCTGCGCAGTTGCTCAGTAACATTTTTGTGATTTTTTTTAAAGGCATGTGACAATGTAATACGTGCGACAAACATCTTCCCAAATTCGTTATGAGAATCATTTATAAATCTGCATGATCTTGTCAACAAAAAGAAGCACTGAGATATTCCTGCAGGTTTCTGCCAAAATAAAAGCAGAGAAAAAGCAACAACTCCATAAATGATAGTATTGTAATTTTACGGTGTTCTGTAAAATAAAAAAGTACGACAATAATAATGGATAAGAATAATTACCCTACAAAACAGCTATATTATCCTTTATTGTAGCATTCACACATAGTTTCAAATTGGGATCGTAATATATTCTACTGTTTTAAAAGCTCGTAAGGCTGCTTTATTTGCTACAGTAAAAAAATACAGCCTTTAAAAATGGCCAAAAAAATTATTTTACTAACTTATTAATTTTAAATTAAATTGTGCTTTGTTGGTATAATGTCAGCTAGAATGTTAAAAAATTTTCAGTGTTAAGTAAATATTTTTAAATTGTTGTTTATTTATTTTATTTGAAAAGCAGGACAAAACAGTAAAAAAGCACATTTTGGCTTTTTAATTTGCAAGGGTGGGACGAAAAAAATGGCCAAAATAGGACCTACATGGGGTGGGAAACATGCGGGAAAAACAGTGTGTTCTGTATTGGATTTGGACCAGTGTTTCATTTTTTCGCTTAGGCAAGAATTTCATTTCGGGCATCCTACTCTTCAGAATATTGCTTCGTGGAGCCAAGCAAAACAAGTGACAACGTTTACAGTTCTGGTAGACACGGTTTTTTCTGACGGCACCCATTCACTGCAGTTGATCCATTGGTGAGCAAGTGATGTACTACTAGATTTCTCCAAATCTGTTCTGATAAAGAAACAACTAATTTACCTCTTGGATGGCTTGAGGGTGAGTAAACATTCAGCAAAGTATCATGGGTATCTATTGAATTCTCTTACTGTTTTGATAAACCATATTGATTATATTTATTTATAACCTTAGTATTTGTAAATAAATATTATCTCAAATATTCAAAATATATAGTATTGTAAAAGTACAACTTTTTCTGTGTTCTTTTCATATTTATTCAAGGTTTAAAAACTTTTGATTCCGCCTGTTCTGTTAACTTCTATTGTCTGTTTTGGCACAGCTTTGTTTCGGGGACCGTCCAGCTAAACCACAACATCACGTGCCGAATTTGGGAATTTGACATTAAAACGGTTATCAAGAGATCAAGGAGAAAACGAATGGTGAATTTTTCAAATTTTGAATTTAAATAATATAATGAATAGAATCTGTATTAGTGTAATTAGAATTCTAAATTTGGTTACACCAAATATATATTTTGTAGATATAATATATATATATATATTATTCTTTGTGTTCAGAAGGATTTGGGTAATTAATTCATTCAGCCACCTATGTATTTTGGTCATTTTTTGTTAATTTCAGAAATGCACTCTGTGTGCGCAGCTTGGAGCCACCATTGGATGTGAGATAAAAGCCTGCGTAAAGACTTACCATTATCACTGTGGCCTGCAAGACAAGGCCAAATACATAGAGAATATGGCTAGAGGCATTTACAAGTATGTTTGTTTTCCTTATTTATACAAATGTGATAAGTCTGGCAAGATCATTTTGGCCAGAATTAGCTTTTTTTCCAAATGTTTTCATATTCTATATACATATTGAAACCATCAGGACAGCTATCACTTTAGTTTTACAGTATGAACATTGTTGTTCTCACCAGGCTTTATTGTAAGAATCACAGTGGAAATGAGGAAAGGGATGAGGAAGATGAGGAAAGAGAGAGTCGCAGTAAAGAGAAAGCTGCTATTGACAACAGAGCAGAACCTCCACCGCAGCTCAATGGCAACTAGGTGAGATTCTGCATACAGTATGTGTCCTTGGAAGGGAAATTCATGTCAGTACTAGTCATTTGGATGATTTGTTCAGTCTGTCTTGACAGAATTTGATAATTATTCAGGACCAGGAAAATGTGATCTTTTGATCGGTGGACATGAGGAAGATTAAAGTACTATCTTTTTTCAGATGCTGCACGAAGATGGAAGACATTATATGATGCGGATAAAAGAAATATTTTTGTATAATCCTCAATTAGAAACTAGGGGCTAGCTCACAATATCTGACAATTTCAGTTTTCCTCTTTGACAGTATTTCATGGACATTGTGAATGAGAATGTAAGTTCATTATCAAATGCTATCAATATGTTACTGCAGTGTAAACCATAACATAGCTGGATAGGTTTTATTTAAACATATGGTATATTAATACTCAAACCAAATGATTGGATGGCTGGAACAGTGTCATCTGTTTGTGCTTGAACCTCCAGTTTCCTCTTTGGCACCGCTCTTTGACTGGACCCACTCTAAAAAAAAAAAAAGACTGCCCTCCGACTGTTTATAGTGCATCTCCTCCAAACTATGACGTTTAATAAGCCGCCGCCTTCATGAAACTGTCTTTATCTCTTTTTTTTTTTCTCTCTCTTGCAACATGTATTATATTTTATTACTGTATTATACTCATGCGTACTATTGGATATCTGTGGTTTTCTTTATAGTACAGGTTAGGATTAAAGAATACTGGCTAGCATGCACTTTTCTTTACTCCGTCTCACATGGTGGTCTTTCTTTTTCTTTTTTTCTGTATATGCACATGTCCACAAAGGTTTGTTTTTCAGTTGTCCATTTGGTGGCAATAATTCAAAATAAGAGTCCTTCTGAAAGGCAGAAGCTTTCAAACATACTTGAAAAAACAAAAAAATATATGCTTGGAAAAAAAGCTAAATACAAAAGATTATATTCTAGATTTATTATGAGTCAGATTTTGTGTCGGGAGCGTTGTGGCAGTTTTTTAGGTAAAAGTCAACAACACCCCCTGATGCATGCATATATTTTATAGATATCTATATATATTTTTATAATTAATATATATATATATATATATATTTCTATAGTTTATACAGTATTTTCCCCAAGCCTTTACATTTCACTGTTAATGCTCAGAAGGAAACGTACAAGCTGCGTCTCATTTCGGAGGCTGCGTCCTCCGTAGGTCGCATTTGTAGGCTGCATGCGTCATCAAGGATATCTTATTTAAGAAAAGTATCCATAATAAAATTGATTGTTATTCCTTGTGAGGTGTAAAATATTGTAATTCGTTTTTTACTTTGCAATTTAAGTTACTTTTCTTAAATGAGACTGCCCCGATGACATGTGCAGCCTTCAAATGTGACCTCAGGAGGACGCAGCCTCCTAAATGAGACGCAGTTTGAGTAATTTGTCATTTGAATGAAGAACCTGCCATTAATGAACCTATGGATCGACTTTTTGGTTACATTTCAATTAAAGGTGTCCTTGTTACACTGTACATTTATACATTTAAGTGCTGAGTAATATTAATTAACAACATGTACTTACTATAGGGTTTAGTTTATCGTTAGTCACATCACATGTGAATATGCATAATCTACTGTTATTACTATAGTAAGTTCATGTAATTGTGACAAGGACTGTAAAAAAAAGTGGTACTCACTTTCTTTACCATTTAGGTTTAAACATTACAGGGGTCATATGATGCGATTTCATGTTTTCCTTTCTCTGTGGAGTGTTACAAGCTATTGGTGCAGTTAAAGAAGATCTGTAAAGTTGCAAAGACTAAGTCTCAAATCCAAAGACATATTCTCTATAAAAGTTAAGAGTCAACCACACCAACCTAAAATGGCTCGTTCTAACACGCCCCCACATATCTACGTCACGATGTGGGAAGATTTGCATAACGCCGCCCAAATGTTCACGCAAAGAAAGTAACTTTTATTCTCGCTGTAGTATTGTTGCTGCCGCCACCATGTCGTGAAAGCGCTGTGTGTTTTGTTGTGAAAGCGAAACTACTTTGTTTGGCCTTCCAAAAGAGGACGATATAGTTTGTCATTTCTCCGATCACAAATGCACACATGGTTGTATGTTTACGCGGCACGATGCAACGCAAAGCGTAAAAAGACATTATAAGTCATTATAATACGTAATTATTAGGTCCCCAATGGATGCAACAAATGCCTCGTTTATAATGGGTTTTTAATGTTTTTGTCTCGTCGCTCCGGCTGGGACAAGGCATCACAATATGGCAAGGGGCGTAACACTTCCGTCACACGCTTGAGGTATTCGGCCAATCACAGCACACCTCGCTTTTCAGAACGATGAGCTTTGTAAAAATTGACGTGTTTCAGAAAGGCGGGGCATAGAGGAGAAACAATAATGTACAAGATGTGGAAAATAATGTGTTTTTTTAAACCGCATAAATACATTTCATTACACCAAATACACACAAAAAAGTTCTTTTTAGCAACATCATATGACCCTTAATCAGGAAGTAATTTGGTGGGTCTGTCTGTCACTTTAAATTAGATTGTGGTCCTTGTGCTCCACGCTGATTGGTCGACAGGCTGTAGTCGTCCTCAGATGCAAAAACACCCACATTTGTGATGTGAGGAAGATTACAGAATTGTGCTCGCTCAGTCCTTTAAAGGTGAAATTGAGAACAGGAAGGACTACAACTTCCCCCGGTATTTCTCATCAGAATCGAGGGCGTTTGCAGCAGCTCGGTCGGGACGGACATGGCGTCTGCCAGCTCCTGTGTCGTGGTAGGAGTTACTGTACACACTCATGCCTTCAGTCATTTACACCGGCCGGCGCGTGACCATTGATTAGTCACTGTACACAAATAATTAGGAAGTGTGTTTTAGTATAAAACTTTTTGTTTTTTTGTTACAGCCTTTTTATTCTAATAAATTGTCCTGTTTGCATACATAAATGTATTTAGTGATTCATAAATATTTCTATGAAGTCTAGGGGC
The DNA here is from genome assembly GCA_018155175.1 of Sinocyclocheilus anophthalmus. Taxonomy (NCBI): domain Eukaryota; kingdom Metazoa; phylum Chordata; class Actinopteri; order Cypriniformes; family Cyprinidae; genus Sinocyclocheilus; species Sinocyclocheilus anophthalmus. The sequence goes on along the minus strand of JADLZN010010184.1, from coordinate 11,833 downwards.
CTGGAGGGAAAGCACGCGTTTCACGCATGGCACATGCAGCCCATTCACTTCTGCACGATTTCGATAAAAATGAGAAGGAAGCGCTGCACGTGCTCGGTTGCGTGATTGATCAGATTCACTGATCAGTGGGTGAAAACGGATGAATGGACGAGTAGCGCGTTCAGGTCGAAAAGCGCAATTCGTTTTAGTTTGTTATAAAGTGATGATAAATGTAACGGGCTTTGTGGGAAGGGTGCCGTAGTGAGCTAATGAGAACGATTCACAGCTTTTCAAGGAGACTCAGGGGAATCAACCATCGTCCTCCGCCCTAAATTAAGATATTATCTTGAGGGTATAATTTTAGACCGACCCATCCCGCGCTTTGTAATACGTGATTGGATTTATTAATGAATCAAAAAGTGCCCTATACACTCTTAAAGGGACAGTTCATAGTATAATTTTAGTTCTGTCGGTCAGTTCTTCTGACCTCTCACCCACGTGCCGTTACAATTCAGTATACCTTTCCTTTATTCTGAAAAAACACCAATACCAGTTTTAAAGGGGTCATATGATGCGATTTCAAGTTTCCTTTCTCTTTGGAGTGTTACAAGCTCTAGGTGCATAAAGGAGACTGTAAAGTTGCAAAGACTAAAGTCTCAAATCCAAAGAGATATCTTTATAAAAAAGTTTAGAGTCAGCCACGCCTACCTAAAACGCCTCATTCTAACACACCCCCACATGTATACGTCACAATGTGGGAATATTTGCATAACACCACCCAAATGTTCACGAAAAGAAAGAAGGCGTGGTTTGTAACCGCAGTTAGTGTTGAAGCAGCATGCCAGGGAGATGCTGTTTGTTTCTAGGTGAAAGCAAAAGCACTTTATGTGGCCTTCCGGAAGTAGATGCAATTAGGAATCATTGGTTAATATTTATTTACAACAGAACAGCACAACCCAGATGTTCGAATTTGTGCATCGAATTTTATGGACGCCAGTTTTTTTTATTTTATTTTTATGTAACCTTGAGTACAAGGCTGGCTGTGCACAAAGGCTATTTCTAAAAAAAAAAAAAAAAAATTAAAAAAGGGGTCAATTCCGACTTTGCTATGACAATCTGGCGATTCTGAATCAGCGATTAAAAGTATGTTTTGTTAGAGTTACAGTATGTGAGTTTGCGCAGAGTAAGAGCGTTTGTGTTGTGTGTGTGTGTGTGTGTTGAGGGGACAGGGTCACATCACAGGAGAGAGTGAACAGTCTGTCAGAAACCATAGCACGTCAGCTGTCTTAACCGCGGCTTGTGTACTGCATCATCACTGTGTCGGTCACGCGACACTGTTGCCCTTTCGGGCTTGAACTGATGGTAAAACTAACGACATTATTAACTGTCTTGATATTTACTTTGAAAGCTGAAGCGATTATGGTAAGGGGCGTTACATTTCCGACGCGTGTGTGTGGTGTTCGGCCAATCACAATGCACTGGGTCAGCTGGCCAATCAGAGCAGACTACATTTGTCAAAGGAGGGGACTTTGTTGAAAACGACGTGTTTGAGAGAGGCGGGGCATAGAGGACCTACAATAATACAGTATTTGAAAAATAATGTGTTTTTTGAACATTAAAGCATGTCAACATATTCTGTTACACCAAATACACAAAATAATGATCTTTAAAATAGCATCATATGACCCCTTTAAGCCTGTCTGATCAGCATTTCCCATGTGACCAATGAGTAGGAGTGAATATATCAAGCCTCAGAAGGCTGCAGAATCACCTAAAACTTTCAAATACTCATAATAAACCACACAATAGCACCTTGAGGAACACATCATAGTTTAAGTCAGTATTCGCTGAAAATATGTACTTGCAGTTTGCTGTTGGTGCAAACAGATCATTGAGTGCCTGAGTTGAACATGAGAACCAAACCAGTCTGCTTTTTGAATGAATCATTCAGGACTGCATTTCCTAAAGTGGTGTCAAGATATAGTTCACCCAAAAATGATTATTCTGTCATCATTTACTCACCTCCACTTGTTCCAAACTTGTATGAGCTTCTTCTGTTGACTTCCACAGTATGGAAAAAAACCCCACTATGGCAGTCAATTGGGACCAACAAACTGGCCGCCCCCCCCCCCTCCCCGTTTGGTTACCGACGTTCTTTTAAAATACACATACAATAAGCAACTCACAGATTTGGAACAACTTGAGGATGAGTAAATGATGACAGAATTTTCATTTCTAGGTGAACTATCCCTTTAAGCCTTTATTAACTATTGGCACTAGTGCTCTCTACCAGTAGGCTTAATGCTTTTGGGAAACAGGCCTGATCAGTTTTGTAAACTGGAGCAATGATTTATTGAAAATATACAATTCCAACAAACTGTTTATAGTATGTGTGCTTTTCTCACATACTATAATGAATGACAAGGCGAGCTAGGGTGGATTTCAGGATTTTCAATAGATACCGATTTAAGTTTAGGTCTGTTCCTCATATAATCTCTATTGCATGACTTCAGAAGGCATGTAATATAGTGCACAAGTGAACCATGTTCATGTTTTTTTTCGTGGTGATTCTGAATCCTTTTTTAGGCATGTTCAATTACACTGTTGACTTCAGTCTACAGTATCCAGGGACACACCAAAGAGTTAGGTATATATACTCTGGGAATTCTGTTACCTGAAGAGCTAAAATATTAATCACCAATTTATTTGCATTCTTAATGCAGAACATTGGCTCAATATCCTGATACAGCTGAGGAAAGATGTGACATGCATGCAAGTCTACAGCAGGAATGTTGTTGGTGTGAAATATGGCTCACTAGATCTGACAGCACACAGACTTGATGTATGCTCCGGCAGCAATATTAGAAACTAAATTTTGGCTTGCAGCCATTGCATACTACACTTTAAATTCCATGTCTTGTCTTATAGCCATGTCTGTTGATGGATGATCTTAAGATACTGGCACCAGCAGTAAGCAGAGAGGGGGAAGCTCCCAGATGAACCTCTCCTGACAGCTGCACATTATTTGTCTGAAAGTCCTTGAAGGACAGTGTGATAACACTTTTGGGAAAAACAAGCTATGAACAAACAATTTCTGCTTACTTGGAATTTATCTGCTTCTACTTTGCTTCCACTATGAGGAACAGTTAGAGAAGTTTTTTTTATTATTATATATATACTATATATCTATATTATATATATATAATATTATATATATATATATTATAGATATATATATATATATATATAATTTTTTTTTTTTTTTAAAAATTTTACTGTACCAGCTGTGCTTGAAAGATTTCCAGTCAAGGTTCTTTTCAGATCCACCAGCAGGACAGGTTATACTTTTTCAGTAATAGGATGGAAAATACTAGAATTGCATTCCTCAGAAAACAGATATTACAAAAGTACCAGAAGCACATTTCAGCCTAGACAAGAGGACCTTCAAACATTGTCTTGGACAAAGGGAGTCAAAAAGGCTGAGAATCAGTTTAAAAGATACTATTATGCATGATCATAGTATAATTTAAAGGGGACTAAAAAGGTTTAGTAATAAAATGTACTCTTTTAAAAGACTAGTTCACCCAGAAATGGAAATTCTGTTATAATTTACTCACCCTCAAGTGTTCCAAACGTTGTATGAGTTTGTTTCCTTTGTGCGACACAAAATAAAATATTTTGCAATGTGGTTAACAAATAGTTGCTGGGTAGCATGACTTAATTAATTTTGATATGTTTTTTTACGCATACTATGACTTAATGTCGGATGATCGTGTCAATGCGAATGTGCTTTAATTGCACAGCTCAATACAAAAAGAACACTTATTTTTCACTAGGGAAGACTCTTCACTTACCTCAACATTTACACTCATAAAATAGTGTGAAACTGATCTTCACCCCAACCATCCTTGTTTATTTGTACAGCTTGTCTTTCTCACTCACAATTTTGTCAATGCGTTTATAACTGCATTCTTACTATTACGTTTAGTCTAAGTCATTTCTAGGGCATATGCTTAAGAAACTCTGTTAGATTATATGTGCACTTTTTTTAAAGTCACTTTGATAAGGACGTTTCTGTCGAGAACATAACTGCAGATGTTAGAGACAAATGCTGTCACAACTCACCAGTGCATTTGAGAGCTGATTAGGCAATAGGATTTAACCTGTCCCCTACTGCCCTATTTCAGGTTTGTCCTTCTGTCGACTAGATAAAATGTTATGTCAAACAGTCTGCTCCCTGTTCTTTGCCCTATCATCTATGATATGATGTCATTTGTGCATGTTAGATCCGTGATGAGGAGCAAGGTTATGACCTGGACCTCTTCTGTATACCAAAACATTATGCGGCTGACCTGGAGCGGGTGTATATTCCACATGGACTCATCATGGACAGGTACGAGCCACATCAAACAAGTTATTTTCTTAGCTAAGAAGGCTTGCCTAATGAACACTCAAATTTCAAATAATATGCAACCTGAAGACTGTTGACATTGCGTATTGGCTGACTAGTTTCTCCTGACTCCTACAGAACTGAACGTCTGGCCAGAGATATCATGAAGGACATGGGCGAGCATCATATTGTGGCTCTGTGTGTGCTCAAAGGGGGCTACAAGTTTTTTGCTGACCTCTTAGATTACATCAAAGCCCTTAATCGCAACAGCGATCGTTCCATTCCCATGACAGTGGACTTCATCCGCCTCAAGAGTTACCAAGTACCCCTATTATTCATTCGTCCTATTTGATGAATGTTAAATTAATGTTAAATTCAGTCAGGCCTGTCTACTCCTTTCTGTTTATTGTCAACGTGTGAATTTAATTATTTTCACAACCTAAATGAAAATTGACACTTTGTGGTACAAACTTGTTTCAGAGTTAAGTGTTGATGTTACATCAGTAACTAGAACACTTTAATGTCTGGACTGACTCGTGTAAATGTCTGAATCTATGCATTCCCCTTCTTTAAATATTACAGAATGACCAATCTACAGGTGACATCAAAGTGATCGGCGGAGATGATCTGTCCACACTCACAGGAAAGGTAAGCATCTTTCTGTGAATAAAAACGATCCCCATTATTTCATAGTAGTCTTTATGATAATGTCATTCAGTAACTTTCTGGGACATGCTTTCAATTACCAGTAAAAAATGTACCTTGGTTTGTTAAAAAAAAATAATTTAAAAAAATTTAATTCATCACTGTCAACACTTTATGTCTCAAAATTAATTTCTGTGGTCAGATTAATTTTATAATAATAATTATAATAATATTTTTATCTTGTGAAGATACATGAAAAATTGCAAACTTGACAGTTAAGACATTACAAAAGATTGTATTAAATGAATAAAATGCTGTTCTTTGAACTTTACATAATAATAAATGTTTGAACAAATTAGCATATAGAATGATTTCTGAAGAATCATGTGACACTGAAGACTGGAGTAAAATTCAACTTTGTCATCAAAGGAATAAATTACACTTTAAAATACATTAAATAGAAAAAACCAATCCTACGGTATTTGATCACGTTAAATGCACTAGACTGGGGAACATAAGAGACTTCTTTCAAAAAGATTACAAATTCAAATCAACCCCAAACTTTTGAATGAAAGTGTATGATCAGTAATAAAAAAAATGCACGTTTTGGTCATAGAGGAAAAATGGGGGGGGGGGGGGGGGTGGGGAAAACCACCCCCAGACAGGGCTGATCAAATACTGTTGTTGCAGTCTCTTAAACATATCAAAATGTGTTAAAACTGTTTCTCTTTTTCTCTTGACATATTCTTTTTGACATCAAAAGAACGTCTTGATTGTTGAGGTATATGTAAATGTATTTTTACTTTTTATATTTAAAATAGTTTCGTATTATCCAACAAATGTTAAATGTGTTTCTATAACCTTTACTCGGTTTATTAGGACATCATTGATACTGGGAAGACAATGAAGACCCTGCTAGAACTTCTCAAGCAATATAATCCAAAAATGGTCAAAGTGGCCAGGTACAGATGAATATACTGAATAAAATGGAGGTAACCAGTGTGTCTCAAGAGTGTTTGTTTTGTAGGTATTGCATCAGCTTTTGTAAGATGTATGTAAATATTGCTAAGCTCTGTATAGTAACTCCCTTGTCTATTATTGAGCACTAGTGCAACAAATGCCAGAAACTTCTAACTGCTTTTGAGTTTATAAGTTGTACGGTCCCATATACTTCACATATTCCTAAAAAACTTTTTTTTTTTTGGCAGTTTGCTGGTGAAAAGAACACCAAGGAGTGTTGGCTACAGACCAGACTGTGAGTGGATTACTGAAAACACTTTCCAGCCTTTTTTTGGCATGAAATTCTGCGTATATGGCATTGATATAGTTAGAATTCAATTCACTTCTCACAAGTCATGTTTAGAAATGAATGCATGCTGATGATTTCTCAAGGTTGCACAAACACCCTCAAAAGACTAAAGCGCATTGTTTTTTTTTTTTTAAGGGAATCAAGTCAATTATTTTGACCACTGAAATTCCTTCTATTGATCAGTCTAGGCCATTACAGTGCAATGCTGTGTGTTGACCACAAGGTCGCAGACTAACACGTGGTAACTGATCATTTCCATAGTTATCACAAAAAAATTAGGCAAAAGAACTGTTTTCAGCTTTGATAAAAAGAAATATTTCTTGAGCAGCAAATCAGTATATTAGAATGATTTCTGAAGGATCATGTGACACTATAGGTAGGCTGCTGAAAATAAAAACAAATACTTTTAAAGTATATTAAAATAGAAAACTCTTCTTTTAAATTGTAATAATATTTCAACAATATGACCGTTTTTACTGTATCGGTAAGCTTGAGAGATAAGAGACTTCATTCAAAAAATATGTTACGACCAAGAAATTGCCTGTTAAAATATTTTTTTAATTAACCCCACTTTATCCTCTAGTCGTAGGATTTGAGGTTCCTGACAAATTTGTAGTTGGATATGCACTTGACTACAATGAGTACTTTAGGGATTTAAATGTAAGTAGCAACATTTAATCATTTAGAATGCCTTTATAATTGAAATACAAATAGTTGTCCATTATAAGACGCACATCTGTTTGATTGTGCTGCAATTTCTGCTAACAGCTTCTCTCATTTTGACTTGCAGCACATTTGTGTCATCAGTGAAACCGGAAAGGAGAAGTACAAAGCATGAGAAGCCCTGAACTTCCCCCTCTAGCTGTGTATCATTTGTTTTTAATAGATGATTTTTTATTTGATATCCATTTTGTATTTTTTCAGTTGCACAGCTCACCGCAGGTAAGCAGGTCCTTTGCTCAAGGGTCTCTGGTGAGGTGTGTGCTGTCAGTCAATGCACCTTACATTTACATTAGCTTATACCTCCACAGGCATCTCACACACACATTAGTAACCACAAACACTTTGCAGTTCAGTCTCTGAGAACAGAGGTCTCAGGGTTAGACTGCTGCTCTTCGTTACAGTGGGTGTTTTTAACAACCATTTATGTAATGGCCAGATTCCCTTTGATTTATTATAACCTTTTTTTTGTCGTGCAAGAACTTATGAATAGGTGTTTATGATTTAAGACTAGATAGATTAAACAGAATATTGATTTTAGGTTGTCTTGCTTTGCTATTCAATAGTGAACATACAGTATGTGTATTTGAGGAGAACATTCATGTTTCCCCAAAGACTATTTGCAACCATAATATGAACACTGTTATTATTGATTAAAATCAATGAGTATTGTGATATATGTTAAATGCTTTTACATGTAAATGTAGTTTAGCACCAGGGCAACCTGGTTTTCCAATCATTTCAAATTTATTGACATTTTATAGCCAAATATCACCCTGTTTTTATTATTTCATTTTTTTGTTATTTGTATTTGTTTAATTTTCCTGTCAAGATATTTATTTGTCCACTTACTGTAGATTTGGTTACTAATTATATTAATGAGATTGAAATCTTATGGTGCCTTATATGGTAATTTGTATGACCAGTTATGATACCATATAAATATGGTATGAAAATGAATGAAAAATGTTAGTGACCTCACCATTGTCCAACCGCCTGTCAATCGTAAATTTGATTAAATTATTCAAAGCATTTTAAGTGTTCTCCTAACTTTACTTCTCTTGTCAAAGTCATGACCAACATTGTTAAACAGGTCACATTATCACGTAGTATGTTTTAGAAATAAATAGTATAAGAATAAACATACTATTGTTCTGCATGCATCTTGAACTTACAATAGAAATGACAACATGAAGAACCAGGTACGCATAATGAAATAAGATCACTTAGCTGACTGCTGATTTTATTTGACAGTATTGTTTATCTACAGTACAGCCAGGTGGTGTTTTCCATCACATAAACGCATGGGTATGGTCCGCTCTCGGCCAAGGATCTGGTGTGGCTCTTTGGAGTCTGTAAGCGCTGACAGGTCTTACTACAGCAGAACAACAATACTGGATAACACCACATTCACCTCCAGTATTTATGTGCTGCTATAGTACATTCCCTTTAGATCTGCAGGTCTCTTTTGCTGGGTTACTGAAATGTTGCCGGTGGAACAGACAGAAACACAACTCCTCTAGAAGCATTTCCATAATCAAAAAAGCAAGACGAGCTGCTAGTGTTGTTACAGAGCAACTGACATGTTCAGTCTCCTTCTCTCAGTATGGCTTCAACTTGTTATTGCAAGCGTGATGACCATATTTTTTTTTTTAAAGGGTCAAACCTCCAATTATAATTCTTGGATTACATAAAACTAGTGTTAAGATATATTTTTAGAATTTAAAAAAAATGACATGTCAGCTATCACAACGCACCTGTCTATATAATTATGGAAATATATCTTTGTGTTATCGATAGTTCCAAATGTCATTAAGAGGACGAGCGCCCCCTGATGGTTCTGAGAGGAACAACAGGGTGGTAAGATAGGCCTCAAACTTATATCAAATGTTCTCTAACTAAAAATAAATAACTAATAATAAAAAAAAGCAGGATTCTTTGTATGTTAGGTCATTAAAAAAAGATTACACTTAAGAAACAATAAATATGAAAATACAACCTGCAAATGCATAAACACCATATAAAATAGTATTTTTGAGTTTCTGTTCATTTCGTATTAATAAAGATACATTTGCACTTAAATAATGGGAATTTATTATTTCAAACGCTGGTGTGTTGTTTGTACCCTAGTTGTTGGTTAGCAACTATTGAAGAACAAAAAATAAGAGCCCTTGCCAGGCAGACATGACCAGACTTATCCTCAATACCTGTCACGGTCTGGTGTACAGAAGGCTTTACTTCTTCTTTAAATAAATATACTTATATCTATAATAATATTTACATTCTATACATACATTAAAAATTTCAATAAAATAAAAAATGCAATTACAAAAATATAAGGAATTTATAGAAAGCTTGACTGGCTACATTGAAAAAAGAAAACTAGCTGAACACACACATACACGTTTGCTAAACTGAATCATCAGTGTACTTACGGCAAGTCAAAGTAATAATATATAACGTGAAGATTATTATAGAAATAGTTTATTTAATATTTTGTACAGGCCATGCTGAGGTGGTAAGAAAAACTCCAGAGACGCACATACAGGGTGTAGTTAACTGCTGCCTACTCAGCATTTTTACAACTCTATATAACAACAGAAATAGCCTCCGTTTCAAGTGTGCGGAATCAAAAATTAAAAAGTACAAATATATACTTCCAAACTAAATGTTAGTCGCTGGCTTCCTTCGAATACAGTGTATATCAACAGACCGTGGGGTGTTTCCTCAGCTGCGACGATGCAGGTTCCCTAAATAGACAACTTCGTACTAATAATAAAAGAGGATGTTGCTTATGAAGATATATTGAGAAATGCGAGTTAAATACAAACGACCGATAAAAACGCGAACTTTTAATTGACACGCGTCAAAATGAAACATCTTTCAGATTATGAGCATGCAGACCAAGTTACATTAAAGTGTGATACTTTTCTCCGCGCGGCACCGTTTTCAAACAAAGGCTCAAAAGTAGTGAAGGCGACTGAACGCTTGAGGCGCGTTAAACACCTCCGTCTCTCTCGGTAGGTCAGACGCTTCAGAAATTAATGAACAACACACAGCTTGACAGCGTGAGAACACGGAGGAGGGGGGGGAATCCTGAAAAAGAATTCCTCAAAAAATCCAAACTTACCTCGGGTTCAATCGAAAATGGCGCCGAAATGTAAAAAAACGCACCAAATGTCATTGTATGGTCTCCTGCAAAGCTTTGAGGGAGCGCGAGCTGTACAACATCCCCCGTAGAGTAACGGAGGAGGAGTGCAACTGCAGTGTCGTGGCACGTTTACTACTTCGACACAGTGTTGCCAACTTAGCAACTTTTCAAACTACCCTAGCAACTTTTTTTTCAAAAAGCACTTAGCTACAAATGTAGCTATTTTTAAAAGGTTTTTGGCAACTTTTTCAAAGTGACTCAAATGATAAAAAAAGGCACATATTTTCATCTAAATTACACAAAAAAGAGGAAACCATTGAACAGCTAGCAAGCCAGTCAGCCCCATCAACCTGGAGAAAGATGCCTAACAGTACAAACAAATGTGCATTAAGTTGTTCCAATTGGTCAATAATAAATGCATATTTATGATACAGCATGTTATTAGCTTGTATATAAAATTGTTGTTCAGTTAGGTACACAGTAAGAAAAAAAAAATATGTGGAAAATAAATCCATTATTGGTCATTCATATTAAACAGTACATTGCGCGTATCGACTCGTGCTACCAGAAACTTTTGTGTCTACCCCCCCACCAGAGAGTCCAACTAATACCAGTACACTGCTTTAAAAAAGAATTGTTAGAATGTGCAGTTTTACTAGTTATCATTAAAAATGGCAGTCAATTTGTAAACCGTCAATAATTCCAATGTTGCCAAAAACAAATCCGATCATAAAAGATGTGTACTTATGTTACTTTGTAACAAAGAAAATGTTTTATTTTTTTAATATTTTTAGGAACAAATAACATTTCAATATATATTTTTCGCTGAGATTTGAGTATAATCCCGTGTATTCTAGGCAAAAACGCTGTTTTGTGTCATGGTTATGCAATGGCGTCATCACGCAATGAGATCCACAAGACATTTGCAACTTTTGACACAATGGATCTGCTTTTAGCAAACTTCCCCCTGCAATGAGTTGGCCAACACTGCTTAGACACACTGGATTCCTCAGGATGTGTCTGCCTTTTGAAGCAGGATAATTTGTGTTCTCCAACACACAGAGTTCTGAATTGAATGCGGGTATATTTATAAACACCATAAATTCACTCAATACTGTTCATACACGTTTTTTAGTAATACAAGCTTAATGCAAGCATTGTTGTCTCATTTCTGCTCATTTGTTTATTAAGCTCCCGACTTTCTGAATCTTTAAACATACAACTTTTTCTACATAGTATTTTTTGTTATTATTGTTTTAATAGAGGGGATTTTCATCTACTAAAGCTAGCCGGAGTTACCATCACCTGACCTGTGTAAATGACCTTGCAGTCGCCTGGCTCAAAATCTTGTGTCTCTCATTAGAAGAAGAGAAAAGAAACATTGTCTGCTGCCAGACAAGAGGCCTAGCAGTGAGCTGTAAAGAAACATGTGACTCTGGTGTTGCTCATTGCTGGTGTCTTCTGTGCAAAGCCATTTTATGCTAAATTAGGTTTTAGGGTGGAGTGTAATATTGTTGGACATGTATAGATGGAGGTTAAGGTCTGAGACATGTGGAAACGATAAGTAAAGCTTAATGGCTGTGTCCTTATGCTTAGCCTGAATGAAGAGACCCCCCCCCCCCCACCACAGGGTTATTTT
>JADLZN010010183.1:0-243325 GCA_018155175.1 Sinocyclocheilus anophthalmus | reverse complement strand
GGGTTCCCCATGGCGAACCCTGGTGGAGTTCCTCCTGCACCCTCGGTGGTCAGGCGTGGCGGAGTGCCAGACGCCAGGTCCAGCACTCGTGTTTATGCCCAAGGTCAGCCCTTGTGCTGGTCTAGGTGCCCGTGTGTAGTGATTCCCTCTTTGGGTGATCCCACATGTGTATTCTTTCCACGGTACGGCTCCCCTCATGGTTAGCCCGTGTCTTTCCCTGGCAGTCGTCACTGCCATCTCTGCTGTGTAGTGATCTCACCCCAGGAGGGTTGAGTCTACCGCAGAGACTTCCATAAGTAGTACTGCCCTGGGCCAGTCCATATGTGTCATTCCACATGATACCTCCTATGTGCGAGATGTGGCCTCCGTAGCATCCCAACTGGGTATGCTTTCCCAGTGTTATCCAAGGTACCACTGTATGGAACAGCAGTGGCGGAAACCTCTGCCAAGCCGCTGTCCTGTCTTCTGCCCCAGCTGGTGTGGGGGGACCTGCCGGCTTCCACAGGGCACTGGAGGGGGTCAGCAATAATGACGTTTTCCATACGGATCCCAATTAGTCAGTCACGACTGACGTAACGTAGAAAGTGACTGACTGAATGGTAACGTCTAGGTTACTTGTGTAACCCTCGTTCCATGAAGGAGGGAACGGAGACGTTACGTTCCGACGCCACAGTTGCTGTACCACCGCTGTAAGGCCGGGGCACGTAGTCTCGGCTCCTAAGCGAAAAACTGATGTGCGTTTTTTGCACGCCTCTCCTTTTATACCCGCGCTCCCCCTCCCTCAAGGTGGATTGGGCTCTCGGGCGAGATACCCCAATTAGTCAGTCACTGCCGAAGCTCGTTCCATCTTCAGGGAACGAGGGTTAAAAGTAACCTAGTAGTTACTTTTTTTTACCAGTTATTGACTGGACAGCCATCCTGTCCCATATTGGGAAGAAAGAAAGGAAATCGGGAGGTGTGCAGAGGTGGTGTGCGCTGTGTTGACAATGTTACTTTAGTTCTAGACTAAATGTGAACATGTATTTACTCATCTCACCTTCACAAAAAACAGATTCAGTATTCCTCAAAATTCATTAAAAAAATAGTGAAATGCAAACTCAGAGTATGACGCAAACTTGCAATAATTAAATATTTTAAATAACACAAATGTATCTAATCCCATTTATTAACCAATGTCTTTGCTGCTGAACTTCAATGATCCAGTTCAACCATACTAATAAGCAAAAATGACCTTTAGATAAACTAACATTTGTTCTTCTTTCTATTGCTGAAGAGTGTTCTTCTCCTGCGTTCTACTGTACAGACTTGAATTTACATTTTGACGTTAGACTGCGGTATCATTACACGTTTTGGTGGAAAGGGATTTATATTGCTATCTATGAACTTCTTATTATTAAAAACAATCAATGCCAGTGATAATTTAAAAAGTAACCAAATAAAGTAATATAACGCATTACCTTTCATAAAAAGTAACCTAAGTAGTAGTAACGGAATATTAGTAATATTATAGTGAGATCCCTTTGCCACATCACCAAGGGTGCGAAATCAGATGCGCTTGTTTTCTCAGACGTTTGCAGAAAAAGGTTTACCAAAACAAAGTTACTGGGTTAATGTTTTTCACGTTTTCTTGGTTGGTAGATGCACCGGGGACCTGATTATAGCACTTACAACCTGGAAAAGTCAGATTTTCATGATATGCCATCTTTAAATTAAAAAAGCATTAATTTTTAATAATGTTTAGAGAAATTATTTGGTAGTCTGAGGTGGAATAGGGATTCGGGAAAGGGGGCAGATTTTTTTATAGGTTTAAAGAGGGGCACGACCAAAAAAGTTTGAGAACCACTGTTCTAAAGTTAACGGAAAAAGAGGTCTGCAGCAACAGGTTAGTGTTATAAACAGGTTTTGTATTTGGGTCCACAGTGAGTACGGTTTGTAGCGGTCGGAGGGATCTTGAGGGTGAGGGAAGAGTCGTAGAATGGTGCAAAGAGATGAAGAGAGGGAGTAATCCGAGCTTGGGCTTGATAGGGGCTTTGGTGCACCCAGAGGAGCACACACACACACCTCCAGCATCCGGGAACTAGGAGGAAAAAGAGAGACGAGGGAGACACAGGAGGAACACAGGCGGTAAGTTAATGCAGAAGTTTCCACATGGAAGTAGTAAGTAGTAGCCAAAGTCATTGAGTCGATACGTGTATAGAGCTCGGACCATGAGGGTTGTCATAGGTGTGTGATTTATGCACGGTTGGTTAAGAGGTGCTAATTTGGTGACAGGTGCAGGTGCTCGTACTCGGTAAGGGGGGTGGTGATTGGGAGGTGAATGGTCTGGTCGATTCTGTGCAGTACTCTCCTCCTCCCGGAACAAGCAAGGTACCGCGCCCGTAACAATCACACGGGGGGGTGCGTGGCCACGCGCCCTCACGGAGTGCGCTGTGGTGAAAGGACGGAGGGGAGGCCCCGTGAGAGGCCGCCTGGGCGGGAGCAGAGAGCAGAGCAAAAGAAGGAAAACACAGCAAGCAGGTATAAGTCCGGGTTGCACATGGCGGAACAGGGGAATCAGGTTGACAAGGCGGGATATCAAGGGGCTCAGGACGGCCATGGCGGAACAGGGGGCTCGGGTTGCCATGGCGGAACAGGGGGCTCGGGTTGCCATGGCGGAACAGGGGGCTCGGGTTGCCATGGCGGAGCCGGGGACTCGGGAGGCCATGGCAGAACAGGGGACTCAGGTTGCCATGGCGGATCAGGGGACTCAGGAGGCCATGGCGGAACAGGGGACTCAGGTTGCCATGGTGGAATAGGGGACTCAGGTTGCCATGGCGGAACAGGGGACTCGGCAGGCCATGGCGGCTCCTCCGTGGCTTTGGCTGGCTCGGCCACGGGTATATGCCCCCCCCAAAAAAATTTTCTTGGGGAAATCTAGGAATCCTGGAGGTCACTCAGGAAGAGCAGGCTCTGGTGAGCGCTCAGGAGGAGCGGGCTCTTGAGGGCGCTCTGAGGAACGGACACTTGAGGGCGCTCTGGCGGGCACTTTCGAGGAGCGGACAGGACCAGACGGAGGCGGAAGGAGCACAATAAGAGGCTGAAGGGACCAGCGGAAGGCGAGGAGACGAAGGAGGCGCAGAAGAGCGTGTTAGCGTGGTTCGGGTGAGGACGGGTGCCGAGAACCCCGGGGGCAGCGCCATGTCCATTATCGCTGCCTGACACGCTGGAGCGAGCCCTGGGGCTGGAGCCGACACCGGAGCGAGCTCTGGGGCTGGAGTGGAAGCCCTTCGGGTTTTTTTAACTGGGGATCAGGAAGCCCTTCTGGATTTTAATGGATAGGAGCCTCGGGATATACTGGGGATCAGGAAGAGCCTCCCTGGGCTTAATGGGGTATCTGTCTGCCGGCTGCCTTGGGGGTGAGCCGCGGACGGCGGGGGACGCGGGCGGCGGACTGGACTGGTTAGGCTCGGGGACCGGAGACCTCCCCAGACACCGGAAAATTATACACCTTCTCTCAAACACCAGTCCGAGTGGTGTTGGGAGGGTTCAAAAGGGGCAAGGGTGTTGGCCCCCCGCCAGACCAGATGGTTGAGGTGGCGGGCGGGGTTGGAGTCTCCCCATCGCCAGTCCACCGCTGCGAGAGCTTGCAAAACACTACCCGTGGGCGTACCTCGTAGAAGAGGAGGATCCGGCAAGTGAGGTTCGGGCCCCCAGAAAACACGCAGCCGCCGATGCATGACGGGGGCCGGAGAACTAATCTGTGCCGTCGGTTGTTGGTCGGGCTTCGTAACGGAAGAAAGAGGGTCTGGACGCAACAGCGGGTTAGTGTATATAAAAAGTTATTTGGTTCCACAGTGGTACGGGTGTCAGGTCTGGACGGATTTTCTTGTGATGTGTGCAGGGGAAGAGTTCAAAAAGAGTTTCGTCGATCGAAATGGGTTTGTGCAAGGAGATGAAGAGTTGCGGAGGAATCCGAGTCTTTGGCTTGGTGGTTAGGGCCTGGGGAATGTGGAATGCACACAGCGAGGAGCAACACAACCTCAGCGATCGGATAGGAGGAACAGGAGACACTTGAGACGAGGAGGACACTAAGTAGGAAACACAGGAGGTAAGTAATGAGGAAGGATTCACATGGATGAGTAGTAGCAAAGTCATGATCCTTTGGTTACAGAATGGGACCATGCAGGGGTCTTAGTGTGTGCTTGTAGCAGGCCTGGGTATGAGGAGGTTGCTGTGATGACAGGTGCAGGTGATCAGTACTCAGTGTGAAGGCCGGTTGCGAGTGATTGGGAGGGGGGGTTTGGACGGTAATGGCGATCGTGACCAAAAGTTAACAGCACAGTGTTTTAAAAGGCAGTCCCGCTATACGTTTCTTCTCAGGTGCGCATGTCTTTGTTTTTACATATGTTTATTACAGTGACTTAATTAATTACCTAAAGTAGTGTGGTAAAGCAAAAAAACATTTACATTTGTTTTTATATTTCTGCAATCTAATTTATTTTGTGCAATTTGTTACTGACTTTCATATTAATTTAAACCAGCCTCCTTGTTGCTTCTTTGGTTATTCTGCTTTATGTTTGTATACTTATTACATGCTGACCATGGTTGGAAGTTCTAACAAATCAGTCATATACGTGATTGGTAGTTGTTAATAAATATAAAAATCATTCATATCAATTGCAATGAATCACCTAATTTCATCGTACAAGGCCTGTGCCTACTCCTTCTACAGGAAAGAAATTTAAGAAAAAAAGGGAAATTTATATAATAACATTTATGTTTAATCTTTCTAATATTGTGTTGGTCATACTATATAATGATTTATAGCTTGTCTTTGTTGAGTAATACAGAACTTTAAAGAGCTTTAAAAAATAATTGCATGTTAAATCGCAATATTGGTAAAAAAAATTTTTTTTTTTATTTTCCAAAATCGTTCAGCCCTACAATAGAGTTTCGCAGGACTGTTTAATTTTTGACTCGCTGATAAATAAACTATAAAGGTGCGATAAAGAAACATGAACAAATAAAGACATGCTTGATGGTATTCAAGTAAACACAGTCAGTTGGGTCTTAAGTGAACATAAGAAATTAGAAAAAATATGGATCAATATATTGGATATATTGTCTAGTGTTAGGGTTTTGTTAAGGGTTATTGTTTTTTTGTTTTTGTTTTTAAAGAAGGAACATAAGAAACACGTTTGTTTATGGTGTTCAAGGAGGGGGGGAAAAAGGGGGGAAGGATAGGAAAGAAACTTCTCCAGTATTAATAAATGTAATGGCACTGTCTCTTGCACTTCAAATGATTGCTTGTAAATATCGTATGTATTTTTGTATTTTCAAATGATAAATTACTTGTATTGTAATTAAATACCTTTCTCACACCAGTATGTTGTATTTTAATTGAATACGTTTGATGAGCAAATATTTGTAATTTGTAACAAAATACTTTTTGATGTATTTGTGCCCATCTCTGATCTCAGTGTTTTTAATATTTAAACTGGCGAGGTGTGAGCTAGTTAGAAACCACAGTGAAATCGTGAATGCGGTCTCGACTGCTGATCGCATCCCCATCGATCAGTTGAGACATAGAGTGGGACTCCAGGTGTCTGAGTAAGAGAGAGTGACCAATCAATAGAACGTACAGATGGCGGCTCAGAGGGGAGGTGCTATTCAATTGAGCTGCTAAATACTTAAGAATGTCAGGACGCTGGATACTCGCAGTGGTTGATCTCATCACCTCGAGCAAAACAAGGTTCTGGGACAGCAGCATCTGTCTGCACAGTCATGGTCGCATCCGCTTGTGCTAAATTGGGATCATTGCTGGAAAACGGGATGCAAGCAGCGCCAGTACTTTTTTTTTTTTTGATGGTAAAATCGAAATATACCTGTTTTATACACATAGACAGTCCACAGCCCCCTGATAAATTCCAGCATTGTTGCTTTGTGATGCTTTCAAAACATGGCTTTGTTTGTTTACATATCCAGGCACAACCAGTGAGTGTGAAGGGACAGGGGTTTGCTGTTTGGATTGCAATGGTTAGACTGGTGTGTGTTCAGAATGATTTTTGCAAATCTTCGTTTTGTGTCGCTAGCAGTGTTATTTAGTATTTTATGATATACTTTTATAGTTTTTTATTAATATTTTAGTAAAACTACTTTGATACCAGAAGCCCCTACACAAAATAACAAAAATTAAAAATAAACAAAACAAATTTTTTGATAACAAAGGCTATTCATCAAATAGTATAAAAAATATTTGATGATTAAATTGTTGTATTAATTTTTTGGAAAGTTTTTAAAGTTTTAATTTTGAAATTTAATTTAAATTTTCTTATATTTTTTATTTAATTGTTAGTAATTTTGTTATGAGCATTTGTATTAGTTATGATTTTTACTATATACTGTTAGGTTGATTTATTATTTCAGTTTGTAGTCTTTATTTTTGCCATTTCGTTAATTTAGTGCTTCATTAATTACTCTGACTAAGTCATCTCTGATTTTCTGGATAAACCAGAAAACCTCTACTGTTATCTTAGAAACAGTTCATTTTCTAATAAGTACTTTGAAATGCTTTGAAATTGAGTTGTGGTGGAAAAGCATATGATTATTCGGAGGTTGGCAAAGGCCTTGTTTTTAAAGACCATTTTAGGTTTTTCATCTAATATTGAAATTTGTTTTTCATTCAACAAAAAATGTTTGTAGGACGTTTATTTTATAACAATAATAAACCCCTGGTTGCTAGTAGCATATTTTTTCACAGTTTTTTTAGGTTTTTTTTGGTTTAATATATCATCCTATATATATATATATTATATATATATATTTATTTATTTTTTTTGGTAAATTGTAATTTGTTTAATCTTTTTCATATTGAATGTTTACAAGTTAATCAATCACTTAAGTCTTTGTTTTGAAAATCTAAGCGCCTAACTAAATTGTTTTTATTATTTATTTATTTATTGCCAAGAAGCCTCAATGGTGCATAAAAACAAAGGTTTTAAAAGGTTTAACTTTGCTCAAAAGCTCTGTGCTTTCTTTATCCTGTTGAGACATGCTATCTTAATTACTGTTGTACAATAGGACTCTAATTTATCATTTGTCACTGTTGAATCAGGACAATGCACCCTGAGCAATCCTATTAATTCAGCCGAATCAGCCATCTATTGATCGCCAGTCTAATGGGAGAAAGGTGTCCATGTAATGAAGCCCCCTTTGTGGTTGATTGAGGAAAGGCACAGTATCAGATGTGTCAGATTGAATCTCCATATTGGTCCTCAGAATAGCATGATGTTTTTTTTTTTACTTCAATCAGCTTTGCCTGTTGCCCAGGCGTTTGTTAGGAATGACATGTTATTAATGTCACCTCAAAGCATTAAGAGCAAAGCTGAAACCTTGTGCTTGCGGTAGCTATTAAAGCTTGTATATGAGGTGAGAGCCTGTTTCATCCATTTAAACAGATGTTAACATGATGTAGCATGTCTCTGTGAAGGTCTCTGAACAATATTCTAGCTCCATCACAGGAATGGGTTAATGCAAGAGAACCATTCAGATAATAAACCCTGGAAGGTGTTGTAGATCAATGGTTCTCAGATGGTTCCACCTCATAAACCAGATTTTTACATTATACAAATGGTTCAGTGCAGCAGCAGAATTGTTTATCATACATAAATGTCCTTAAACCAAATGAAATTAATTAAAAATATCCACAAAAAAATTATAGTTATCTAAAATTAAAACCATAAAACTACAAAACATAGAATACAAAAACTTCTATAAACTTATAGAATATATATGTGTGTGTGTGTGTGTAAATGACAAAAATAAATACTAAACAAATTCTGTAGTGATATCTCAGTGGTGATGCGACAAGAAAATGTACCTTTTTAGTTTTTATTTCTTATTTTTAATAAAAGTATAGCTTTAACGTCAACAAAAGCGTTTTCTCATCTTTCATTTTTTATGTATTTGTTTTTATTTACTTTTTTATTATTTTGCCTGGTATATCAGAATAGATCTCAATAGTTGAGAATCATTGTTGTAGACCACAGTGGTGAAGCCTTTCCCTCATTTGATGATGTTAAAATAACATATAATGAAAAATATGATGGCATCACTTAAATAAATCAAGTTTACCTTCATATTTTTCCCTTCTGATGAAAGTCAGTGATGATTTCAGGGACTCAGATGGGATTAAGAAGATACACATCAGGATCTTAGCCATCATGTGTTAGCTTTGGCTCAAAATCTATTTTTATTTTTTGTGTTTATAGTAGTTTATATCTGTACAATAGGAATGTGATCCCTCTCCTACACATCAGCTGACAAGTTATTTTCTCATCTGGAGCTTTGATCACTTCACACAATAGCACCATTTGATCTTAGTGTAACAAGGCCATTGATTTGTGTGATACATCTGTGTAATTCAAGGACAGGGATGTTAAACAGCAATGTAGGTTTTCAGCAACAGCACAATTTGAGGTAATTTGTAGTTTGGCTTTCAGATGTAGTCATCTTTATGAAAAATCTTCTTAGTAACTTGTAGCAAAATGTTCTTAGTAACTTGTAGCTTAGCTTGACTGTAGTTGAAATGCCTTGAATTATGATTCGATTGTAGGTTGATAAGCTTTAATTTCAGAGTAGCTTCCCCATCTGCTGTTTACATATAGGTGTCAATAAAGGTGGAGCTGAAGAGATAGATGTGGCAACTGGATGCTTGAGAAATATCAGGAACTAAACGAGAAGCTAGAAAGAAAGTGACAAGCCAGAGCCAAAGTAGACCCACTGCTGATATGGACTCTTGGCGCTGAGCTGGAAAATGGTTTTAACACAAAAACTCAATATCTCAATCCAGGAGAGTGCAATCCTAAGAACATCTCTTATTAGGATTGAGGGGAAAAAGCCCTGTGAAGAGGTTTTCTGGACTGTGGCATACACCTTTATATAATTATATAGAGGCACTGTTGAATTCCTGATTGGATTTGTTAGCAATTAATTTTAGCATGTTAGTAATTTCTGTAAATGCATGACACAGAAAGAGCACAAAACAACTGAAGTTCAAAAAATTGTTGTTTTTATATGCAGCATCGTTTTAAAGTAGTATAAATGCTTTTGTAACAACTAGTGGTCGACCGATATGGGTTTTTTGACAGCCGATGCCGATATCTTGGCAAGCAGGGTGGCCAATGGCCGATATAAAGCTGATATAATTTTATTTCTTTTAATTTATATTTAAGAAATTTTAAATCATTTGAAATGGATTAAAATAATTGTGTAAAATAAACATACTTATACTTTAGAAGACAAAGCATTTTTCACAAATAAATAAATATTTAATAAAAATCTAATTAAAAAGGATGTAAACACTGTAACCAACAGGGCACTCAGTATTCTGGGATGTTTGTGTGCATTGGGAATCTTTTTTTTTTTTTTAAATAAAGCCAAGGTAACACTGCTATACAAGTGGGCTGGCAGATATCCGGGGTGGCATTTTTAGTCATCATATGATCACATGGTCTAGAAGATATTTATACTGTACATATTACTATATTAACTATATTATATGTACACTGAAAAAAAGCTTTCATGGGCAGCCTAAAATATCATGCACTTTCACAGCAAAATAAACCTTTTTTTTCTTATTGCATAGAAAAAAATAAAAGCCTTCTTTGTTCTCTTTCTCTGGATCATTGTTTCTACACTGGTGACTCTTTTCAACTAACTTTTTTTATTTAAACTAAACAAGGCTGTAATCATGTCTAGAACATTGGGGGGACCATTGTTTTGAGGAATATAAAGACCAGACCACTATGGTATTTATTTAAAGAAACTATATAAATAAAGGATTTAAATGGATTTAAGGGAATAGATTAAAGAAAAAAGAACAGTAAAAGAACAAGAATAAGAATTTTTGTAAAGTAATCAATCTGAACTGCAAATAATATTTTTATCTTAAAGGGGTCATATGATGCTGCTAAAAAGAACATTTATTTTGTGTATTTGGTGTAATGATTTTATGTGTTTATGCGGTTTAAAGTAAAAAAAAAACATTATTTTCCACATACTGTACATTATTGGTTTCTCCTCTATGCCCCGCCTTTTTGAAATGCATAGATTTTTACAAAGCTCATCGGTCTGAAAAGCGAGGTGTATGCTGATTGGCGTGCTATCCAGTGTTTTGTGATTGGCTGAATACCTCAAGCGGGTGACGGAAATGTTACGCCCCTACCATACTGTTGATGCCGTGTCCGGCCTGAGCGATGAGACAAAAACATTAAAACCCATTATTTGAGGCATTTGTTGCATCCAGTGGGGCATAATTACTGATTATAATGACTTATAATGTCTTTTTACGTGTTGCGTTGCGTTGTAAACATAAAACCATGTCTGCATTTTGTGATCGGAGAAATGACAAACTATAAGTGCTACTCTACTGCCCAAAACTCTTGTTTGAATCATCAGTGGCAAATCCTTTAAAAATGAAAACGTACTTACAGACTGTGAATCAGAACAGCCGGCATTGTAGTCTACACGTTCCAGGATCAGTAAACACTCCTCCATAAAATGTGCTGCACAATCTGAATATTTGGGTTAAACTGTTCCTGGAACAGTGGGTGTAAATACAACTTAACCACTGATTTTTAGTCGTGTCCTCTTTTGGAAGACCAAACAAATTAGTTTCGCTTTCACAACGAAAAACACAGCAGCCTACCATGAGCGAAAGCCCCGGCTTAGCGTGAGCTGAAGCCGGGAAAGAGTGAGCTGAGGCCAGGCTAGAGTGAGCAGAGCCCGGCCACACAGTGGCGGTGTCTAGGACTTCTGGACTCTGCTTTGTCCACGGTGAAAGCCGATCCGGCGGTCCACAGCACTAAGTTGATGTATTTCCTCAGCGACCTGCATGGATCAGCTCTAGGCATGACGACGCAGATATCGTCCTCTTTTGGAAGACCAAACAAAGTAGTTTCACTTTCACAATGAAGCACCCTCTGGCTTCACGAAAAAAAAAAAAAACTTTGAAAAAAAAAAAAAAACGGCATCGCAACATACTACAGTGAGAATAAAAGTTACGCCTTTTTCTTTGCGTGAACATTTGGGCAGCGTTATGAAAATCTTCCCACATAGTGAGGTAGATATGTGGGGGCGTGTTACTGAATATTGCTGGTCGTTTATGTTGGGGAACGCTACGTTTCTTATACAGTCGAGCCGACTGTTGCAACGAACGCAACTTTCACCGCGCAAGCTCTTTACTTTCAGTTTTCATTCTCCATTCAGGAATTACTTAACACTCCACTATTTTGAAAATAGGCTCATTTTCCAACGCCCCTAGAGTTAAACAGTTGAGTTTTAACCGTTTTCGAATCCATTCAGCCGATCTCTGTGTCTGGCGGTAGCACTTTTAGCTGTATCTTAGCATAGATCATTGAATTTGATTAGACCATTAGCATCTTGCTCAAATGTTTTCGATATTTTTCCTATTTAAAACTTGACTCTTCTGTAGTTATATTGTGTACTAAGACCGAAGGAAAATGAAAAGTTGCGATTTTCTAGGCCAATATGACAAGGAACTATACTCTCATTCCGGCGTAATAATGCATAATGCATTTTAGACGCTTATAGGGATGTAACGGTATGAAAATTTCATATCACGATTATAGTGACCAAAGTTATCATGATTATCAATATTATCACGGTTTTGTTCAAATTAGATGAAAACTTTCAAAAAGAACTGATACACACACTGAAACCATTTCAATAAGTTTTATATTTGAAAAACAAATACAATTAGCAGCTATATGCAATTTTTTTTAGCATAAACATTAAATTAACATTAACATGAAGCCCTAATAATAAATAATAAATCACTTGTATATATATATATACAATGTGATTTCCGTTAGTGAACAGTGATCTTCGGTTATGAGATCTTGTGATGCTTTTTAAAGCAAAGTTGGGGTTGATTTCGGGTTCAAACTACACACATAAAATAGAAGTCGCCCTCATGTCTCTTGTATCACCGCAGAGGCACGGACGTGCTCTCTTGTTTCATTCAAATGCAGCTTGCGTCTAATTTTTTGATTGTATTGAAAATGAAATCATAGGAATTTAGTATTAATACTACTATAGTTTTGCTGTAGTGATCATATTGTCCTTACGATTGTTTTGTACACTGTTCATAACGGTTTTATAAACAGGTAAGATTTCAAAACATTAATCTCAATTCAATATTTCATATCCCCGTATTTATATATTATTTTACGTAAACAAAACAAAAAAAATCTGTGTAATAAATTAACTATGCGTATACAATACATTATCCCTTAAATGTCAACCTTATAGTTTGAACGTTCGTTCGTCTTGGCTCAAAGCCACTTGCTGAGAACTTTTCTTCACGGAAGCTTTGCGTTAAACAAGCGAGAACAAAATATTTAATCTCTAATCAATATTTTTTGTATTAGTATAATATTTATAATATTAGTTTTGGTATTGAGGTATCAGTTACCTTGCATTCGCTATATAACGTTATGCGTTTCCCCCTTTTGCAGCGACTTTCTTCTTGCAAGATCGGCAGACAGGGTGACCTTCCTCTATTAAATTGCCTTCAGGACTCTTGTAAAAGCCAAAATACGACCAGACCACCGATTTGGTCCTCTTAGATGGCTGAAAAATCTCCCGAGCGCTGTCACTGCCTTCCGCCATTTCATCTCGTGCAAAAAACAACAACAACATTGCATGCTGCTTTTGCGTCAGACTGATGCTGCCTGGACAGGATTTACCACGAGTTTTCAAAATCACGATAATCAAACACGGTTTTGATGATAAATTAAATTTTAAACGGTAATACTAACTGTCGGGGCATTTTATCATGATTTATCATAAAATCGGTAATCGTTCCATCCCTAGACGCTTATATTATGCTCTTGCCCCGTCCATGCAACGAATGCACGTTATTGAATGAGCGGGTTTTTTAGAACATAATTAAAATTGCTCAGGTAATTTCAGTGATAGGCTATATGACACATTCATGTAGCCTATTAAACTCCCCTTAACTCACAAACTCCCCATGATAGTGCGCAAATATTTCTGCCCGTTTTCACTCGCTGTCAGTCTCTGCTTTTCTGCAACAGACTGAAGCTCTGCGTGAATTCAGCGCGCCTTGCTTTCAGCTAATAAAAGAAAAATGCTGCTATTTTCTGGTGTTATTTTATTATTGTTGGGGCAGTCTTCAGCTATATCTTAAACTTCTTAAAATACAGTGCACTTCAGATTGGTTTTAATCACTGCATAAAAAAAAATTACGCAATCTTTATCCAATTCTGATTGGGTGGGCAAGACTGTCATTTGGGTGGGGTTAGCCCACCCCTGCCCATGTCTAGAGCTGGCCCCGCTTCTATCCATATTAGACAGAACTGAAGAACGACAGCGAACAAGAGGGAGAATGTGAGCGGTGTGCGCTCACATCTGCCCGTGTCTCGCGGCCGCCAAATAAAATTCTGCCATGCGTCAAATGAAAGTCCACCTCTGAACACATTGCCAAACAAAAAACTTATCGCCGATGTCGATATTTGCAAATGCCAATATTGTCCCGATATTCGGCGACCACTATAACAATATACACTACTTTTTTTTCTGTTTTCGTTCTCTTTTTTTTTTGAAGAGTTATTCTTTTATTCAGCAAATATGTGTTAAATTGATAAAAAGTGATATTAAAGACTTATAATTTTTACGAACGATTTCTATTTAGAATAAATGCTCTTCTGTTGAACTTTTTATTCATTAAAGAATCCTGGCAAAAAAATCCCAGGTTCCAAAAAAATATTCAGCAGCACAACTCTTTCTGTTTAATAAATTAGCATATTAGAATGATTTATTAATCAATAAATATAATTGTAAAATAAATTTGATTTTAAATTTTTTTATACATAGAAAACTGTTATTTTAAATTGTTATAATATTTTACAATATTAGTGTTTTAACTGTATTTTTGATCAAATAAATGCAACCTTAATGAGCATAAGAAACTTTATTTCAAAAAAAACTAAAAAAAATCTTACTGATCCATACTTTTTAAACAAAGTTTATATGTGTGTCATTTTCCCTGCGAAAAAATTATATATTACTAATATATTATTATATTAGGGATGCTCCGATCGATCGGCCGGAGATCAGTATCGGCCGATAATCAGATTTTATGCCTTGATCGGTACTCACTAACTTGGCCGATCTCACGAACCGATCACAATTTGATGACGTCAGTGCGTGACAACGTACATGATGCGTGGGGACATAATGATTTGGCGCCACAGTCATGTTATAGCCGGTGTGGAAATGCTATGACGTTTCGAGAAACAATGAAAAATTAGCTATTTTTCGTGTATGTTTTGCATGATGATATGAATGGATGGTTCATTTAGCATTTATGGATATGGATGTCAATATAGATTTTTTTTTTATATATTTCTTTCATAAAACAAACATGAAACGGTTTAAATTTCTCCAATACATACAATTATTATTTAATTTAAAAATGTTTTTAATAAAGCATGGAGATTTCAGCAGTTGGGCAAAATCAATATTATCTGAGGCTGTTTCTGAGCAAGATACTTAATGGATGGAATATGGCAGTACTTCTACAAACCTGAACGTTCTTATATAAATATGTATTTATGGTAACTGTGGTGCTTGTGGAATAATTGTCTCTGGACAGTTATGCATTCCCATTTTGAGTGAGAAATTTTCAATAATTCAGAGGTCTGTCATCAATTATTTCTAACATATGAAACACAGAAACTTGTAGAATTAGGTCCCCCCCCCCAATTAATTTTAATTAAGCAAAGATTGCTACATTATGAATTGTTGATGTTGCTTAATTATACATAAATATTTGCTGAAGGCATAAAGGTCTGATTCAGCATAGAAACACCCTGGAGACGATGCTTGAGGTGAATAAAGCAGTCAAACTACATTAAAGTGAAAGCATCATGAAGTATTTTCTGGGAGTGAGTGACAACATTTATCCAGTTGGCATTTCATTCAAAATAAGTAATAACTAAGTGTGTTGCATTGAGAACTGCAAATTATTCATGCCACATTAACGTTACATTAGGCAACAAGAGCGATGCTCAAGAGCACTGACTGGCCTTTGTGAAACAATGGTTAATTTCTTCTGACAGGGAAGAGGTTATCTTAGCCTCAGTAATTCGTTTGCTGCCATGGAAGTTGGATTATTTATAAAACCTTTTTCAGCCCCTCACATTTTATCAGTCGTGTGGCACAGACAGAAAAACTGTCTGAAGGATAAAAAGGGGAAGGTTACATAAGAAGTACTGGAAGTCTGCATAGAAAGTTTTGCAAACAGAATGTTTTTATTTGATTCATTTTGTGAATTTGTTTATGAAGTTTTGTTCATATGCATCACATGATCATTGCTTGATTTGATAGAACGTAAATCCTCTTATTTCCAATGTCATGGGGTGTTAAGTTAGTTTAAATGTGTATTTTTCAGTAGCTCCTCATCTCTGTTTGCTCGTCACATCTCGGCAGAAGCACATTTATCTTTTCTGCAAACCAAAAATTGCAACTGTCTGACCATGAAGAGTTAGATAATTAAATTTCAATGCACATGGTCATCCAATAACTGGTAATTAAATCATTTGATGAGATTTGCCAGCCGTCACAGCTTAAGCATATTTGTTATTGATGGTCGAACAAGTGATTTGACAGAGATAATTAACTGGGTGAATTTTAGATAGTTCAGGTGGGAGCAAATGGTTGTTAGAATGCTGATTTAATTTTATTTAATTTTAATAACAGTTTATTTTATTTTTACCATTAAGCCCATCACATCAGGCAGAATGGAAAAATGTCACTAATTAAAAAAAAAGGAATATATATATTACTACACCAAAGTAATAAGTTTGATATAAAGTGATTACTGCAATTGTCATCTTTATGATATGATTTATTCATTATCAGGGGTCTCTACATTGGCTTGCACAAAATCTTCCACTTAAAGTTTAATGCACACACTGGACCTTTGCCTTGTTCTTTATCGGCCTAAATTGGTTAGTTAGTATAGCTATTATTATGATGAATGACATGTTTTAGGTGGCGTGGGATTTCTGTGGTGCAAGGTATTCCTTGTTCAGTGATTATGTGTAATTATGCATGATGGTTCCACAGACACAGGGGGACATCAGCTGCAGACAAAATGTATGTTTGTTTTTGTCTCCTGCTATTTGTCTTGTACAAGTCAGTCACCTTCTATTATTCATTATCTCTCTTAACTAACATCAATTCAATCTCTCCCATTGAAACATCTCTGTCCTTTTGATCGCTTCGTGCGTCACCTTTCGGGTGCTATCAGAGTTTTACAGTGGTCTAATTATGGTGCATTAAGCCATCACAGTGAAATATCAGCTTGCCACCGTATGTAAAGTGGTGTGACGGCACCGTTCTTTGTTTCTTTTAATAGTTGTCCGAAAAGGCTTGCGAGAGGGCTCGTGTTCTTTCACAGATGTAATTAGAGCCAGAATTTATGGGACCAATCAGGCTTTCAGTCAAGCACGGTCTGTTTGAAGGTGACACCAGGATGTATTACTCTATGATGTAAACATCCTGTCAGAAGCGAGCCGCTTGCCGGCAGGCTGTCACAACCCTTTTAGATGGGGCTTGTCTCCCTGAGCCTTTTAAATCATTATCAGTCCCGCTGGTTAGTTCACATGACATATAATGTATACGAAAGCCCGTCGCACCTAGGCCATTCAGAGTGACTTTTGAGTCTTCCAAGTCGAGGAGGGTGGGGTAAACTGTGCCACCTTTTGCTTAACTTGTCCTCTAGGCAAGGATAAATTAGTCAGTGGTTTAAAAAATATCTCTTGGGCCAAAATAATTTGTTAGGGAAAAGCGGTGTCATGTCGAGTGACGATATTGAGGAACATATGAATATAAATGAGGAATAAATATGTTTAATAGTGTATATTTTTATTTTGGTCGTATTATTCATATTTTCAAACACCAGCGGGAAATTGTTATTTTTTTCCAAATATTTGAATGCAGTGAAATGATTTTCAATATTTTTTGTAGCATTTTTCCTTCATTCATTCATGGCTAATTTCAGTCGGAATGGCTGATTTTTAATTTATGATATTGTTCAAACGTTTTTTTTTTAATTCAGCAAGGATGCATTAAATTGATCAGAAGTGACAGTAAATACATTTATAATGTTACAAAAGATTTAGTTCTTTTGAACCTTCTATTCATCAGTGAAACCTAAAAAAAATGTACCACAAAAATATTAAGCAGCACAACTGTTTTCTACACTGATAACAATATATATATTCTTTTCTTTTTTGAGCACTGTGAGCAGCAAATCAGCATATTAGAATGATTTCTGAAGGATCATGTGACACTGAAGACTGGAGTAATGATGCTGAAAATTCAGCTTTGCATCACAGGAATAAATTACATTTTAATATATATATTAAAACAGAAATCATTTGTTTCAATTTGTAATAATACCTCACAGTAATTTCAGGTTCAAATTTAATTTTTAATCAATAAATGCAGCCGTGGCAAGCCTAACTTCTTTCAAAAAATTTGTAAATAGTACCAATCTCTTTGACTTTTAATTTCATATTGCATTGTGAGAGAGTGTGTGTGTGTGCTCACCTAATAGAGTATAATATTTGACCTAATTTTGCGGGGGGTTGACAAATTTCTTCATTCATGATGATAATTATTAATAAAACTAATTAATAATAGCTTTTACCTGCCATGTTTTTAGTATAAAAACTGCTAAAAAAATCAAAGGGCGACAAATATTACCCTACTCTCCCCCATATTTGTCGATGAAACAAATGAGATGCTTATTGTTGTAATGTTCTGTGTTCATTTGAAGGGATGGCACAGTAGGTTCACGGAACTGCATAATGATGCTCGAGCGGCTGCTCTCCTTTCTTGCGTGCTTTGTATTTTCAGGTCAACCTTTTCTGGACAACTCTTATGGGTCCTTCGCAAATTATTCTGCGCCAGCTTTTCTTTGTGACCCCTGTGTCTTTAGCCATGTTGTTTCTCTGACCGCTCTTGGGCACAGGAAGACAGATAAAAACAGCTAAAATCACATTCAAAATCCTGGGTGGCTCATAATGAATATGTTTAAACTTTTTTTTCCACAGTTGTTTTGCTTTCTTTACCCTGCCATGTTTGGTTGTGTTTCAAAGAAACAGAATCATTCATGAAGCTGCGCTAAGCTCTTCTATGAATTCTTGGAGGGCTGTGTGAAATATTCACTAGTGGGATGTACATATATTTCACAAACATCTTATTTTACAGGGCTTTGTTGTTCAAGCATCCCTCTAATGCTTAAAGATCATTTGACTCTAGGCTTTATGGATTCTCAAATAAAGCCCATGCCCTGGCCTGATTTCCTTTTGCAGAAAGAGCCCATTATGAGCTAAAACGATGGAGCTGTCCTTTAAGGTGGGAGTGCATCTCCCCAGGTGAACCCACCGTAGCTCTGCCAGATATTTTCCTATTTGCAAGGACATAGAAGGATAAATTACATCCACAGAACCTAAGCTCTCTCCAAAGCTTTCATTTGCACCTGCAATTAATCAGCCATCACTAGAGAGCTCCTTAATGTCAGGCCAAGGATCTTATTAGGGATGTCCTTTATGAGCCTTAATGAGACTTATGTCTTCCTTGAGTATTTCATTTGACTAACATTGGCTGCCTGCTAAGGTGTTGAGGAAATGTCTACACAGCACAGACCAGCCCTCATAAAGACCTTGGGCTCCTAATGGTATTCCTGTGGTCAGATGTTTATTTTATCTATTCTGAATAAACACAATTAATCACTTTTTCTTTTTTTTTTCTTCACAAAATTGCAAATGGTTGGCAATAAAATATTAGACACCATAAAATATTATTATTTTTATTTCTCTTGAGCTCTTGACTGGCACTACTGTTTCATTGGTAAATAAGTAAAACTTTTGAAAAAATGCATGCAATGTTTATTTCACTTTAGATTATATTTGTTTCAAATGTTCATATATTTTAAGATTGAAAAGCTTGATGTAGACATGGTAAAATGTTGCCAAGACAAATAACAAAATGAAAGTAACTGAAATCTGGTAGTTTTAATAAAAAGCCACCCCTGGGACATAAAAGTGCCCGAAGTTAAAGAAACTCCCACATATTTGGCTTTCTGTCCACAATAGAGAGTGCCTGAGCATGCAACTCTGAAATTGTCCCCTCAGGATCTTAGTATGGAAAGAAAAGGAAAATATGGGGTGGAGGAGAAATGCTGCAGGAACCACTGTAAGAAATGCAAGTTGTAGTTTACATTTATTTTGCAACATAATAGGTGATATTATATGTACATATATGTTTGTGTCACGGACTGCTGCTACTGTGTATGAACGAGGAACACGAGAACTAAAACACATGATTTATTAACTCACATGTAGGTGACATAGCCGACGGATTGTGTTAATACCAATACAGAGAAACCGGATAGGCACTCACATCAATACACAGGATTGACGAGGGTTGCGAGGACACACTGAACGATGAAACACAATAATCATGACAGGAATGGGAAGGACCAAATAAGGGAAGGGCAAGGAAGGCACATGGGAGCAAAACACACAAAACAAGGAACAGGAGTTGACATAACGTCCCCTCATCACGCCCGTACGGCGCGTCCCGCATCTGTACAAAGCAGTCCACTGGTATGCCTCTAGGAAGCAGGTTCCGGACGGAGGGCCTCCCTGGCGGATCAGGCAGTTCTTGTGGTTGCGGTGGCCGGCGGGCTTGACTTCGTAGTCGTACCCGCGGGCTTTACAACTGACCGGCCCGCTTGCCTGAATAGTAACCGGCCGTCGGACATGACCTGCGGCACGCCGTCGGGCTGATGAACAGCGACTTTCCATTCGCGGGAGAAACAAATGGTGTAAAAAAAAAACCACTATAAAATGGAATACACACGTAGAGAGATCGCCGCTCACTTTTTGCTGGTCTGGTATTCTGTTACGGACTGCTGCTACTAGAGGTCGACCGATTGATCGTCATTTTTTTAATTAATCGGCATCAGCCGATTGTACTCGGCAAATTAGGCCGATTTATAGAAGCGCACCGGAGGCCATCTAAAGCCTTGTTGCTGAACTCCCTCTGGACTGCGTGAGACGGAGCAGCAGTGTTGCCAAGGCTGCGGAATTGGGCTACTTTATCACTGTTGCCGCGGGTTGTTTTTCATGTCCGCGGGTTAAAGCGACCCCGATAACGTGATATTTAGCCCCTGGAGTGCGAATTTTACCAGGGGAACCCTGCCAGAAACTTTTGATTTTAGACTACTTTTGTGAGATTTGATTCACCTTCAGATTTAAAGAAATATTGGTCTATTCCACAGATAATGAAACAGCAAGAATACACACATAAAGCCCTCACCCTACTAGATCAATACGCTGCTGAAAACCAAAAAAAAACATATTTGTTTGATTGAGGGATGCATGATGGGCATTTTTTGTGCACATCAAACACCTGTCAATCCATGTGAAGTGCAAAAAAAGAAAATAATTCCACGAGCCTCACTGGCACCACTGTTGCATTTTCCTAATTACCTCTTCTCTTCTCTTTCTGTCTAACATGAATAAACTAATTAAGTGATTCTGCCATCTTAACTAAACAGTCTAAAACTAGAAAAGCCCCCCTGGAATTCAGCGCTGGTAAACAGATGTGATCCAGCCTGTTATTAGTCCTCCCAGTAACAGAGGTGTGAGCCTCAACGGTCTGCGTTCGCGGTGGCGACCCGCTCTGTAACCGGATAGGAGGCAGTCTGCAAGACCAAAGCAGATTGCTACAGCGGACCACAAATGCTGACAGATGGCTCCTCAACCTTTTCACTGGCAGCCTTTGTGGTAACAAGGGAACTCAGCGAGAAAACCACCCATTTGGAAGTATTTTTGGAGTTGTTGTTTCTGTTTCTAAGGGGAAAATATTTTCAGCATCAGCTTTAAAAGGAGGATGCTGTGCATGGAAAGGTTTGGAAACTTTACGTTGGGTGCGCATGCAGAGGAATGGCACATTTATCAAATACAAAACTGTATGTATCTATTGGAGATCATCATATCTAATGTGACTCGACACTTCTTAATTAAAATCGCAGCATTGAACACCACAGGAACAAGTGGCTTTCATCCATGGCTTTTACTTTTATTTGTTTACGAATTTTTTCCACAACTAAATTATGTTTTTGTTTTCATCATATGCTGATTAGACTGTATTTTGATGAAGTGCCATTTTAATTTTTTGATATTGCTAATTTTAGTCAGCAATAATTGAAATAGCTTTTGTCAATAAAAACAGCTTTAATAAACACTACCGTTCAAAAGTTTGGAGTCAGCATTTTTTTTCTTTTGAAAAATTAATTATTTTATTAAGCAGTGATGGGTTAAAGTAATCAAAAGTGACAATAAATACATTTATAATGTTCCAAAATATTGATATTTTGAATAAATGCTGTTGGTTTTGAACTTTCTATACATCAAAGAGTCCTGAAAAAAATTATCACCGTTTCCACAAAAAAACTAGAAATTTATTACATTAATAAAAACAACTAAAAAAAAAAAATTTTTTTTGAGCACCAAAGCAACAAATAAGACTTACTTCTGAAGGATCATGCGACACTGAAGACTGAAGTAATGGAAGTTGAAAATTCAAAGCTTTTTTCAGCGCACACTCTAAGCTATGTTTGAAATGGCTCATTTGCCAACTCCCCGCTAGGGATTTAAACTGTGAGTTTTAATATACGTTTTCCCGAATCCATTAGGGCCGACCTCCTGGTCTGGCGGTAGCACTTTTAGCTGTATCTTAGCATAGATCATTGAATCTGATTGGACCTTTAGCATCTCGCTCAAAAATGACCAAATAGTTACTATATTTTTCCTATTTAAAACTTGACTCTTCTGTAGTTACATCGTGTACTTTCAGGCGCAGTGATACTACACAACGCCTGAAAATAGTCCCCAGCACACTTCCTGTGCAAGCAGGTGGTCACGTTGGTTATGTTGACGGAAGTTAGCCTATTTTCAGGCACTGCATAATATCATTTCGCCTGCTGCCAACCCATGGTCCTGTCATCTTTGTCACAATTCAGCCTCTGTGGGCTCCCTCCAATCACCACCAGAGGAACCATCACCGGAGTACTGTAGCGATCCCCTTTCGACTCCCATCCCACAAGGCCCTAGTGGCCAGACGACTAATCCCTTCACAGTTGTGCCTATTGCCCTTGCTATTTAAACTGGCTTCCCTGCCTCGTTTGCGAAGTCTTGTTTTGCCTTGCAGACATTTCTGAGCATTTCCCCTGTAGCGTCTCGACCAATCTGACACACTAATTTTTATTTTGGATTTAACAAATCAATTATTCATTAGATTAACAAATCGTCACAGTCCCCTCACTCAATATACTGGATGTTAGGTTTTCGGCTGAACACCATCCCCCAACCTGGGTCACCCATGACAACTAATCATGATATCACTGGTTTGATGGCCTAAAAGGAATGCAGGGGATAAACTACCTGCATTTTCCTCATAAGAAAGACACACAATGCCCAGAGAAATGGACTGTTCTCTAATTAATTCATAGGAAAACCTTCTTTGAATGAACACCCATTTTCTTCAGGCCATTGTGTATATTATTGCTGTGTTGTATTTAATCTGTTGTATTATAGACTATTTTTATTCATGCTTACGATAAACCACTCATTCATATAAGTAACTATTTCATGTCTAGTATCTATGAATTCGCCTTCTTATGATCGAAACAAGTGTGTATATTATATGCTGATACCTATGCAATATATTGATGTTCTAAGAATCATTACTAATTTCTTCATCAACACTCAAGTGAATTACATATGCAAAATACCATGTTTACAGACAAAGAGTCATAAAAATCCCCTGTATTTCCAACCTCCCGCTTGGGATTCAGCCTTCCTCATTGGACAAGCCCTCTGAGAGGCGTGAATCTCTGCAGGCTTTAAAAGGCCACACTCCATGTGACCCGCCCCAGTCGGTGGTTCAGTGAGATGCTAAGATGAAGATGTGAGAAACGCTCCAGGATACCAAAGCTCGTGCCAGGCTCCGGCCTAGTCTTTTTCATTCATCAAGTGATTCTGACTCAAAATAGCTCTTTCTCATCAACCAACTTCAACAAGATCTTGGGCCTTAAGATTGCATCAGGACTTTTTCAGACATACGCAATTATCAAACTTAGTCGATTTAATTGATGCATTCAGTATCAGTTACACCTTTTTACAAGGTTTGTTTTAACTAAGAATCTGACGTTTTCCCTCAGGTTTAGATCGGCTGAATATGCAAATGGTTCCGAAAATGTCATTCCTTATGTCTCTTTCTTTAGTGTTAAGCTTTAACCCTTTCCTATACAAACTGTATGTGTGTGTTTGTGTATGTGTATGTTAGACCAGCTTATGTGTTTATGTAGTATGTTAGACTAGTTTAAGTTTTTATGTTGTTAATAAAACCTTACTTGTATCACATTTGACGTGTTCATTGTTTACTCATAATCGGAGTCAATAATCATGCAGATTTACTTTACAAACTTATAGAATTGTACAGTAATAAAGTTATTTTTACTTTAACCAGGAAATTAACGTTCTTATAATTGACAAGACAGTTGACCCTGAGAAGAGAGTGGTCAGCTAAATATCTACAGGTGGATCTAAAAATAGTAATACTGAATCATAATTAGTTTATGGTAATTATTCATATTTCCGGTTGTGAGCTAAATTCGCTACACCCCTGTGTTGAGTATCTGTTGATTACCTGGACTGTTTGCCTGTTTACGATTGCTTGCTGCCTACCAATTCTGACCCTGCCTGCCTTGTTGATTCCTGCTATTGTCTGTCTGCCACCTGCCTCGACCCTGATCACGAACATTGTTTACGATTCTGCCCAGCCTTCGTTGTGTCTAACACCAGTTACCGATCTATGCCTGTATGACCTGCCTTGTGAACTAATAAAGCTGCACATGGATCCTAACGCCACTGCCTCTTTGTTACAGAAGACTTCGCCAAAAATTGATCCAGCAGCGTTCTATCACTTCACCACAGAGGTATCTGCTCAAGCATCGGTTCTAGCCACACACCAGCAACAACTAAGCCGACTTACCTCGCTAACGGAGGAGATGGTAAAGACCTTGCAAGCCCTTCGTCTGCGAGCACCCGAAGCTCCCGCCTCTCCTTCGAATCCACCGCTTCAAGCCGCGGTTACACCTACATCCACCACCAGCCCTCGTCTGGCGTTCCCCGAGAAGTTTGATGGCTCACCCTCAAAATGTAAGGGTTTCTTACTCCAATGTTCCATGTTTGTTCATCAACAACCCATGTTGTATTCCACAGACGATAGTCGCATCGCATTTGTCTGTTCGCGTCTCACTGGAAGGGCATTGGAGTGGGCTACCGCGGTGTGTAGTGAGAATCAGACTGTCTTCCCTTCCTTCTCGGCCTTCATCCAGCGGTTTAAGGAGGTGTTTGAACATCCCGCTGATGGAAAGGAGGCGGGTGAGCAGCTGTTATCTTTACGCCAGGGCAGAGGTTCGGTGTCGGATTACACTCTCTCGTTCCGCACTCTCGCTGCACAAACAGGGTGGCCGGAGGATCCTCTCAAACTACACTTCCGCAGAGGCCTGAGCATGGATCTGCAGCCTGAATTAGCCTGCCGAGACAAGGGGAGATCCTTGAATCAATTCGTTGAACTGGCCACTCAGATTGACAACCTCCTTCGCTCTCGTCGACTCTGCTCTCTTCGGCTCCAGTCGGCGCATCAGCGCCACTGCCTGACACAGAACCCATGCGGATCGGCTTTACTCATCTCAGAGGAGAGGAGAGAGACTGGCACATTCGCCAGAATCTGTGCTTATACTGCGGATTATCTGGACACATTAGAGCTTCCTGTCCCACTCGTCCACCTCGCAATCTTTCTGTGGTGAGTTCGAATTCCAGTACTTCCTCTGCTTTAGAAATTCCAGTCACCTTAAAAATTAATGGGCAGATCACTGAGGCCACGGCTTCGATTGACTCAGGGGCTGCAGGAAATTTCAAATAACTTTTGCCAAAATGCATAATATTTCTCTTGTTCCCTGTACGTCTCATTTGGCAGTGGCAGCGCTCAATGGCCGCCCGCTGGGCACTGGCCAAATTCAGTTCACTACCACGGACCTTCAATTATGCACTGGAGCTCTTCACACCAAACTCATTCGCCTCTTCGTATTGCAATCTCCATGAACACCTATCATTCTGGGACTGCCTTGGCTAGAGAAGCACAACCCCTCCATCTCATGGTCCGAGGGACAGATTACACAGTGGTCAGAGTTCTGCCATCATAATTGTCTCTTTGCTACTCCGGTCAGGAAGGAGATGGATTGCTTGCCTGTTTGTCAGCTCCCTACAGAATACCACAATCTCGTGGAGGCCTTTAGTAAGATAAAAGCCTCCCAACTACCTCCTCATCGCATGAGTGACTGTGCCATCGAGCTCCAACCTGGTTCACATCCTCCCAAGGGGAGGGGTTTCCCCTTATCTCAACCTGAAGCTGAGGCTATGAAGTCTTATATTGAGGAGGAACTCGCTAAGGGTTTTATCAGACCATCCACTGCTTCTGCTGGATTCTTCTTTGTTAAGAAGGATGGAGGTCTCCGTCCCTGCATTGAGTACCGAGGACTCAACGACATCACCGTAAAGTTTCGCTACCCCTTGCCCCTAGTACCTGCAGCTCTGGAACAGCTCCGAAAGGCAAGATATTTCACCAAGCTAGATTTGCGCTATGCTTACAACCTCATTCGTATCCGTGAGGGTGATGAATGGAAGACTGTGTTCTCTACAGCAACTGGGCATTATGAGTATTTTGTTATGCCGTTCGGGCTTGCCAACAGTCCTTCAGTGTTCCAGGCCTTCATCAATGATGTATTCAGAGACATGTTAAATCGCTGGGACATTGTTTACATTGACGACATCCTAATTTACTCAGATTCATACGAGGATCATGTCAAACATGTCCGTGCGGTCTTACAACGTCTCATCAGCCACCAGCTATATGCCAAAGCCGAGAAGTGTGAGTTTCACCAAGAGACAGTATCATTCCTCGGGTACGTGATCAGTTCGGGAGGGGTAGCCATGGACGACAAGGTGCGAACCATTGTCAACTGGTCTCTACCTGCCACCTTAAAGGAACTGAAACGCTTTCTTGCATTTGCCAACTTCTATCGGAGATTCATTCGTAACTTCAGCACAGTGGCAGCTCCCATGACTTCTATGATTAAGAAGGGTAGTCAACGCCTCGAATGGTCCCCAGCAGCCCGTTCAGCCTTTCAGACCCTCAAGGAGAGATTTACAACCGCACCTATCTTGTACCATCCCGACCCAGAACAAGAGTTCATTGTGGAGGTGGACGCATCCAGCACGGGCATTGGGGCAGTTCTCTCTCAATGACATGGTAACCCGCCTAAATTATATCCCTGCGCCTTCTATTCCCGCAAACTCAATCCCACCGAGCAGAATTACGATGTGGGCAACCGAGGAGAACTTGCCATGAAGGTCGCCTTTGAGGAGTGGCGTCACTGGCTCGAGGGAGCTAAACACCCCTTTATTGTACTCCCCGATCACCGCAATCTGGAATATCTGAAATCAGCCAAAAGACTCAATCACAGACAGGCAAGATGGTCACTATTCTTCACCAGATTCGACTTCACAATAACCTACCGTCCAGGCTCTCAAAACACTAAGGCGGATGCCCTATCCCGACTCTTTGAATCATCCACACTGTCTCCCAGTCAGGAATCCATCGTTCCATCTACCATCATTCTCGCACCCGTACAATGGGACATCATGACTGAGATCACAGACGCCCAGGGCACCGAACCACCTCCAGCCGAGACCCCACCTAATCTCACATATGTACCGCAAGCTCTACGTCAGAGAGTCATTCAGCTAGTTCATTCAACTCCCGGCTCCTGACACCCAGGTATAGCAGCTACCCTTCAGTTATTAAATAATCTCTTTTGGTGGCCCACTCTACAAGCAGAAACAATCGCCTTCATCAGAGACTGTGCAACTTGCAACATAACCAAATCCCCTCATCAACTGCCTGCTGGTCTCCTACAACCATTACCCATCCCACAACGACCCTGGTCCCACATAGCTATCGACTTTATAACAGATCTGCCTGCCTCACAGGGTCACACTACCATTCTCTCTCTGTCATCGATAGTTTTTCCAAGGCCTGCCGCCTGATTCCTCTACCCCAATCTACCCACTGCTCTTGAGACAGCCGAGGTCCTCTGCAACTATGTGTTCAGGTTTTATGGCCTTCCTGAGGACGTGGTTTCTGATTGGGGTCCTCAGTTCACATCCCGAGTCTGGTCAGCCTTCTGCCGACAGCTCAACATCGATGTCAGTCTCACCTCCGTGTATCACCCACAGTCGAATGGTCAGGTGGAATGCCTCAATCAAGAACTGACTTGTTTCCTCCGATCATACTGCCATCGCAATCAAACCGACTGGAGCCGCTACTTACTATGGGCCGAGTATGCACAGAACTCACTCCGCAAACCTGCGACAGGTATCACTCCGTTCCAATGTGTCCTGGGTTTCCAACCCCCATTATTCCCATGGTCCGGGAAACCATCAGAACTTCCGGCCATTAATTCATGGCTGCAACGAAGCGAGGAGACGTGGAATGAGGCTCATGTTCATCTCCAGAGATCAGTCCATCGAACAAGGGATCAAGCTAATCGCCATCGGCGCACCAATCCCAACTATCAGCCGGGGGGGTATGGGGGGGTATCAGCCGGTGTCAGTGGGTCTGGTTGTCCACTCGGGATCTTCGTCTCCGGTTACCTTGCAAGAAGCTCAGTCCCAGGTATGTGGGTCCATTCAGAATTATCAGACAGATAACTCCTGTTTCATTTCGGTTGGCGTTGCCCTCAAATTATCGTATCTTACCCACTTTTCATGTGTCTTTGCTTAAGCCTGCTGGTGGTTCGAGAGGAGTGGAGGACCAGGAGGAGGCTGGTGACCATAGAGTCCCTTCCATCACCATAGACGGCGAGGAGGCGTACCGAGTTTGGGAGATTCTGGACTCTCGTCGCCGGGGAAGAGTTATCCAGTACCTAGTGGACTGGGAGGGGTACAGTCCAGAGGAACGGTCCTGGGTCAATGCAGAGGATATTCTGGATCCCTCGCTTACCACAGACTTTCACAGTGACCCCGTGGAAGACCCCGGCGTCGTCTGCCTCTGCGCTTCAGGAGCCGCTCACGGGGGGGGGGAGTACTGAGTGATCCCTTTCGGACTCCAATTCCCACAATGCCCTATGCCAGAGACTAATCACCTGCACAGGTGTTGCCTATTGCCTGGTCTATTTAAACTGTGCCTTCCCTGCTCTTTTTGTGAAGTCTTGTTTTGCCTTGCAGACATTTCTGAGCGTTTTCCCTGTGTTTGATTATCTGTTGATTACCTGGACTGTTTACCCATTTTCGATTGCTTGCTGCCTACCTTTTCTGACCCTGCCTGCCTTGTTGATTCATGTTATTGTTTGTCTGCTGCCTGCCTCGACCCTTATAACGAACTTTGTTTACGATTCTGCCCAGCCTTCGTTGTGTCTAACACCAGTTACCGATCTATGCCTGTATGACCTGCCTTGTGAACCAATAAAGCTGCACATGGATCCTAACGCCACTGCCTCTCTGTTACAGTTGTTCTGCTTACTAATTTTGTGTAGACCCGGGATGCATTAGTTTTATCAGAATTATTTGTGATGTAAATTACAAATAACATAATTATTTACATAAAGAAAAATGTCTGACTTTCGTGAGCGACCGCAGGCTGTGACAACGGCGTAGCCGTCGGTCTTGAGGGCGAACAGCTACTTCCATGCTTCAGGGAGAACAATGTGAACAAATGTTTTTTAGCAGGGACATTGTATATATATAATAGATATATATGATGTTTGTATGTATATACAGTGGGTACGGATAGTATTCAGACCCCCTTACATTTTTTTACTCTTTGTTATATTGCAGCCATTTTGCTAAAATCATTTAAGTAATTTTTTTCCTCATTAATGTACACACAGCACCCCATATTGACAGAAAAACACAGAATTGTTGACATTTTTGCAGATTTATTAAAAAAGAAAAACTGAAATATCACATGTTCCTAAGTATTCAGACCCTTTGCTGTGACCCTCATATATTTAACTCAGGTGCTGTCCATTTCTTCTGATCACCTTGAGATGGTTCTACACCTTCATCTGAGTCCAACTGTGTTTGATTATACTGATTGGACTTTATTAGGAAAGCCACACGCCTGTCTATATAAGACCTTACAGCTCAAAGAGCATGTCAGAGCAAATGAGAATCATGAAGACAAAGGAACTGCCTGAAGAGCTCAGAGACAGAATTGTGGCAAGGCACAGATCTGGCCAAGGTTACAAAAAAATTTCTGCTGCACTTAAGGTTCCTAAGAGCACAGTGGCCTCCATTCATTAAATGGAAGACGTTTTGGGATGACCAGAACCCTCCTAGAGCTGGCCGTCCGGCCAAACTTAGCTATCGGGGGAGAAGAGCCTTGGTGAGAGAGGTAAAGAAGAATCCAAAGATCACTGTGGCTGAGCTCCAGAGATGTAGTCGGGAGATGGGAGAAAGTTGTGGAAAGTCAACCATCACTGCGGCCCTCCACCAGTTGGGGCTTTATGGTAGAGTGGCCCGACGGAATCCTCTCCTTAGTGCAAGACACATGAAAAACACCTGAAGGACTCCAAGATGTTGAGAAATAAGGTTCTCTGGTCTGATGAGACAAAGATATAACTTTTTGGCCTTAATTCGAAGCGGTTTGTGTGGAGAAAACTAGGCACTGCTCATCACCTGTCTAATAAAGTCCCAACAGTGAAGCATGGTGGTGGCAGCACCATGCTGTGGGGGTGTTTTTCAGCTTCAGGGACAGGACGACTGGTTGCAATCGAATCGAGGGAAAGATGAATGCGGCCATGTACAGGGATATCCTGGACGAAAACCTGGATGAGTGCTCAGGACCTCAGAC
This sequence comes from Sinocyclocheilus anophthalmus, assembly GCA_018155175.1. Lineage (NCBI taxonomy): Eukaryota > Metazoa > Chordata > Actinopteri > Cypriniformes > Cyprinidae > Sinocyclocheilus > Sinocyclocheilus anophthalmus. The sequence goes on along the minus strand of JADLZN010010183.1, from coordinate 213,238 downwards.
TGGGCCCGAAGGTTTACCTTCCAACAAGACAATGACCCCTAAGCACACAGCTAAAATAATGAAGTAGTGGCTTCAACAACAACTCTGTGACTGTTCTTGAATGTCCCAGCCAGAGCCCTGACTTAAACCCAATTGAGCATCTCTAGAGACCTAAAAATGGCTGTCCACCAGTGTTTACCATCCAACCTGACAGAACTGAGAGGATCTGCAAGGAGGAATGGCATAGGATCCCCAAATCCAGGTGTGAAAAACTTTGTTGCATCTTTCCCAAAAAGACTCATGGCTGTATTAGATCAAAAGGGTGCTTCTACTAAATACTGAGCAAAGGGTCTGAATACTTAGGACCATCTGATATTTCAGTTTTTCTTTTTTAATAAATCTGCAAAAATGTCAACAATTCTGTGTTTTTCTGTCAATATGGGGTGATGTGTGTACATTAATGAGGAAAAAAAATTAACTTAAATGATTTTTAGCAAATGGCTGCAATATAAAAAAGAGAGAAAAATTTAAGGGGGTCTGAATACTTTGTTTGGTTCCGTACCCCCTGTCTATACTGCCCATAAATAAATACATTATTTGGCGCTTTGCTGATATTGGAAAAAAAATAAAAGTACTGACCCCAAACTTTTGAACCTTAGTGTAAATATAGATGTTAAATATATATTTGAAATATATTTTGGCTAGATAACTAATATACAGAGTAATTGTGCATATTCAGTAATATGCAGCAGCTCTACGGTAATGTTTGAGGCGCAGCATGCGATTGGCTCGATACTGGGCTCATTTTGAAAGTTAAGAGACCTTGTAATGACACCTGAGCTCGAATAAATGTAGCATCCCTACCAAATTAAATTCTACAGTCAGTTTGAAAATGAAGGGAGGAAAATTGGAGCGTAACTTATAATAACCTCCCATCTGCTGGTACCAAAATAGAAGGGTATTATTATGTCCCTGCCAGAGGGAAACGCCCTGTGTTTAGCTTTGTGTTACGGCTCTGTGGTGATCAGATGGTGCGTTCTTGTGGTTCTTCGATTTGAAAAAGCTCATATTAGACTGTCATGGTCAGGCCATGAAAATGTATTCAAACTTATGCTGTATCGATGACTCAGACCAAAATATATGGGTAAACAGTCATCCTGGAATCTAAGCGGACTGTTTTTGGTATGTTATCATTTGAACAATAACGTTTGTTTGTGTTTGTGTTTGTGTTTGTGCATAAATATTATTTAGTCGCTCTCCTTCTCCCTTTCTCTTGCATTGTTTGTCATCTAACTCATGTAAGACTGGATTAAACAAACCGTGATCAAGACAGCTTCTGAGGTTTTCATGGTCCTCTATTCATATCTGAGAGACATATTCCTCAGGAACTGAATCTCTAGTGTATCTTATGATGCAATTCATTGTAATATTCTATCCCTTTGAACTTTGTCTTTCATGTCAGTCAGCCAAATAACCCATTTTCATTGTTTTAGAATATAATTTTTTGTCAGTTAATGAATTTGAAAAACAAGGTCATAGAATGCTGCAAGACAGAAGCTCTGGTTATCGGGTATATTTTCAGTAGAGCTTTCAACCTATTAAAAATTGTAATCAGATTTATTACATGATACGCTGATTAATACATTTCAGTTAATTGCATATATCAGTGCTTCATGTATTAGTAAGAAAATTGCCCCAAAAATATAATTCAAAGACATTATTGTTGCAGAAAAATAAATCATTACATTTGTCAAGGAGTTTTCAAACTGTTATTATTGAAAATGTAAAAGATTTTGTATAGTGTGTGGACAGTATGTGTCTATCTATCTATCTGTTCGAATATTGTGAGTATATTTCAAATACATGCTGTTCTTTTGAACATGACATATATCTACTACAGTAATATGTATTATATATGTATTTTGAATTAAATTTATAATTTATACAAGCACACATTAAATTGATGAAAAGTTACAGTAAAGTCATTTATAATGTTACAAAAAATTTGGTTTATGATAACGCGGGGTTTTTTTTATTTATTTTTTTTACTTTCTGTTCATCTAAGAATCCTTAAAAAATACGCCAGTTTCCACAAAAATATTAAGCATAAAAAATGCTTTCAACATTAATAATATATAAGAAAAGTTTCTTGAGCACCAAATAATAATATTAGAATGATTTCTGAAGATCATGTAACACTGAAGACTGGACTTTAAATTAAAACTGACAGTGATTTTTAATTGTAATAATATTTAACAATATTGCGTTTTTCACCGAATACTTCTTTTAAAAACATTAAAATTTTTAGCCCTTTTTTCTCTGAAATTTTCCACAGCAGTCCACAGAAATCTTTAATATGGATTATACAAACCACCCAGGGTGATGATTAATTGTGTTCTTATGTTTTTGCATTATTTTCTTGATAATTAATCCCTATAAATTATAATGTTAAATTGACAGCCCTAATTTTTAGTGTTTGTCAGTGCAGCTTCAGTAACACGCTGTCAGATCCGACTGCTGCTTATCACCCTGTTGAAAGTCAGCGTATGTTGTGTTTGGGATGCTGCTGTCTTCTTTAGCAAGCTCAACCACCTTCAGTAGAAACACTATGCTAGTTGCTTAGCATTTTCTCCCGATAAATGGCATATACCAGCTTGTAAATTCATGCTGGTCTTGTCAGCCGGGCAGCCAGATGGATAAATGGAGTCTCCGTTGGTTTTGCGTCATCACCGTAGAGGTGTGGGTTGGGCCTCACATTGGCACTGGACTTATTAAGAGAGACCTCTGAGTTCACCTCCAGCTGGAGGAGAGTCACGCTCGCTGGCCGTGTGGGGGTGGGATGCATTCTTGGAGGAGGAGGGTCAGCAGATGGAGAGGCGACACAGATTCCATGCCCCTGAGCCTGAGATCTATGAGGCAGGAGGTGCCGGAGTGCCGGCTTGCATGGGCTGCAACATTAGTCATGGTTCAGCAGCACAAAACCGACAACCTTCGATACAAACTCCCTTTCTATGCGACCGTATTGCCTAACAGATATGAAACTAACAGAGATAGACATTTGTAGTAGAGCTGCACGTTTAATCCGTTAAACTGAAAGGCAATTAAATATGGGCATTGCATGTTTCAGAGTGAAGCGCATGTTTACGTGTGTTACACATGAGCAGCTAATTATCTGCCGGTCTTTGTTCAGTTTGCAGGTAAATGCTGCACCACACAAACTCAGCTCTGCATCTGCTCTGAGTTTGGGTAGCTTTTAATGGGCATTTGGGAATGCAGCATGCACCAACTATCTTCCCATACTTGTAATGAGAAATGCTTATAAACAAAAGAGAAGCTTTAGGTGCCCCCTGTTTTTTTTCCCTCAAATATATGTTTGATGGCAGCCCTCTACGAACACCTTGGCAACAATTGATCGCCATGCTAGTACAGTTTTAGTTTACACTCCAACTGATACATAAATATATATATATATATACCGGTGCATCTCAATAAATTAGAATGTCGTGGAAAAGTTCATTTATTTCAATGATTCAACTCAAATTGTGAAACTCGTGATTAATAATCATGCACACAGACTGAAGTCGTTTTAGTCGTTGGTTCTTTTAATTGATGATTTTGGCTCACATTGAACAAAAACCTACCGATTCACTATCTCAACAAATTAGTATATGGTGATGTGCCAATCAGCTAATCAACTCAAAACACCGCAAAGGTTTCCTGAGCCTTCAAAATGGTCTCTCATTTTTGGTTCACTAGGCTACACAATCATTGGGAAGATTGCTGATCTGACAGTTGTCCAGAAGATGATCATTGACACCCTTCACAAGGAGGTAAGCCACAAACATTCATTGCCAAAGATGCTGGCTGTTCACAGAGTGCTGTATCCAAGCATTTTAACAGAAAGTTGAGTGGAAGGAAAGTGTGGAAGAAAAAGATGCACAACCAACCGAGAAAACGGTTGCCTTATGAGGATTGTCAAGCAAAATGTATTTAAGAATTTGAGTGAACTTCACAAGGATTTGACTGAGGCTGGGGTCAAGGCATCAAAGCCACCACACACAGACGTGTCAGGGAATTTGGCTACAGTTGTCGTATTTCCTCTTGTTAAGCCACTCCTGAACACAGACAACGTCAGAGGCGTCTTACCTGGCTAAGGAGAAGAACTGGACTGTTGCCCAGTGGTCCAAAGTTTTCTTTTCAGATGAGAGCAAGTTTTGTTCATTTGGAAACCAAGGTCCTAGAGTCTGGAGGAAGGGTGGAGAAGCTCATATCCCAAGTTGCTTGAAGTTCAGTGTTAAGTTTCCATAGTCTGTGATGATTTGGGGTGCAATGCCATCTGCTGGTGTTGTTCCATTGTGTTTTTTGAAAACCAACGTCCCTGCACTCTCAAATTTTGGAGCACTTCATGCTTCCTTCTGCTGACCAGCTTTTTGAAGATGCGGATTTCATTTTCAGGCAGGATTTGGCACCTGCCCACACTGCCAAAACACCAAAAGTTGGTTAAATGACCATGGTGTTGTGTGCTTGACTGGCCATCAAACTCACCAGACCTGAACCCAATAGAAAATCTATGGGGTATTGTCAAGAAGAAAATGAGAAACAAGAGACCAAAAAATGCGATGGCTGAAGGCCCCTGTCAAAGTAACCTGGCTTCCTACACCTCAGGAACCACTTAACAATAACTGTGGAACACACACTATTTTTATTCACTCATACACTTATTTATCTTACACTCATACTCAGCCTACACCTCAATTTTGCACATAATATACAGTACCTGTATATACAAAAACTGTCTATTGTAATATAACTGCACATACAATTGTCGATTTATATACTTTTATTCCTTATTTACTTGTTCTATATTTATTTTTATTATCTGTGTTTTTTGTTCTGTCAATGTCATTCTGTTACACTGTGGAAGCTTCTTTCACGAAAACAAATTCCTCGTATGTGGAAACATACCTGGCAATAAAGCTCATCTGATTCTGATTCGGTTCTTATCCAGTGCACAAACTGATCACTGTCCATGCCACGCCGAAGTGAGTATTGAGTACATGTACAGTAAATTGACATACTTTCCAGAAGGCCAACAATTTATTAAAAATGTTTTTTTATTGGTCTTATGGAGTATCCTAATTTGTTGAGATTGTGAAGTGGTGGGTTTTTGTTAAATTGAGCCAAAATCATCACAATTAAAAAAAAAACAAAGACTTAAACTACTTCAGTCTATTTACATTGAATTTATTTAATACACGAGTTTCACAAATTGAGTTGAATTACTAAAATTAACTTTTCCACGACATTCTAATTTACTGAGATGCACCTGTTAATACTGGATATATTAGGTAATGTTTGTGGGTAAAATTGCACAGTTTTATAAATATCTGAAAGTAAACACTCAGCTAACATTGAAAGAGGTACTGAAAGTTACATCAGTCAGTCAAGCATGATAATAGGATAAAGCAATATTTTTTAAGATAGACTTTAGTATTAGAATTAGACTTGATAACCCTGTATGAAAGCATATTAGTCATTAACTGAACTTCAACTGGTGGTGGTGCGTTTTTTTGGTCATTCAGCTGTTGTCTGTAAAAAACAAAAAACAGTGGGGGAAAAACTAACAAAAGACTGATAAGAGAAATGATAACGAATTATACTAATAAGACGATCTAAAATGCACTAAGGATAATGACTACTGGCTTCATGAATAGTAATCCATGTTGTGTGCTGTCGCTCGAACGATTTGCTGACTCAAAACGGGACGATAATAGTGGCCACCAGCCATGAGATTGCCTTTTAGCATTATTCCGCCCACTACGAGAAAGCGTTAGTTTCTTAAAAGCTGAAGAATTCCAAAGGAACTCTGTTATTTTGACAGCAAAATACAATAAAGAATATCGTTTACATGTAGCGCGCATAGGTAGCGTGTCAATTCTCTCTCTCCTTCTCTCGCTGTGTGTGTGTGAAACAAAGCGACAGCGAGTCATGCACTTCACACTAGAGTTTACGGTACGTTAAATACAGGTGCATTGCACATCCATTCAGATGAACTGAAAAAAAGCACAGATCTCTTGACAGAGAGTGAAACTCTGAAGCGCTCAGTCAGAAAGTGTTCGGCGAGTGAAAATATATCTAGGCTAAACTTCTACTCAGCCTCCAACTCACACAGTGGCGAGTAAAATATAAGAATTTATTAGCCAGTGGCTAATGTTAGACATTATTTAGTCGCCCAGAGTAAGATTTAGTCGCATATGCGAGTGATTTACTCGCAATGTAGAGGGTTGGATGGTGTAATGTTTAATTTAAGAAATTAAGACAGCCATACATATTAGTATTGTAGTTTTACAGTTGCAATGTAAAAAGTTCTAATATACTATATAAAATAAATAACCTCAATTTTAAGATAAACTTTCCTTAATGTTTTATTTTTCAGTGGAAGTGTCTTCGTACAATGAGTAATGAATTGTTATTTATTATTATTATTGTATTATATTATTAGCGGGATATACTATTATACTTATTTAGTAATTATTGCTGTTTTTCATAACAATAATAAAACATTCCCACTAATACCAATATATGATCATTTAAATTTAAACATATTCTTTTCTCATTTGTTTTATTTTTACAGTGACATAAGTACATTCTAATACTTCTATTGGATTTTTGGATTTTTTTTATATTTGTATTTAGTAATACTACTACTACTAATATATACTAATGGTATCTATTTTATATAATTATGTATTTATATAAATTTTAAGTATATCTAAGTTATTAATAATAATAGTTAATAGTACATCGTAATATATATTTTTTATAAGGGGATGTATTAGTATATAAAATATTAATTAATTTTAATATATATTTGTAACAAATAGTGATATATATAGAGTATTTTTATTACCTTAATATATTGCAATTATTTTGTAATCATACTAATAGTACACTACGGTCTACACACTACTTATATAATAAAGGATTAATTCTCAGTCATACTGGATGATCACAAAATGTTGATGAAACTGTGCAGCTATTTTATTTTATTATTTAATCAAAAATAAAATAAAAAATAATTATTTAAAAAAACATTTTTAATTTTATTATAAATTTGAAGTTCTTGATTATTTGTATTTCATTTGTTTTTGCACCTTAATATGAGCTATAATATGATTTAAAGTATTCTCATAAGTCTGCTTAAGGCCGATATGGAGGGTTAGGGATTTGTAAGTCACTTTTGATCCTTAATTATTTTCAAGCTCTCCTGGCACTTGACTCATACAAGGAGGTCAAACTGTTAGGCCAAGGGAAAAACACACCATATTGCGTTCAACCCCCTTTATTCTCCCACTGCCGACGGGCTTCACTTTGGAAGTGGAGATTTGGATGTCCCCTACCGTCTCCGCCACCTGTGATATTTTCCATCTCTGGAGGGAGTTTTTACGGCCAGTAACTCTCATCTCATTGCTTCTCCACCTCAGTGCAGTTCTGTAACTTAAGTGGGTCGAATGAAAATGTTAGATGTAAATTATTCAGAGTGGCACTTTTTAAAAACGAGCCAGTTGAATAGACACTTTCTACCTGTGTTCCCCTATTGCCTGTGTTAAATGACATGCCAGTCACTCAAATAGGTTTAAGTTCACCAAATTCGTGTCATATATAGCACATTATCGCAGCCCTAGCGTATCCATTTCTGGGATAACCTTTGCTCGTATTACAGCGTCACGATGCTTTTTAGTTGCATTTAAAAATGCTGATGGACGTTCAGAAGCCCGTGAAGTGACATATTACTCAAAAGCAGATTTTTTGGATTGCATTCACCCCTCTTCACCTCTCTTTTATTGCTTTTAATAGCAAGCTTTGCCGATGCTGTGTCTAGCTCTTTGTCACACTCCATGCGATGTAGTAAAATCCAGTGAGGAAATTGACGCCCCCCGTCAAATCAAACTGGGTCTCTTCAGCACAGATGCACAGTTTTACTCTGTTCATTGTTCAACTCCTGTTGCTCCCAAATATATCTGTGCTAAAATGGGTCATAAAGCGGTGCCCTCAATGTAGTTTCCCAGAGTTTTCCAGCATCCTCAGAACACTCATCAAAGGACACGCGTATGATCTAGGACACACACCCTTGGCATCATGGAGTATTAAGGCTCGGTATGTACATGCATTATATTAGCTCTATTTGAACTGTTTGATACCAAGGACTATTTGATGATCACCTCATATTATGACATTTGGTTAATTTAAACAATTGGTTTGTTTGTTTGTTTACTTATATTAGTATATAAATGAATAAGTAAAAAAATATGATTTATAGTTCTAACAGAATTAAATGGTAGTATTATGATCTATCTATCTATCTATCTATCTATCTATCTATCTATCTATCTATCCATCCATCCATCCATCCATCCATCCATCCATCCATCCATCCATCCATCCATCCATCCATCCATCCATCCATCCATCTGTTCTTTTTGGGGCTTGGCAGCCCATGGTCACTGCAAACTGTCACTGTATGGCAAGAGTTTCATAACAAGTCTTCCAAAATGTCTACTTTTTTTATTCCTTGAAAGAAATAAAAACATATGGTTTGGAACAACATGAGGGTGAGTAAACAATGACAGAAGTTTCATTTATGGATGAACTATCCCTCTAAATTGTCAGCAAAGAGAAACACACCGAGTGAAATAAACAACCAAGACACCTCTCTGAAAAATACTTTTCACACTTAGATTGAAAAAAGAGATGGGTGTTAATTTCAGAAAATGTGAGACTTTTTGTGTAATGAGGCTGTGTATTTACACTACCTTTATGGCCTCTTCATTGCCAAAGGACAGGAAATAAACAAGATGTAGTGGCTTTTCATATGTCAGAGTAATTTCACTCCCTTCCCTGTTTCATCACTGCCAGAGATGCAGGATATTGATCAAAGGAGCCCAGAGCACAGTTTTATCTGCTATGTGTCTGCGGTTCACAAACTCTAATGTAGACACATAACATCTTGTGGCACTTTGTGTTGATGACCAATAACTGTACATACAACACTGGTGCAGCTGTATAATGAGGATGTTTTGGGATGGGTAATAGGCCATAATTACTTCAATGAGAAACTCCTTCGGGAAATAAAGTATGGGGAGCTATAAGAGAGACAAGAAAATATTGATCTGAACCTTGTAATGCTTTACTAAAACATGATATAACACAATGACAATGCCCCCAGCTTTTCACTTTTCACAAGTTTCCCTCAATATGACAGCAGATTAATCACCTAATTTGTAATGTGTTTTGTTTTTCACGCTGGGTTATAAATAAAATGATCACTTCATTGTCGCAATGAAATTTCTACCTCACTTCCCACTGAAAATGATCTTTTTGAAAGTATATCATCTGGAAAATATACTGTGCAGTTTGCATAACAACTCTGGCAAAAGCTGAAAAAAATGGCAGTTCTGGTTGGCTTATTGTCTTTATTTCCTATTTGTTTTTCTTGTAGGATACAGTTGAGTTGTAGGGAGTTGTAGTGTGCATTAGGTCAAACTAGGTCCTGCTGGTGGCTGGAGGCATCAGCCTCCTTACTCTGTCATGTTCTTTATTAATGGGCTTTTAGCAGAAGGCCAGGGGAAATAGAGAAACACAGTTAATTCCTCAATGTTAGTCTTTGGCACACAAGTGAGCCTCCTCATCCATAGTGAGCCGTCCTCTGCTGCTCTCAGAGAAACGACTGTGGAAAGGCCATCAAACTGAACCAGACTCCAAGCCGAGGTATATTTGTGAGCCATATGGTGCTTGTATGGGAAATGCAGGTTTGAATCTTGGCTACATCATGTCCTCATCTCATTTCCCCATTTCTTTCTCCAAATAATTATATGCATATTGCTTTTATGATTTACACTGCTGGTCAGAAGATTGGAATAATTACGATATATATATATTTTTAAAGAAGTATATTATGCTCACCAAGGCTGCATTTATTTGATGAAAAATACAGTAAAAACAGTAATATTGTTTTCTATTTGAATACATTTTAAAATGTTATTTATTCCTTATTACAGAACGATTATTCAGCAACCATTACGCCAGTTTTGAGTGTCACATGATCATTCAGAAATATTTATTTTTCTTAACTTACTAGCATTTATTTATTTATTTAATGAATGGTGATTTATTTATTAATTCAATGTGTTATTTAAATATATTTAATTAATACATTTTTATTACATGTTTCTGTGAATTCATTCATCAGTGCATATCCAAGGGGGAAATGTCTGTTTTATTGCATCAAAAGTAACAACTTGCTCTGCTGTCCTTTCGTTAGCTGCTAATATCACTTACTGGATCTGTTAGCCAATAGCCTAATTTGAGCTATTAGCATTGTTTTTGTAACTGGACACATCGGAGCTGGTCTGGTATTTACCCTCTTTTATATCGAATCCCCATATAGTGAATTGTTAATTTAGTGTATTAATTAATAATAAATATATAATATAAAAATAAGTATAAATATATATAATAAAAATAATAAAAATTCTTCCCTACAAATAAAAATAGGTCCTTTGATCTTTTGACGGTAAACATCTTCACGTTGTCATTTAGCAGCCGCTTTTATCCAAAGCTATTTACAAATGAGGACAATAGAAGCAATCAAAATCAACAAAAGAGCAATGATATGCAATTGCTATAACAAGTCTCGGTTAGCTTAACGCCGTACACGTAGCAAGGTTTTTTTTTAAATTATATAATAAATAAAAAGAAAACATAGAAAAGAAAAAGAATAGAGCAAGCTAGTGTTAGAGGCCACTCTATAATTTACTAGTGTTAGCAAATTAATAGAGTGCTAAATGGGGCAATTTTTTTAAGGAATAGAATTAGAATAGAGAGTGCTAGAGTTAGAGGGTCAGATAAAGATGGAAGAGATGTGTTTTTAGCCGATTCTTGAAGATGGCTAAGGACTCAAACAGAAAAATCTTCAAACAGAATCTGACGCTTTTCATGATTTCACCAGGAGAGACTTGAACGGCGTAATTCATTAACATTTGCATGAGCTTGGCATCCTAGCACAGCGTTTCAAAGATCGACTGGGGTCGGTAAGGGTCAGATCCCGTCAGGCTCCCATTTCCTCTCAGCTGATAGCACATTTCGCCCCTTTCAATCGGCCTTGTCCATACACTCTCCCCGATCTAGTGAGCATCAATCCGTCATCAACTTTGCAGTAATGTGGGATTGAGCTGCTCTTTGGTTCATCCCTGCCCTGAGTTACTGGGTTGTTGTTATGGCATAATGTGACTGTCAATCTGTTTATAATTGAGCTGTGCTCTATTTTGTCTCGTAGCAGCATGCAGTGAATGAGGGCTGGAGGAAGGTTGGGTCTCTCAGTTCATCCATCAGTAGGCTGCGTGCTAGATGATTGCTGCTCTCGTAGACATTGTGAGGAAGATGGCCACTGATGGCGAGCCTATCTCACCTCTGTGGTCAGAAAATACATTTGACTCCTTTTGTGTTGTGGCCCACTGAAGAGCTGTCTAAAATGCTTGCACAAAAGAAGATACAGCAGCTGCCCCTTCTCAAGTGTGATTGCTCTCATTCGAGGGAATAGAAAGAGCTTTTGTTGTTTGCTCCATCTCTACTGTACATGGGATTTGAGTGTGTATTTGTGTGTGAGAGAGAGCTTTCTAAAAAGTCTCACGGTCATCATGTACACAGCATTATCTTAATTACTATTTTTGTGATGTTTTCCAATGAAAAAATATTAATATGCTAGCCTATCCTCTATCTATCTATCTATCTATCTATCTATCTATCTATCATCACGTTCGCAACTGTGAGGGAGTGCGGGGCGAGGAACAAGGAGATGTGGAGTACATCAACAAGGAGGCTTTATTAACATCAAGGAAACCAGGAAAACACACGTAGCAGGAGAGGTGGACATATACACAATACCGAACAGCAAACTAGGAACGGGAAACACTTTAAATACACAGGACATGATGAGGGGAAGATGAGAAACACCTGTGATCAATAAACATAATAGGAACAGGAAAAGGAAGAACCAAATATGGGCAATGAAACACATGGGGAGCAACACACACAAAACCCACGGAACAGAGTCTGACATTACTCCCGAAGCGCGCCCCCCTTGGGAGCCCTCTCGGGCTGAACTCGAGACTGGAACCCTCTCGGTGTTAAGCTCTGGATGGTAGCCCTCTCTGGCTAAACGTGGATTGGGGATCTCTCTGATGCTAAAGTCGGGGCGGTAATCCTCTCTTGTGCTAACTCGGTGAACAGTAGCCCTCCATGGCAAACTTGGAACTGGAGCCCTCTTTGACTGGATTCGGGGACTGAAGAGCCGCACTGGCGTTGCTCTGTGCGTCTGGATTCCGACCTGGAAGCGGCCTAGGGAACAGCACACCACCGCCTTTTCCTCCTAGATTCCTATTAGGTCGGGTGAGTCGTGTCGGCGGACTTGACACTGGGCGTCCGTCGGGACTTTGACTTCGATCAGCCTTCGGAGCGGCCTGCGGGCTGGTTCTGGCTCGGGGCCGGATGCTCTCCAGGGAGGTCCACGGGGCGATGGTAGTTGACCCCGAGCCAGAACAGAGAATTAATGGTGGCATCATCAAGGGCCGTAGCCACGGCGAGCCTGCAGAACTCCCAGGCATACTCGACAAAGGGGAGATACTTATGGGCTATGGCTATGAAGCGTGCGCTATCTTCACCAATATGGGCAATGAACACATGGTACAAAACACAACACAAAACACACGGAACAGAGTCTGACACTATCTATTATCTATCTATCTATCTTCTGTCTGTCTGTCTATCATCTAAGAGTATTTTAAAATAACATGGTTTTATTTTTACATGCATTTCATTATGGAATTTTAAATGTTTTTATTATTATTATTATTTTTAACCTCACAATTGTTCTGCAGGCAATAAAATATGATAACTGTATTTGAAAGGTAGTTCTCAAAAAAAAAAGCAAATTGGTATAGAATAAAATAAATAAAAAAAGGTCCAGAAAATTACTATATCTAGAATTAAGGTAATTTTCCTACCTACAATGCATGTTTTCAATAAATATTTACAATTTTGCCTTTTTAAAGCACAAACTTCACTTATTTTTAGGTTTATAGATCATAATACAAAATAAAACAAAACTCGGTATATACTTAGTACAAGAAGTTTCACTGGATAGACTATTAATTTTTTTATAATTTGAATATTTTTTATTAGTATATTTTAATTTTATTAAAGTTTTAGAATTTTGTTGTGTTTTTTTGTCATTGATATTAGTGGTGTGTGTGTGTGTGTTTTTTTTAAATATTTCTATATAGTTCTTGTTCATTTTTATTTAAGATTTAGTTTAAATGTTAATGCTTAATATTAAACTAAAAGAAGTCTCTGCAACTAGCTGAACTTTTATTTCTGTTCATGTTACGAAATGTAATATTTTTTTTAGTATTAGTGTTAATTTTTGTTTGAGTTAACACTAATTACCCTGGATACATTCTCTCAAAATAAGTCTATGCTGGTTTTGCTTCTCAAAGTAAATTTAACTTGCTTTAATGATTTTTATATATTTTACAGGACAAGATACAGATTATGAACATGCTTTTTGCACTGTATGATAAACCAAGCCAAGTCTGCTTCAAACATAGCCCGGAGCGTAACATATGTGGGACTTGTTTTAAATGGAAAGTACCCATATCCATTTTATCATATGTGGCTGGTCCGACATTCTATTTGAGTCGATGGATAAGACTGCATAGGTGAAAGAGCCATAATGTATGTTGGAGAGCCATTGTGCTGTGCTGATAGCATCCTGTTCCTAAGCAGTTGGAGTGGACAGTGAGGCAATTTTTCAGGCAATGTTCTGATGAATCTGATTTTAATGGTAGACATCACACTGTTTTTGAAGGAAACACATTCAGTCTCGCAACAGCTCTCCTGTAGAACACGACAGTCACACTGAATATATTACGAGCCATTAGACAGTCGCACTGACATCAACAACGTGGCTTTCAAGACATGCTGATTCAGTTTCATACCCGACAAATTGTGTCTGCATGTCATAAGTTGTAATGCTGATACCACATAAACTGCAGTCAAAGCTCACATTATGTCTATGGACTCCCTTCCTCTCATGTTATTAATGAGAAGTGGGCAAATTAGTCACCCGTGCAAACATCAAAACAAACCTCTCTACTCTATTAGATGTTAAATTCACACTAACAAGCTCTGCTGAATTTGGAAAAAGTGTGTGAAAAAACAAGACCTTGCTTGACTGGTTGAATCTTCTTGAATTTTCCAGCTGGCTTAATAAAACTGTAAATGAATGAAGCATTTTATGCATTTGGTTTTGTCCATATCAGCTGACATGTAAGGTATCAGTATGGATGTTTCCTGGGAATCGAACCCATGACTTTGGCGTTGCTAGAGCCACTCTTCATTTAGTTTAGCAGAATAGTGAAACTGTGAGTTTTGCCGTATTCTTTGCCTCTTGCACAAACTCATTTGATTCAACATGTCCACTGTTGTTCAGCAAATATAGATGTTTGTGCTGAATTTGATAATTATAATGACTGTCTATAATCTTATTAGTTTAAGCTGCTCAAAGTAGAGAAGCCCTATTGTGATCAATCAATCAATCAATCAATCAATCAATCAATCCATCCATCCATCCATCCCATGGAAATCTGCCAATAAAGTCAGAATTGTTTTTTTCTTTGAAGTTAGTTTGTTTTTCTGACACCTTTAGGAGCTGTTTTTTCTTGTTTTAAACTTAAAGACTTCACTTACTTGACAAATTATTTTTACAATGATTTAATTAAGATTTTTCCCCCTTGCAAGTCACCAAAAATAACACATTTTCCTTACAACTTGAATATATGTAAGTGTAAGTGTACACATCGTAATCATTCATATTTATATTTGACATATCAAGGACTTCAATTATGGTGCACAAGTCGGAAAAGAGCAACTAGAACATTATTCAGAGTTTCTCTTTTTTGTCCCACGGAAAAAAGTCATACAGTTTTGGAAAGACATGAAGTTGAGTAAATGATGATTAATTTTTGTGTGAACTATCCCTTTAAGGCAAGAAATAGTCAAATCAGCTCATGCTTAGATAATGGACCTGAAATCCTAGAATCACTCCTGCTGTGCAGCACCCTGAATTTTCGGCAGTTGAAAGTCTGCATTCTCCCTCACCACTTCCTTGTAAAGTCAGCGAGAAAACCAAATTGCTGCCGCCAACCAGGCTCTTTTGTCTCTATATTGTCCACCTCACTCTCAGTCCCTTGTTAATTTCTTAAAAGAGAGTGCTAGCGACAAAAGATGTCTGTGATTCACATCCGAGTTCTCCTTCTCTGCACTCCATCGTCCAGCTTGCGGTTCGATGAAACATCTGCCTCGTGTCTCAAGTAGAATCTTGAATGTGAAATGAATGGTGGCATTGTGTGAATAAGGGCCGTAGTAACACATCCTCCTGAAAATGATGCCACTATAATGGAAGCTCACATTGTTTTCTCTTCCCTCATGAAAAAAATAAATAAATAAAAAGTGGGAACGAGACGGCTCCCGACAATAACAATCTGGCATCCTAAAGCTTTTCTCTCTGCTTAAACACTCAGATAAAGAGATGACGCTCTAAGCCGGTTTTGTTCCCGCCTGGCAGAAACGGTCTGTGTGGTTCTTTATCTGACTCTCATTCATGTGAGTGCTCGTTTATATTTCTTATAGCTCTTGCGTTAATTGCTGTCTTCATTAATGTATTTACCACAGACAGAGAGCCTCGCTATCATCTCTTTAGCAAATCACTCTATTGTGTTTAACAGAGCTAATGTGAACGTGTTCTTTAGCTCTCATAATGGGCAAGAGCCAGTTAATTGGTATCTAGGGAGAACTCAACATATGTCCCTACATTGACAGCTGTAGCTAAATGAACAAATTGTGTATTTTTCACAGAAACACACTTTATGGAAACAATGTGCAATGATGGTTCCCATATCCTGGAGATTGTTTCACTGATATATATTTATGACTGTATGTGTTTTACAATGATATAGGAATTAAAGCATTCAAACACTCTTTTAAATTGATCATATGTACTGTTTTGTAGCTTTTTTCCCCACCTGAAGTCTACTTTATAATGTTAGTAAGTGGATAAATGTGAAATGTTGTTTGCAACCCATTGTAGTTCTATAATCTGATGTACAATATAGAGATAATTGGCTTGACCAGTATTTTTAGGCACATATTGGCATATTTAAACTGGTCTTTAAAGGGGACATATGATGCAATTTAAATTTTTCCTTTCTCCTTGGAGTGTTACAAGCTCTTGGTGCATAAAGAAGATCTGTAAAATTGCAAAGACTAAAGTCTCAAATCCAAAGAGATATTCTTTATAAAAGTTAAGAGTCAACCTACCTAAAACGGCTCGTTCTAACACGCCCCCACATGTCTACGTCACGATGTGGGAAGATTTGCATAATGCCGCCCAAATGTTCACGCAAAGAAAGAAGGCATAAGAGCAGTGTAGAGTAGCGTTTGTCATTAGTGTTTGTCATTTCTCCGATCACAAATTCAGACATGATTTTATGTTTACGCGGCACGATGCAATGCAATGCGTAAAAAGACAGTATAAGTCATTATAATCCAGAATTATATCCCCACTGGATGCAACAAATGCCTCATTATAATGGGTTTTAATGTTTTTGTCCTCGCTCCGGCCAGGACATTGCATCACAATATGGTAAGGGGTGTAATATTTCCGTCACATGCTTGAGGTATTTGGTCAATCAGAACGCACTAGATAACTGGCCAATCAGAGCACACCTCGCTTTTCAGACCGATGAGCTTTGTAAAAATCGACGCTTTTCAGAAAGGCGGGGCATAGAGGAGAAACAATAATGTACAGTTGTAATGTAATGTTCCTCTTCAGGACTCGAGCTGCGTCAGAGGACGCTTAGGGAACGCCCTTCAGCGTGACTGGCTCTGAACCACGTGTGTAATCAGTCCAATGGATGGGCGAGACATCACGGGTGGGTGATGTAATGACCAGGAAGCTATAAAAGCACGTGCGGTGAGACCAGCATCAGCTTTTTGTCATTCAGCAAGCGCTCTGTGTGTGTGTCAGTTGTTAGTCTTATTTGGTGTTGTCTGTCCCATAGAAAGAAAATAAAAATAAAAGAATAATTATGTCTAAAGCACATGAAAGAAACACCATCTGAGCAGGGGCGAAGGTAGCCAGCGTTTCAGACTGTGTGTTCCTCCCTGCCCATGTTCCATTACGGGTGTGGATACACACAGTTTGTGCGTTGTCTGCCTGGGAGCGGAGCATGCTGAGTCGGCTCTTGAGAGAGCTGACTGCCCGCATTGCGAGCGTCTTCCGATGCATGTTCTCCGCTCCCGGAAGGCACTTTTTGCTGAGGGTGCCTTCGCAAGCGTTCCCCGCGGAGTGGCGATTACGCTCGTGGGGTTCGCAGCTGGAACTGGCGGAGGGAATGGAGACGGGCGAGTCACTATCTCCTCCCTCACCCGCTAGATCCAGCACCCGATCTCTGGGTTCGGAAGCCCGTTCTGCAGTTTCTTCCCCCCCAGGGAGCGGGCTCGACGCCCTGCCTGTCTTCCTCCGAGGAGGTTGATGTTGTGGGCGTCGATGAGGACTCGCCCCCTCAATCGCCCCAGTATGAGGAGCTTTTGGGAGGTGTACTCGTGCCGTAGCCAAACTACTATCGAATGGTCCAAAGCAAATTGGATTAGCGTTTTCTGCGTACTAAGCCGCCACCTCCGTGCCGGAGCCTGCCTTTTTTTCCCGACCTCCACACCGAGGTGTCGAAGTCGTGGGGAAGACCGTTCTCGGCCCGCCTCTTTATTCCCGCCTCTGATTATTATGGAAATGTGGCGGGGTTGAGTGAATGCGGTTACAGAGTGATGCCCCGGGTAGAGCAGACGCTTGCTAGCTATCTGTCTCCCAGTGCGGCATCGTCTTTAAAGTCTCCGGCATTGCCCTCCAAGCCGCTGAGCAAAACTTCAGCGCTGGTGGGCAAAGGGTACACAGCAGCAGGTCAGGCTGGTGCGTGTCTACACACCATGGCGGTGTTACAGGCATACCAAGCCGACCTGCTTAAAGAGCTAGATGAGGGTGATCAGGTAAAATCTGAGGATATTACCGAGCTCAGGAGGACCGCTGATTTGTCTCTCCGTGCCACCAAAGAGACCGCCCGCGCCATTTGGCGGTCCATGTCAGCTATGGGGGCAGCAGAGAGGCATCTATGGCTGACTTTGTCAGACATGAAAGAGAGAGACAAGGTCTGCCTAATGGACGCCCCGCTTGTGCCTTCTGGCCTGTTCAGCGACGCCGTCAATTCCGTCATCGACAAGTACCAGGAGGCCCGTAAACAGGCGGCGGCATTCCAGCAGTTTCTCCCTCGCCGCTCTCTAGCTCTGGGTACCAGCTCCATGAGGCCCCTTACCAGTGGGGGGGGGTTTTGGGCTTTCAAGACCCGGGGTCTCCTCGAGGGGACACCCGCTTCGCATGTTCAAGGTCACGCGGCGATGCTTACGTGCCTTGGACATGTGGAGGAAATGTTGGTTCTTGTCTCAGGGCCCGGTGTTGGGAGCTCCTTGTCGCCGCATAACGCTAGCGACAGACTCGTCCCTCATCGGTTGGGGTGCGGCCATGAGTGGCCACCCTGCCCGTGGTCTGTGGAGTGGTCGCCATCTCACGTGGCACATCAACTGTCTGGAGATGCTGGCCGTGCTTCATGCACTAAGATACTTCCTCCCAGACCTAAGAGGTCACCATGTGTTGGTGCGCACCGACAACACAGCGGTGGTCTCTTACATGAACCACCAGGGAGGTCTCACGCTGTTTGTACAAACTAGCGTACCAGATCCTTGAGTGGTCCCAGGGCAAATTTCTCTCACTGAGAGCAGTTTACATCCCTGGGCCTCTCAATTTGGGAGCAGACATCCTGTCGAGGCAGAGGCCGAGGCCCGGGGAATGGATGCTTCACCCCAGGGTGGTGAAGCAGATATGGAGAGTCTTTGGCCAGGCCCAGGTGGATTTGTTTGCGACTCGCATGACATCGCACTGTCCCCTATGGTTCTCTCTAAGTCATCCAGCTCCACTGGGGCTGGATGCCATGGTACAGACATGGCCAAGGCTTCGTCTGTACACCTTTCCCCCGATCGCTCTGCTCCCGGGAGTTCTGGAGAGAGTGCTCCGGGACGGGGTCCGTCTTCTGCTAGTAGCCCCATTCTGGCCGGGCCGAGTATGATTCTCGGACCTGATTTCTCTCCTCGACGGCGCTCCATGGGAGATTCCCGTCAGGAGAGATCTCCTCTCACAGGCGGAGGGTATGATCATCCACCCCCGCCCGGAGCTGTGGAAGTTGTGGGTGTGGCCCCTGAGGGGGCACAACTCGTAGCTTCCGGTCTCTCACCCCTTGAGCATGCAAAGCGGGTTTCCCCTCGGGGAGAACCCCCTGGTCTTGAGCCACCACTGTAGGGGCCTCATGTACAGCAGGCCAATAGGTATCACGTTGGACCCACTCCACCCTGAAGGTCTATGTGGCGGCTATTGCGGCCTACCACGCCCCTCTTGGTGGCCTTTCAGTGGGTAGACAACCCCTAGTTACACGTTTCCTCCGCGGTGCGCTGAGGCTGAGGCCTCCGGTACGATCTCGTGTCCCCACGTGGGACCTGGCTGTGGTGCTAGAGGCTCTCTGTAGGCCTCGCTTCGAGCCTATTGAAGAGATATCTGATCGCCTCCTTACCATAAAAACTACCTTCCTTCTGGTGATATCTTCCCTCAAGAGAGTTGGGGATCTGCAGGCCCTTTCAGTGGCCCCGTCTTATCTAGACTTTGCGCCTGGTCTGGCCAAAGCGTTTCTGTTCCCACGAGCGGGATATGTCCCTAAGGTCCCCTCCTCTACACCGCGGCCTGTCGTACTCCAGGCCTTCAGTCCTCCTCCCTTTGGGGATCCAGACCAGCAGAGGCTAAACTGTATGTGTCCGGTGCATGCACTGGATGCATACATCCACAGAACTGCCCTGTGGAGGAGGGCGGACCAGTTGCTTGTTTGTTACGGTCCCCCTAAGAGAGGTCTGCCGGCAACTAAACAGACCCTCAGTCGGTGGATAGTGGATGCCATCTCCAGCTGTTATGAGTCCTCTGATCTCCCCTCGCCATTAGGGGTCAAGGCTCACTCAACTCGTAGTGTGGCAGCCTCTAAGGCTTTTTTAGCGGGTGTTCCTATGCAGGACATCTGCAATGCTGCGGGTTGGTCCACGCCCCTTACCTTTGTTAGGTTTTATGGTCTAGAAATGCGAACCACTCCTGGCTCTTCTGTTCTCTCGCCCTAGCTGTGCAGTCTTCCACACTAGGCAGAGACTTAGAAGTCTGGCGGCGTGGGCATTCTCGTTCCCCTAGCGTTTCTGACGCAGCTCAAGTTCCTGAAGAGGAACATCTCGGGTTACGTATGTAACTCTAGTTCCTTGAGGGAACGAGCACAGCGATACACAGCATCTCCCTGACTGGCTGCATCAACACTACTGCTGTTCCTGAAACCACGCCTTCCTTATTTGTGTGCACATTTGGGAGGCATTATGCTAATATTTCCACATAGTGACGTAGACGTGGGGGCGTTAGAATGAGCCATTTTAGGTAGGCGTGGTTGACTCTTAACTTTTATAAAGAATATCTCTTTGGATTTGAGACTTTAGTCTTTGCAACTTTACAGATCTTCTTTATGCACCAAGAGCTTGTAACACTCCACAGAGAAAGGAAAACAGTTTAATATATCAAAACAGTATTTATGCATTTGTAACCGCAGGTTAAAGTATCCCATGTCCCTCAGAGCTGCATTAAACAGTGTGTAAATACATCTAAATGCCTCTTCAGTTGCAGCTTCTGTGTTGATTTAATTTGTTTGGTAACAGCCCAAATGCAAGAATTTGCCTCAAAAGATGGTACATACTTTTAGAAAAAAATGGCTTAAAGGTAAAAATGCCCATAAAAGTTGTTGGAAATTATTAATTTCTTTCACTGTGAA
Source organism: Sinocyclocheilus anophthalmus (assembly GCA_018155175.1). NCBI lineage: Eukaryota > Metazoa > Chordata > Actinopteri > Cypriniformes > Cyprinidae > Sinocyclocheilus > Sinocyclocheilus anophthalmus. The sequence goes on along the minus strand of JADLZN010010183.1, from coordinate 192,194 downwards.
CTGACCACACAGAATATGAATAATATCAAAAACTTTAGGAGTCAGCTGTCCACAGCAGTCCCTAATGTCAGCACAATAATACACTCAGAAAAATATTGTCTAATTGTTTATCGATAAAATCCCAGAAAATTATCGAGATATCATTTTTTGTTAATATCGCACACCCCTAATTTATGTTATTTAATTGATGTAATAATTTATTGATAATTGTTTAAATTAATATAATAATTGATACTTTTGATTCATTTTTAAAAATGGTTTAACGGCTGAAATGTGAAGTTTATCATTTTATAAAACTTTTTGTATTAATTGTATTTGTGCAGGTCTTAAAAAGGTCTTTAAAAGTCTTAAATTTGAGCTTAAAAATCTTGCAGAAACCCTGTCATATTCAGGGGCATACATGATCATTTATGTATTATATTCATAATTAATATTATGTTTTTAGTGTAAATATACTTGATTTTATTTTTATTGCAATATTATTGAGTCAAAACAAAGAAATTGATAATATATATATATATTTTTGCATATTGGTTATCTAGCACCTAAACAAAACAAAAAAATCAAAATTGCATTAGTCATTAAAAAGTCAATATCTAGTTGACTTTATTAATGAAAATTAATTATTTCATTTAGATTTTCATGCCAACTAACTAAATGCTACTGTACCTTTAAGACTTCTCTGTAAATGACCTGTTATGATTGACTAATCACTTTATCTGTGAAAAGGATGTTGTTCACATTTATCGTACATCAACAGGTTTTTTTGTTTGTCTCGTTTTTTGCAGCTTAGTTTACAAAAACAGACTAGGGAATATCAAGGAAAAGACTGCTTTCAGGCATACATCCTCTTTACATTTCTGTGTATGATCTCTGCTCTTAATGTGATCTATTGAATGAAATATGATGAGGAATCTACAGTGATAATGAACAGTTCTTTGGGTGTATTTTGCTAGTGTTATTGCAGGGGCCTGTGCGGAGCGCAGATTGATTGTGGTGTGCAGTTATAGGTAATGTTGTGTTGGCCATGACAGATGTTCATGCTCCAATGAGAATGCAAGTGAGAGAGAGAGCGAGAGAAGTGGCTGCTAAACTCTTGGGACTCTGCCAGATGCTTCAGGTCTCCATGACAACTCCCCACACTGCTCCTCTCCCTTTAAACTCTTATATATTTATATTTTTTGTCAGCACTTCCAAAATAAGTTAATTAAAGCTGAGGAATGGGAACATGCTGGGTGAGATGACAGGAGGTCTAAGATGATTTGTGATGGATAACTGCACTCCGCCATTTATTTATTTATGTCATCAGAAGCTCGCTGTAATTCCTTAATTGGTAAGCATGTGAATGATAAGTAATTTACAGAATATTTTATGTATCTCGGGTCTCTTTCTGTTGATATTGAATGAAACGTCATATTAACATGCATATACAGTAGATATATTTAAACAGTGTCATGTTTACAGTCATGCTGTTTTAGTGAATTTCATACATACATATGTATACTATATACTGTATATATATATATATATAATATATGTGGGTGTGTGTGTGTGTGGTGTGTGTGTGTGTGTTATATTCACCTTTAATAATGTAAATAGAAAATATATATTAGACATTAAATTTCATATAATGTCTAATATATTTGTATATGGAATCAGTCACTAATAGAGTGATTTGAGATTGACACCTGTCAATCACCCATCTGTAAGAATGATCAGCTTGACTGGATAGTTCCTGTATCCTATTATATTCCTATTACTGTCTCCAAAACAGCTTGAAATTATAATAACTAGATTTTCTTCTTTTCACTAGATGTTTTCTAAGTAAACTTGAAAACTGTGACAATTGTCATGCCTGTAGCATCATTTGCTTGGTGTTTGCTATGCGGCTATGTGTTTGAAGTGGTTTTAGTGTGTTACATTTTCGTCTATGTATGTCTAGCACAAACAATGTGGGACAAGATGCACACTGAAGGTTAATATTAATATGAGGGATAATAATAGTGATACAAACCTTACATTTACAAGCACCACATAGTTTAAAGCCCCAAAATGTTTAATTATGTTTTTCATAATGGTCTCCAATGAATACTGGATCCAGTTATTTTCTAGTGAGTCAGGCATATAAGACGGTAATCTTATAGTAATTACTTTCAAAAAGATAAAACAGGCAAGCCACTCAATTTACACCGTAACACAATATATTTGGCCTTTACATGACATGGCCTCCTTTTTGCTGCTAGTAAACAATAGGTGAAAAGAAGCATTCAGCAGGCTTAATACTGACAGACGGCTTTATGATGAAAAGTGGAAAGTAGACTTAGATATGATTGAAGTTGCTGATGATGAAACTTAAATACAATAAGCTTTTCAAAATCTATTTTGTAGTATGACGTATTGCTTTATGAAGAAAAAAAGTGGAAAATTAAGAAAATGGTGATGAAACTCAAATTAAATAACATTCCAAATCAATGTTATTCTGTATTGTGTTGTATTTTTGTGTCAAACTGGATATTAGATGAGAAAAAGGGCAGGACTTGATTGTAGAAAAGTTCGAAATCCAAGATCCTTTGACAAACTATTTTATTTATTGAAAATTTTCATGTAAGGTGACAAAAAACAAGAACTGATGATAGTCCAAGACTAAAATGTTTCCTGTATTTTTCTTTTTACTTTTTTTTTCTGCAGTCACTTTTTTTTGTTTGTGTACTTCATTGTCACTTTATGTGAAAATATCCAGTAAAAATAAATTGTTTCTCAGTGGATCTTGGCCTTTCAGTTTGATTGATGTGTGGATTCCATGCTGTTTTCTACTATGTGAACTGAAGTTGGTGCCAGACTCTGTTTATATTTTTTAGACTTGATTGTAGCCATCAGAAATCAATTGGATTATGAAAAGAGGGTGTATGCAGTTCATTACGGAAGATTACTGTCCTGCCAAAACATCGCCAGCACTCATTGGTCGAAACTTTAGAGGCCTTGGTGATGTAATTCGAAAAGGAAAGTCAATTAGAGATTAAACAAGCAAGTAATTACATTGTATGACAGACAAACATTTTTGTCTTCTCTCAATTGTTGTGACCAGGATGATAAGTAGGGTGAATTTTGGGTTCATTCTTCGCAATGTCACCCATTTTGATCTTTTTCATAACAGTGTGGGTGAATCTACAGGTTTCCTGTGTGAGTGAGCTCTCATCCTGGCTCAAACTCTGTATATTGGAGCTCTGAGTGGGGATTTGAACTTTTAGATGAATTGTACAGACTTTTGTTCAGAAACTCAGGGTGCAGATACAGTATGACGTCCACCCACATACTGCATTGGACAACGTAGCCCCACTCCAGTCTCGCTTCTCTCTCCTTGATAATAGTAAGTGCAGGAGGAGAGATAGATAGATAGAGAGACAGGGAGATATGAAAAGGAGGAGGGGTTATCCATCAAAGGCTCCAACTAAGGTTTGGATCCTCCGTGAAGATTAGGAGTGTTAAAAAAGATGGATCGCTATTGTCACAGCTAAGCATCATCCCCAAATGCTTAAATTAAATCTAAAAATTCTCAAGGGTGGCCCAAATTAGACCAGTAATAACTGCAGTAGGGCCAGACCAGCTTCACTCATTATTAGAACTGCACAGACAAGATTGTAAGCTTGACAAATTATTACCATTAGCTTGTAGTAACTCAATTGATATGTGACGGGGAAACTGGGGCAGCTTTGCATGTGTGTTTGACATAAGGGTTGCTCATAAAACACTTTGTTCAGGAGGTCATTTTTAACAATTCTAATGATTTTCCCTTTTGCAAACCTAATTTTCATTTCACAATTTCAGAGATAATTGACCCTGTTGTGTGCCTCTGTCATTTTTGGTTCTGCTAACATTGTTTCACGCAGGACAATCAGTCACACTCTCATGTTTAATTACAATCCATTCAAATTAAATGTGCTGTGGGTTTGTGAAGTTAAAACTCTCTATTCACTGTCATTTTGTGGAAAAGAGCAAGAAAGTCGTACAGGTATATAAAGATATGAAAGTGCACTTAATGGAATGTGCACTTATTGTGTACTACAAACCTTAAAATTATATGATATATTACCATATAATTTGTATATAAAAGCTAATTGCAGATTATATAATATTAATGAAAAAAGGTCATGTAAATGTACTTAGAGTACTTTTTAATGACTTTCTTAAGTACACATTTAAATTAAGTACCATTAATGTCAAATTAAACGTTTTACTTTAAAGTACATTTTAAATTATAATTTAGAATTGATTGTCATGATTTAAAGTACAATTATTTTAAACACTAAACATTTTACAAATCATCTTTTTTGTGTCTTCGGCAGAATGTTTTTTATTTTTGTAATGTGGTGTTTTGTTTCATGTTCATGTTTTCCATGTCTTTTATTTTGTAATTGTTTCATGGTCCATGTTAGTGTCATGCTCCCTCTGTTGCCAACCCCGGAAACAATGTCTCTCTGCCTGGTGTATGTGTCAGGTTCTGATGGTAGTACTTAGTCATGTGTCTTGTTCCCCATGAGTTTGTTCAGTCATGTGACCCTTCCTTGTCTTGCTATAAGTAGCCTTCATTTCCCAGTGTGCTTTTTCGTCGGTCTTGAAGGTATTTAAACCCGTGTTGGTGGACTAGCGAGTCTGGCTAATGCTATGTCGCGGCAAGTCAATTGTCGACGTTCAAGTCCCAGTCTGTGTTTCTTGTTTGGATGTTTGGATATCACCTGTAAATAAACTGCACTTGGGTTCTCATGACGCGCAGCCTTCAGGGAGATTTGTATTACATTTTATATTGATTCCTTGAATACAATATGTTATCAGTAAATACGACGATTAATACATTTCTATAGACTAGAATATATATATACTGGTGCGTCTCAATAAATTAGAATGTCGTGAAAAGTTAAATTTATTTCAGTAATTAACTCAAATTGTGAAACTCGTGTACTAAATAAATTAAATGCACACAGACTGAAATAGTTTAAGTATTTGGTTCTTTTAATATTGATGATTTTGGCTCACATTTAACAAAAACCACCAATTCACTCATCTCAACAAATTAGAATACTTCACAAAAAAAACATTTTTAGTGAATTGTTAGCCTTCAGGAAAGTATGTTCATTTACCGTACATGTACTCAATACTTGGTAGGGAATCCTTTTGCTTTAATTACTGCCTCAAATTCGGCGTGGCATGGAGGTGATCATTTTTTGGCACTGCTGAGGTGGTATGGAAGCCCAGGTTTCTTTACAGTGGCCTTCAGCTCATCTGCATTATTTTGGTCTCTTGTTTCTCATTTTCCACTTGACAATACCCCATATATTCTCTATAGATTCTCTATGGGGTTCAGGTCTGGTGAGTTTAATGGCCAGTCAAGCACACCAACACCATGGTCATTTAACCAACTTTTGGTGTTTTTGCCAGTGTGGGCAGGTGCCAAATCCTGCTGAAAATGAAATCAGCATCTTCAAAAAGCTGGTCAGCAGAAGGAAGCAATGAAGTGCTCCAAAATTTCTTGGTAAACAGGTGCAGTGACGTTGGTTTTCAAAAAAACACAGTGGACCAACACCAGCAGATGACATATGCACCCCAAATCATCACAGACTGTGAAAACCTAACACTGGACTTCAAGCAACTTAGGCTATGAGCTCCACCCTTCCTTCAGACTCTAGGACCTTGGTTTCAAAATTAAATACAAAACTTGCTCTCATATGAAAAGAGGACTTTGAACCACTGGGCAACAGTACAGTTCTTCTCCTTAGACCAGGTAAGACGCTTCTGACGTTGTCTGGGGTTCAGGAGTGGTTTAACAAGAGAAATACGACAACTGTAGCCAAATTCCTTGACAAATCTGTGCGTGGTGGTCTTGATACCTTGACACCAGCCTCAGTCCATCCTTCGTGAAGGTCACTCAAATTCTGAACGATTTTGCTTAGACAATCCTAATAATTTTGTGCGCCGTTCCTTGTCGGTGGTTGCTGCACTCTTTTTCTTTCCACATTTTTCCTCCCCCAAACTTCTCTGGTTAACATGCTTGGATACAAGACCACTCAGAATGTCGTAAGCCAGCTTCTTTGGCAATGGATGTTTTTGGCTTACCCTCCTTGTGAAGGGTGTCTATGATTGTCTTTTGGACAACTGTCAGATAAGCAGTCTTCCCAATGATTGTGTAGCATAGGGAACAAACTGCAGAGACCATTTTGAAGGCTCCGGAAACCTTTGCAGGTGTTTTGAGTTGATTAGATGATTGGCATGTCACCATATTCTAATTTGTTGGGATAGTGAATTGGCGGGTTTTTGTTAAATGTGAGCCAAAATCATAACAATTAAAAGAACCAAAGACTTAAACTACTTCAGTCTGTGTGCATTGAATTATTTAATACACAAGAGTCTTTCTAACAATTTGAGTTGAATTACTGAAATAAATGAACTTTTCCACAACAATCTAATTTACTGAGATGCACCTGTATATATAAAACTGTACTTGCAGATTATGATATTAATAAAAGGCCACTAAAGTGTCTTTAAAGAGAGTTTTTATGAATGTCAAATTAAAAGTTTTAGTTTAAAGTACATTTCAAATTGTAACATTTTGTCATGTGATTTAAAATACAATTATTGATGAGTTGACCACTATAAAGCACTGTAATGCCCTGATTATAATTTTACACATGACATTCCTACGCTATAGAATGGGATAACTGACGACAGGCCGTTGCATTTTAGAAACATAATGCAAACTGAGGTTGATGATGCCGGCCCACGCGCGAAGCGGGAGTCAATTATTCCGCTTATACTTCGGTTACCACACCTCAAGACATCGATTAGATTATGTATTTAAATGGATTCGTCCGTTTTTTGTACTTAAATCGCTATTGTGAGTAGGATTATTTCTTCCGCATCTCATCCAACGCCTCTTTTGCTAGTTCCAAAACATCATTTTAAAGATGGTAATGGAGGCTTGAGCCGTTGATAACATTCTAAAGCAGTTATTAATGAAGTTATTAGAAAAAGAGCGAGAAAGACAGAGACACACAGAGAAAGAGAAATAAAGAGAGAGAGAGAGAGAGAAATGGAGAGAGACAGAGCTGTGTGAATTAGGCTACCTACCTGTGCGTACCCTCAAACAAGTAGTTCTCTGCCAGCAGCGTCTCTAAACAAGCGCTCTGTTATACCTCGCTAGGCTGCGAAAGGTCCTGTGTAGCTTTAAGTTGCTCACTATATATAGGCTAACTGATAAAACTCGTAACAGGCCAGCGGCTGAAAGCAAACTGAGGGAACGCGTATACTAGAAAAACCGCAGGGTAGCTCCACACATCAAAACAACGTGTGCGAGAACGTGTGATTGCAGGTAATCCTGGGAGATGGTAGTGCTAGTATAGGTACTGTATGCTAGGTTCAGTTATTACAGTTAACTAGCAAAGGATAGGGAACTGTAATGCAGGCAAGAGGAGCGGCCGGAGTAAGTTTCGCCGTTGCCGTTTCCACTGGAAATAATTGCACACTCAGACAGTTTGTCGCCAAGTCCAGATTCAAGCATTCAACCGGCCCGTAGTATAAAGGCTAATATTTTAAATGCAATAAATTGCAACTTCATTGCAAATGTGCAATTATCCATCTATTTTAAAAAAACATGACATACAAATTTTAATAATTTTACCATTGTCAGTAAATGAAGCAGTACACTTTAATCATTAGAATTTGAGAACAAGACTCAAATTATAAAATTGCAAAGATGTACTCTAGTCCTAATTAAGTGTAAGGCACTTAAAAATATCACAAATATCAGGTCGGGTCAGGAAATGTTGAGACTGTCGAGTTCCGATGCCTTTCTCCCCTCCGCGTCTCTGCAGCACAGCAGTGTAGCACACATTGATCGGCACATCACAGAGACAGACAGAGAGCAGCAGAAGTGAAGCACTCCATCCCTTTCCAGTTGTGTTTGTCTTGGTGAGGAGGTGAGTGGTGAACAAAAGACTAAGCTACCTGTGCCCCGAATTTACAGCTAATTATCCAAAAGAAAAAAGGCAAATATAGTTAATTTGTCTTGCTACCTAGCTACCATGTAAGTTAGCTAAAGTTAGCTAAGGCAATAGGAAGTCTAGTAGGTTAGACCAGTGCACATTCTTTCACTGCATGATTCAGTTTATTAAAATGCATTTAGAATGATCACAACATTCAAGACATGGGGACAGAAAATGTATACATTTATATAATTTAATATAGTTTATAGATCAAGCGAAAAGGACTGAGTTTTTTCCCACAAAAAAACAGCATTGGGTTACAAACCTGGGACATGATTTTACAGCAGTTCAATAAACAAGAATTTTATATTAAGATACTTATGTTTTAGACACAATATTGACTGGTTTTGCTCTATTTCGCCAACAAAAATCATTCTGTTTTGTGTCTCTGAGCAACATGAAGGTGTTTTGTTCCTGAATTAATCAACTGTTTAAATGATTCGGTTCATTCGCAGTGACTCGCTTATTAACAGTGACTCGCTGACACCTTCTGGCGGTTTTAATTTCACATTTAAATTTTTTAAAATAATTTCAGATATCAGTATTCAACATTTCATGTTTAAAAAATCAAAACATTACTTATGCATTTGTAACTGCAGAGTGAACAGAGTGTAAATGCATCTAAATTCCCCTTCTAATCTTCTAAGATTTTATAAGCTTCTGTGTTTTCTCTGCATTGCAAAGATTAATTTTGTCAATACTGATTTAATTTGCTTGGTAACAGCCCAAATGAACTTATTATTCTAATGACTGATTCAATTTAAGAAGTTGACTGAAAAGCTGATGCACACTTATAGAAAAAAATGGCTTTATAAAAGTAAAAATGCCCATAAAATGTAAAACATCAATTTAAACGTATTGGAAAAGATTAATTTCTATCACTGCTGTAAACTGATTACCACACAGAATATGAAAAATATAAAAAAATTCAGGAGTCAGCTATCCACGGTAGTCCTTAAGATATCAGCACAATAACACACTCAGCAAAATAACGTAATAAGTATCATTATCGATAAAATCCCAGAAAATTATGGAGATATCATTTTTGTCAATATTGCACACCCCTAATATTAGATATATTCACATTTGTTTAGAAAAAAATTAAATAAATATGAGAAGTGCCCTTTTTCCCTCAAAATGTCTGTGCATGTCCCTGCGTATAAGTATATTATTTCCAGAATAAGTACTCTTTTTAAAAGTATGCTAAAGTGTGCATTTCTTTCACAAGGTCATGAATAAACAATGACAGAGTTTTAATTTTAGGTGAACTGTCACTTTTATCTCTTTAAGTGACACAATTGTTGCAGCACTGGGCTTTCTCAGATTCGTTAGTTGACATGGATTATTGGTTTTGACAGTATATCCTGCTGTTCATAAGCAGTATTATATAAACACAGGTTCTATTGGCTGGTTTCAAGCCTTTAACCATAAAACACATCTTCGCTTTTGTACTGAACAGGAGTATGTCCTGTTCTTGTCTGTGCCTGACAGGTCTATATCCACCTCATGGAAGTAAGTCTTTCCAAACGTGTGTTCCTGGATAATCCTTCAAGGCTTCACTATTCTGCTGCCATGACAATGAAACAAAATGCTGGCACAGAGCATGCAGAACCCTTGGGGAGACAGCTCAGTTTTTGACATGTTTCTGAGATGTCTGTAATCCAGTCTGGCAGCTGGCAGCACTCCTAAGAAAGCTAAGTCCACCTTGCATTAACATACATTTCCTTTGCCACTGAAATCAATATGTACAAAAGGTAATTACTAAGCCATACGCTTAGCGCAGAATGTGCTCATCTGGCTGTGCTGGCTCAGAGGTCTAGAGAATGTTAGATATGGTCTTTACATAACTTCCTAATAGTCAAACTTGCTAACTGTCGATTGGAATAGATCAGTGGCAGCCTGTGTTTAGTGTCTGGGTTCCATGGGTATTCTGGCCTTAAAGGGAAAGTTCACCCCAAAATGAAAATTCTGCCATCACGAAATTACCTTTTCCCTTTTGTGTGTGTGTGTGTGTGTGGAACATAAAAGTTGATGAAGTTTTAAGAAATGATAAAATATACATTTTGTCCATAGAATGAAAGTCACGGGGCTTCAGTGTTGTTTGGATCCCAACAGTCTACAAAATATCTTTCTTTAGAATATCAGAAAAAAAGATTTATTAGAAATTAAATATCAGGGGAAAATATTCAGTTAGGTAGTTAGTTAGCTAGTTATTTTAATTACATTTATTTATTAAGGTTATCCATTGCAATTTTACCACTTTTGAAATGTATCATTTTATTTAAGAATTTCTCCCCCCCTTTCTTCTTTCTTCGTTCATTTGATTTTTATTTTATTTATTAAATTATCTATTACAAAAAAATATTTAGGTAATAACATTTAATAAAATGCATCCGTATTAAAGACTAAATACATTTGAATACAATTATTATTTGAAAGAAATGTAATCTTATTATTATTTTTATTATATTTCATCTTTGCTGAAAAATAATAAATATTAAGTAATAATTACATTCTTTGTTTCATATCTTGATATATTTATTAAAAAAATTTTTTTTTACCTCTTACAAAAAATATTAAATATTAAAGTTTTCATTTTGCTGTAGTAACTATGATATTTTGGTGGAAATGTGTAGATTATTTCTAGAAATATTTGGACCTATGATAGATCTGATTCTTTTTTTTATTTATTCGTAATTTTTTTATTTACTTGATCACGGATTAAATCTAAATCTAAATACATAAATATGTGTAATTACGTAGATTTAACCACTGTTACTATTCAAAAACTATATTAAACTCTCATACTCATCTAGCAATTAACAAAGTAGCAATTAACACGAGTTTGTGGGAATTTGTAACAGCATGCGAAGCATTTGGCAACATACAGCACAGGCCTTGTCCAGACAATATTTCGGATGAGCAGACTTAAATTATCTCTAATGAAAATCTATGCCATTAGTACATGTGTAATTAGTGGCGAGCCTGTATTGAAACCTTTGAAAGCCATGGCCTTCTGGCTCTATGCCTGCCCTTCTATAAGACAGTCTAAATCCTCATTAGCTGCATGGAGTCCACCTTTATGAGCCTAGCCTGTTATGTTACACCTTTCATCTACTCTACAGAGCCTGTCTGTTATCATTAATGGAGTTCTGAAGCTCTATTAGCTTTATGCTCATGATGAATTGATAAGATACTGTACTCAAGTGCCCTGTTGGCAATATCCTGTAGACGGACTTCTTATCTTTTTAGTTTCTAACTCCTATTCTGTCTTTAATTGCTAAAGACGATAGGATTCTCCTTTGTTGTTTGAAAATATGAAAGATTTCCATTTAAGTGAGAAAGCAAATCATGGCTTTCTCAGAATTGTATGATATTGTGATATTTTTATGCTATTTTAATTTTTGAAGCGTTGTAAACCATTGTCCATTTTTGTGTAAAAAAGTGCTGCTAGGACATTCTGCTAAACTTCTCCTTTACAGTATATATGTAACAGGTCCCACTCGCCTGCTCCGAGCGGGTCTTGAACCCAGGTCTCTGGCGTGGGAGGCGGACGCACTAACGGGGAGGCTAAAAACTGCGGCCACTAGCGCATCTCTTGAGATCAGGGGAGTGAGGTTTACCTGCAAAGCACCTACCAGCTGGCCTCCATTACACTCACCCCCCTAAACCTCACTACCATCCGGGTCAAAGCACCAATGGTAACCCCTCTCGTTCCGAGTGGGTCTCGAACCCAGGTCTCCGGCATGGGAGGTGGACACACTAACAAGGAGACTAAAGACCGCACGCAGCCTCTACCTACTCGCTGGCCTCCGTTACATATAGAAAGACCTACAGGGTTTGGAACAACATGAGCAAATGATTGTCAAAATTGTCATTTTTGGTGAACTGCCCCTTTAAAAATGCCCATCATCATTATGTAACAAATGTGTACATTTTGCCTGATTAGAGGGAGATTTCAGAAAGAGCCGTGCCCAGGCCTCTTGGATGACAGACATACTGAAACTAATAAAACATCATCTGCTTTGGGTATTAGCTAGCTATAAACACACACATACTGAACAAATAAATAAATGTGCAAAAATATGAGCAAGTTGGGCTCTGAATAATAATCATTTAATGCATGATTGATATTGAAGCATAGCTTTTTACGACATGTATCTAGGCTTTAATATTACTAATTTCTTTCATTCTCTAATCTCTGTTTTTAATTGTTTCTCTAAGACAGCATTGCGATTGAATTGAGAGCAAGCAGACCTGTTTAAGTCTTGTGATTCTCAGATATTTAAATAAATTAATACTTTTCTTCAGCAAGGTTGCATAAAATGTATCAAATTTGACTGTAGATACATTATAATGTTTCTTTTTAAATAAATGATGTTCTTTTGAACTTTTTTCATCAAAGAATCCTGAAAAAAAAAGTCATGGTTTCCATAAAAATATGAAACAGCACAACTGTTTATAACATTGATAACAATAAATGTTTCTTAACCACAAATCAGCATATTAGAATGATTTATGAAGGATCCTGTGACACTGAAGACTAGAGTAATGATGCTAAACATTCAGCTTTGATCACAGGAATAAATTACATTTTAAAATAATTAAATAGAAAACAGTTATTTTTAGTGCTGTCAAATGATTAATGACGATTAATTGCGTCCAAAATAAAAGTACTCTGTATATTTATTATGTATATACTGTACAAATACATGCTGTATATATTTAAGAAAAATATGTTGTTTATTTATTAAATAAATGTATATACAATTTAAAATATAAGAATTTGAATATATAAATGTATAAACGTGTAAATACTTTCAAAATATATGCTGTGTGTGTATTTATTTATACATAATAAATATACACAGTACACATACATATATTATGTAAACAAAAACTTTTATTTTGGATGTGATTAATCATGATTAATCATTTACAGCAATAGTATTTTTAAATTATAATACTGTTTCAGAAGATGACGTTATTACAGTATGTTTATAAAAATGCAGCATTGGTGAGCATAATACTTCTTCAAAAACATGAATAACTCATAACGATTTTTTGAACATAGTGTGTGTGTGTGTGGTGTGGTGTGTGTGTGTGGTGGGTGTGTGTGCGTGTGTGTGTGGTGTGTGGTGTGTGCCTGAAGAATACTGAAGAATGTTTACACTGCTCTTTTCCATAAAATATTGGCTGTGGGCTCTCAAGTTCCAAAAAAGCTTGTGTGCTATAATTGAAGTCTGCATATTTAAAATTGATAAATTTTTGGTTGCAAAATACCCAAGAAACAATGCCGTCTGGTGTCATAGACATGATGCAAATGAGATCGAAAAGAAATTCATAGAAATTTGGATAAACAATGACAGAAATGTCATTTTTGGCTGGACTATCCCTTTAAATTTCCTGAGCTGTGAGCAATAAAATCTGACAAGACAATATTGTTTTTAGAGAATTCTCTTGATAGTTGTGTAGAATAGCACTGGACGAATAAAGGCCAGCAAATTGTGCCAAATTCCTCATCCACCATCTTGTGTGATCAGACTCTGTTTAGTATTTTTCGGTGATGCTGTTGTCTCTCGTATCCCGAGTGTGCCCAAGTGAGCTCATCCCCTGATGAGAGAGAACTCTCAGCTCAACGCAGACAGAAGATTGAGAGGCAATGGGGTGACAGCTATTAGCATAATGCTGGGGGAAAAGGAAAGTGCAAACAAGTCGTCTTGCCATCACTTCCTGCCTTAACCGCCTGCGTCGCTGAATGGAAAATGGCATTTTCCTTCCCTACTTTTCTGTTTCCTCTCTTTGTCACTCTTAAAAATAAAGGTTCCAAAATGGGGGTTTTGCAGTGATGCCATAGGAGAACCATTTTGGGTTCCCCAAAGAATTTTTCAGTGAACATTTCTCAGTAGAACCTTTTTTTTTTCTTAGTGTTAAGAACATTTGTCCACTTTAAAGAACATTTTTTGTGCAATGGCAATCTACTCTCTGAAAGTAAAGGTTCCTAAAGGGTGTTTCTGGTTCCCCAGAGATCCAAACATAAAAAAAAAATTAAAAGCTAAAGAACCTTTTTCCATAATAGAAACCCTTTTGTGGAATGTAAAGGTTCCTTGGATGTTCTTCATGGTACCATAGTTGCCAACAAAGAAAGTTTTTAAAGAGTGAATGTCATAAGAACCATTTTGGGTTCCCCAAATAACTTTTCAGTGAACAATTCTCAGTAGAACCTTTTTTTTTTCTTAGTGTTAAGAACATTTTAATAATCTGCAAAACCTTTTTTCACTTAAAATAAAGGTTCCAAAATTGGGTTTTCACAGCATACCATAGAACAGGTGTGCCCAACCCTGCTCCTGGCAATCGACTCTCCTGCAAAGTTCAGCTCCAACCCAAATCAAACACACCTGCCCTTAATTTGTAATGTGATCCTGAAGACCCAATTAGTTGCATCAGGTGTGTTTGATTAGGGTTGGAGCTGAACTTTGCAGGACAGTCAATCGCCAGGAGCAGGGTTGGGCACCCCTGCCATAGAAGAACCATGTTTGATTCCCAAGTGCCTTTTCAGTGAGCAGTCTTAAAGAAAACATTTTCTGCTGAAGACCATTGTGGCATTTGTGCATAGAAAAGCTTCTGCAGCCACCTCTTAAAATATAGTTTCCTAAGGAGATTTCGCAGGAAATGTAGCAGATTCAGTTTGGGTTCGCTAAAGAACATTTCAGTGAACAGTTCTTAAAAAAATAATTTTTTTCTTAGTGTGAAGAACACTTAAATAATCTGAAGAACCTGTTTCCACTATTAAGATCCTTTTGTGCATTGTAAAGGTTCCATTGACATTAAAGGTTCTTTATGGAACCTTCAATGCCAGTTAGAAACTTTATTTTTAAGTGTGTAATCACTAGTGCTGTAGACAAGACATGCATCATATAACAGTCCATAAATTAGTGGATACTCTTTGAGCATATTTAAAGCCATCTGTGTTTCAGTCAAAACCCATCCCTGTGGAGACGCAGGGGAATATTTTTTTCCACCAAGTAAACCCTGACATGAAAAGCCAGCCTACGTCAGCATGCCAAGAATACGCTACAGAGCCATGCTGTGTGCTCGTGGTTAAGGAGCAGCTTTGGAAAGGCTGCATATCGATTGTGCCGAGTGGATTGTGTTTGAGGCTGAAGGCGCTGCAGAAGCTGAGGTCCCTTCTCTTTCTTGTCACAGCTCAGCTCCTTTTAATTAAATGGCTTGCAGTCGTGGCTGAGTGTGAATGTGAACAACGAGCAGCACGGACGGAGTCTGCGTCACTTCTCCAGCCCCCTTCCCTTCGTTTGACCTTTCCTCATTTACCCCTGATGCTGCCTCCTGAGCGCTTCTTTTCAGAGTCTTAAGGGTCTTATTTCCATTTTTCCTTTCACCTTAATTTACCCAGCTGCTTCTGTTAGACGTTTTTGGCGTTGCCACACTCGATGTCTCGCGGATTGCGGGTTTACCTGACCTTCTTTATAGCAGCCTCAGGACTGAGTTAGTTTCATTCTAGCCGAGCAGGGATCATTACTGTGCTGTTGATTTTGTTGCCGTACATAGCAATCCTTCATATGAGGCTTTATTAACATAAGTACTGCCTTAGATGTGTTTTGGCCATTGCCTGTGGCCATCAAGAGGCAGATCCACGGTGCAGTGTGCTCTGAATGGGTCCAGGGAGAGTCCTTTGCAGCTGGAAGCTGTGGCCAACTCAGAAATATTCACTGGAGAGCTGAGATAGATACATCAATGTACATAATGAACTTGGTGTCCGAGCAGAGTTGGGACATTAATTAGGCTGTCCTAAAATGGTTGGCTTGCCAATAATGGATGCGGAATAACAATGGAAATTGTATACCATCTTATTCCAGTACTGGAGTGTGTGGGGCTTCTGAAAAGAGCAGGAGAAAAGTCCACCTCTCTGGATTCGAGTTTTTGATGTCCATTATAAATGCATGCAATGGTTCATGAGTTAAAGGCATTTGAACCACCATTATCTTCTTGTGTCAAAAAGAAAACACTATTATTATATTTATGCACTGTATATTCGTTAACACATTATTAATTGAATCCAAGTAACATAGATAAGTGTCAATCATCCAGTGCATGATATTTGTTAGTGTGTTTGTTTATACAATATATAATAAACAACATCTACTAGTGACAAAAATTGTAAATGAAATGAATTAATCAATCAACAAACAATTTGTTAAAAATTATTTGTTATGTATTGATTTATTATTGCAAACAAGCTACTAAATAAAAAAAAATCCAAAAAAGGTTCTTGATCAAATCCAGAAATAATAACAAAATAATAATAATAATAATAATAATAATAATAATAAAAAAGAGATATTAGTTATTGGATAATATCGATACAATCTCTTTTTTTTGGATAGGTCGATTGCTGTTTGTCATAACTAATTCAATACATAATACATGCAACAATAGTTCCACAACTCCACACAATTGATGAGACTGTAATCATTTTGTAAAAGATAATATAATTAATAGTATATTATTATTCAGGATATAAGTGTATATAATTTTATGAATCAATAACTCCAGTTTTAGTACTTTAACCACACTTTAGTTCATCTTATCATATAACTTAAAAATCTTTCACCCATTTTTAAACACACTTTCGCATCATTAATTACATTCATAATTTTCTCATCCAAAGTTTGGGGAATTTTCCTTATCTGCGTGGACAGAACGTTAGGCGAAAAAAAAAACAAAACACATACATTGGGGGAAAAAAGTATTTAGTCAGCCAGCAATTGTGCAAGTTCTCCCACTTTAAAAGATGAGAGAGGCCTGTAATTTTATCATAGGTATACCTCAACTAGGAGAGACAAAATAAGAAAAAAAAATCCAGAAAAATCACACTGTAGGATTTTTAAATAATTAATTGGTAAATTCCTCAGTAAAAAAAGTACTTAGTCACCTACAAACAAGCAAGATTTATGGCCCTCAAAGACCTGTAACTTCTTCTTTAAGAGGATCCTCTGTCCTCCACTGTTACCTGTATTAATGGCATCTGTTTAAACTCATTATCAGTATAAAAGACACCTGTCCACTATTGTCCCACAGAGCACTACAAAGCAGTCACACTCCAAAACTCCACCATGGCCAAGACCAAAGAGGTGTCAATGGACACCAGAAACAAAATTGTAGACCCGCACCAGGCTGGGAAGACTGAATCTGCAATCGGTAAGCAGCTTGGTGTGAAGAAATCAAATGTGAGAGCAATTATTAGAAAATGGAAGACATACAAGACCACTGTTAATCTCCCTCGATCTGGGGCTCCATGTAAGATCTCACCCCGTGGGGTCAAAATTGATCACAAGAACTGTGAGCAAAAATACCAGAACCACACGGGGGGACCTAGTGAAAGACCTGCAGAGAGCTGGGACCAAAGTAAAAAAGGCTACCATCAGTAACACACTGCGCCGCAGGGACTCAAATCCTGCAGTGCAAGACGTGTCCCCCTGCTTAAGCCAGTACATGTCCAGGCCTGTCTGAAGTTTGCTAGAGAGCATTTGGATGATCCGGAAGAGGATTGGGAGAATGTCATATGTCAGATGAAACCAAAATAGAACTTTTTTGGTAAAAACTCAACTTGTCGTGTTTGGAGGAGAAAGAATGCTGAGTTGCATCAAAGAACACCATACCTACTGTGAAGCATGGGGGTGGAAAAATCATGCTTTGGGGCTGTTTTTCTGCAAAGGGACCAGGACGACTGATCCGTGAAAACGAAAGATGAATGGGGCATGTATCGTGAGATTTTGAGTGAAAACCTCTTACCATCAGCAAGGGCATTGAAGATGAAACGTGGCTGGGTCTTTCAGAATGACAATGATCCCAAACACACCGCACGGGCAACGAAGGAGTGGCTTCGTAAAAAGCATTTCAAGGTCCTGGAGTGGCCAAGCCAGTCTCCAGATCTCAACCCCATAAAAAAATCTTTGGAGGGAATTGAAAATCCGTGTTGCCCAGCGACAGCCCCAAAACATTACTGCTCTAGAGGAAATCTGCATGGAGGAATGGGCCAAAATACCACCAACAGTGTGTGAAAACCTTGTGAAGACTGACAGAAAACGTTTGACCTCTGTCATTAACAACAAAGGGTATATAACAAAGTATTAAGACCAAATACTTATTTTCCACCATAATTTGCAAATAAATTCTTAAAAAATCCTACAATGTGATTTTTCTGGAGTTTTTTTTCTAATTTTGTCTCTCATAGTTGAGGTATACCTATGATGAAAATTACAGGCCTCTCTCATCTTTTTAAGTGGGAGAACTTGCACAATTGGTGGCTGACTAAATACTTATTTTCCCCACTGTACACACACAAATTAATCCATTAAAACATATTTATCTTACATGTTTGTGATTGTAAGTTTATATTTGTAAAGTTTTCCCTAATAAAATGGCACAAAAAGGCTGTTGAGATGCCAACTCCTCTTCAGACGTGCACTTATCCGTGTCTCTTTGAATGACCATTTTCTTTTCATGAAACTCTGTTAGCAAGTCAAAATGTCTCTCACAGTTTTGCTCAAATGGAGCACTTGCCTGGACTTTTTTTTTTTGATCTCTCAGCCAAATGAGAGGTATCTTTTCCAAAGAGCAAGTGTTTTCTGGCTACTATAACAGTGTGGAGTCTGTTATCTAGGTATGTTGAGGAGCACAGTGTATTCCGCTGTTCTGTTTCTTGATTGCAGGGCACAGCAAATGGGTGCTCACTTAAAACCTTTAATGGCAACCCTAAGGTTGTAAGTTGCTGTGAAAGCTACAGCTCTTTATTTGTGGCTTTTCCAAGTGCAGTTCTTACTGAACTTTTCCACACTTGGGAAAAGGAATTTGAAAATGCCTTGTGCCATTCTTTTCTTTTCGGTTTGTGTGGCTATATATGACCTCACTAGAGAGACCCTAGGTTTCTATTAAGAAACATATTTACGGTATGAATAGTGCTAGAAAAATAGCACACATCAGTGTCCTTTCCTTCAGAGCACGAGATACTCTGCAAGAAATGCATTGCATAATCACCAATAGCATAGGTTTCATTAGAACCCTGTCGAGTTCTATATTGCCTACGAAAAACTCTTTTGGGAGCTGAGGAGTTGCGCCAAGCTCAGTTTTGTTATTTTTATAAAGGAAAATATTCACATCCAAAAGAATACGTGATACATGTGCTTACTCTCAGGCCATCCAAGATGTAGATTCTTTTTGGAGAAATTTAGCATTACATGACATGCTCACCAATGGATCCTCTGCAGTGAATGGGTGCCGTCAGAATGAGAGTCCAAACAGCTGATAAAAACATCACAGTAATCCACAATTTGCATGTTTGTACTAAACAAATCCATCACATAGAAAGTCCTCTATCAATAATGTTGCTTTCTCCAGTGAAAAAGTCATCTTGTCTGAATCAGGAGAGAAATATGCACAGATTAAACACAGTTTACAAGCAAAAACAGACCAAAACTATTCTACGTGTCAGGGATTTTGATGTGATTAGGAGTGTGACAACAAAGAGATGGACCGATTTCACTGGAGGAAGCATTATTTTGGATTATAGTCTTATATTTTCATCCAGAATTGATCAGAAGTGACCAGAAGTTTAAAGTTGAAATGCTTTAATAATGGATTTGTTTATAACAAACGCATCTTTTGGTTACACTTTATTTTGATAGTTCCCTATAGACAGTCTACTAACTATAAGTAACTTTGTAACTACATGTCAACTAAATCTCATTAATTGGCAATAACATGTCAACTAACTTTCATTAGTGCAGACTGTTAGGTTAGGTTTAGGGTTAGTAGAATAAGTTGACATAGTCAGTAAGTGGTATGTTGTGGACCCATCAAAATAAAGGGTTTAGAGATATTGAGAGACACAGTCTCTAATCACATCTATGATGCTAGTTGGAAAATGTAGTGGACAAAGTGCTTACTTGTAGTAGAATGTCTAAAGTGGACTATCAAAATAAAGTGTTACCCATCTTTTTGCTTTACATGATGTTAATTGAATGAAGTCGTGGATTATTGTGATGTTTTTATCATCTGTTGGGACACTCATTCTCACGGCACCCATTCAAAAGTTAAAAAATAGTTAATGGTGCTGTTAAATAACCTGAATTGTTAAGAGGAATCATAACCAGAATTGTTAATTTTAATTTATTTATTTAATTTTATGATTCTAATGTCTAGTTGTGCTGTAGTACTTGTTGTTTTGTTAATGCATGAGCTCAGCTCTACAAATGCCTACAACATGTACGTAGTAGAGCTGATTTAATGCTCTTTTCCATCTCTTTTCTACTTGGCAAGCACTTCTCATTTTGATTACAGGGGTTACAGTTGATTAGTGCCAATGAAAGAAAGCAAGACTGATTAAGGCAACCTA
Source organism: Sinocyclocheilus anophthalmus (assembly GCA_018155175.1). Lineage (NCBI taxonomy): Eukaryota > Metazoa > Chordata > Actinopteri > Cypriniformes > Cyprinidae > Sinocyclocheilus > Sinocyclocheilus anophthalmus. The sequence continues at coordinate 171,746 of JADLZN010010183.1, read as the reverse complement.
TTGCAGCACTGAACACTTAATGCACTCTGGCTGGATGTGTACACATGCTAGCAGGTGCTGACTCTGCAGCCCGGTGTATGAGGTATTGCCTCCCATCAAGAGCTGACCACTGACTCATTCAGAGCCCTTATGAAACTGAAAGGTGTTTGGTTAGCTTCAAGATGAACGTCTTCCATTATGAAAATGGCTACTGCTTCCTTTGGTAATATGCAGGGTTTGTTTTAGCATTAAGGCACATAGGTCCTCAATGTAGGTATTTCTTTGAGTTTCAAATAAGATATACTGATCAAATAAGATACAGTAGTGTATATTAAGGTATATATGAATAGTCATAATATATATTGTGAGAGCACAGCAAAGAGAGCATTCCATCTATACCTTAATATCCACTACTGTCTAAAAGTCGGGGGTCAGTATACTTATTTTTTTTTACTTACGTTTTGAAAAGAAAAGTAAATTTTTATCAGCCAGATTCATATTAATTGCATCAAAAGTGGACAGGAAAAGAATTTATAATGTCTACAAATCTAGTATTATTATTAAACACTGACATAAAACTAATAATATAATAAAATTAAAAATCTGAGCACCAAATCAGCATATTGCATAATTTCTGAAGGATCAGTGACACTGAAGACTGGAGAGATTGGAGTAATGCCTGCTGAAAATTCAGATTTGCCATTTCAAGGAATGCATTTGATGAAAAAAAAAAAAAAACAGGGGGTAGAGGGAAAAACAATCACCCCCCTTTAAAATAATCCGATTTTGTTGCTTTGCAGCCTGAAATTAAGGCGGACACAGTTTTTGTTTTACATCCAAGTGAAAGATATAACACCAACATGTCAAGAAAAAACAAACGAATCAGTGAGTTGGAAAAAGGGCATCACAGTTGATTAGGTCAGTATTTGTTGAACCACCTTTTGCTTTAATTGCAGCTTTTAGTCTGTTGGGATATGTCTCTACTAACTTTGCACATCTAGACTTTGCAATATTTGCACTCTTCTTTGCAGAACTGCTCAAGCTCAGTTAAATTTTAGGGTGACTGCAGACTTCAAGTCATTCCACAGATTTCAATGGTCTTTAAGTCTGGGCTCGGACTAGGCCATGCAAGGACATTCACCTTTTCTCCTTCAACCACTGTGTGCTCAGTTTTGCTGTGTTCTTTGGGTCATTGTCATGTTGGAAGGAAAACCTTATTCCCATTGACAACTTTCTAGCAGAGAGCAGCAGATTTTCCTCAAGAATTTGACGGTATTTTGCCCCATCCATTTTCCCTTTTATCCTGACAAGTGCTCCAGTCCCTGCTGCAGAGAAACACCCCCATAACAGGATATTACCACCTCCATGCTTTACTGTAGGAATGCTGTTATTTGGATGGTGAGCTGTATTGGATTTCCACCAGACATATGGTTTGGTGTTGAGTTCAAATAATTCAATTTTAGTCTCATCTGCCTCAGAATCTTCAAGGTGCGTTTTGGCAAAGCTCAGGCGTGATTCACTCGGCTGGGGACCTTTCTGATCCTGGCCTCTTTCATTCCAGTTGGAGCGACGTCCTGATAAAAATTATATTATAATTTTTTCTGACTGTGGGGGTATATCTTTCACTTGGATATAAAATACAGCCTGAATAAAATGAAAACTGTGTGCATTTCCAATTCAGCTGCAAAGCTACAAAATGTGATTATTTTAAAAGGGGGTGGTTCTTTGCTATACCCACTGTATATATATTACAATAGTAAACAGTTATTTTAAAATATAAGAATATTTCACAGTATTAGTGTATATTCTCATAAAATATATCATGTGTAATTTATTTAATATAATACAATTTAATCACTTTTATAAAGGAGTGTGTTCAATAGCATATTAGCATACATCTGAAATTTTGATATTGTGACAATAATATCCTACAACTTTGTCTGCCATTTTACTTAGCAAATTTGACAAACATATTGTGTTGTTGTTGTTATTTCTGAACAATTCAGACTGCCCAGATGTGCCATTTGTTTTCATTTCTATGACTCATGATTTATCCGATTGCACCTGACAATAATCTCCATCTGTCTCTGAATCTTAAAGATCTAGAAGATGGCTTCATTGATGAACACTGTCAAATAGTATCCACATCATTATCCATTCTGCAACTAGTCCAAAAGTTTCAGCTGAAACAGATGGCTGTGAATGCAGGAGGTGCATTTGTCCACATGCCATGTTCTTGTTATTGCCCACTTGGTAAACTAATTAGGTATCTGTGCCATAAGTAAATCTGTGCCATAAAGTTATTTTTATTCACCAGGCAAAAGTTTTCTCATTTTAAAATGGTTGAGTTTTGTATTCACTAGCGCTGGTTGAGGAATAAGGAGCAATGAAATCTCACCGTGTTCATAATGACATCTCAATGAGAGAAAATCAAAAGTCTACTTTTATTGATATTAAAAAAAGCATCAAAAACCAATCGTAAAACATGTAAATGGTTTTATAAAGCACCTGCTCTTAATAGCAGTTATATCTCTGACAGTACAGATGAACAAATGAGCAAGACTTCCATTCATTTGGACTCTGAGTGTATTTCATTCTCGTTGCCGTGAAGTTATTGGGCCGTTATGGCCTTCCTGTACAATAAATTGGAATATAATGGTAGGGGAGTACGAATTCATTACTTATATTAGACAGTAAAAGCCTATCTAAGGCTGCTTTATCAGTGTGATACAATGTCTATGAATTCTGCTTGATTTATACCTGAATCATGTTTTAATTTTATTTTATAATCGGTGTGTTTAACCAGTGCCCTCTTGAAATGTTCTCGTCAATACTAGCATGCCAGAGATGAAACTGTGCGGCTAAAGGGTTTCATTTGTTTCCTCTTAATAGTTCTTCTGCATAGCTTTTATTCAACTAATTGGTTATGCAACTCATTTTCTCCCATTCAGAACCTCCAGTGCAGCAAAACCTTCAACTCTCTTTGTTTACAGAACTAGGTCAAGCAAGCACTTGAAGTAATACACATAAAAAAGATAGTGTGGCATCTGCTTGAAGGGTTATTTCATTAATCGAGACGATCCCTATTTTCACCATATCTGCACTTGTCACAATAGTTTATGTCAAGCTTTCAACATTCCAATGTTTAAAATGGAAGGTGTGGTACTGCCGCTTTCACAGGCTTTGCTTAGAGGTCTTTAACAGGCCTTGTCGACAGCTGAAAGAAGGCAGAATGAAAAGCCCCTTCAAAGATATTTTATCAATAATGGACCATATGTCATTTTAATCCCTGATTTATTAATAATCCTACTTATTTTAATAGTCCAATTGACTTGAAACATGGGTCAGGTCAGTTCGAATATTTGATTATTACCAGTTGGGCCAGTCGGGACATAGCCTACTGAGTTACTCAGAATGACAAAGAAAGAGTTGCCTTCACTTCTCTACTTAAGCAGAGAAATTAAAGCATTTTTGAAAAGTCGGGTTTAAGCATGTAGCAAAAACATGCCTATCGTAGCGCTATCGTCTTAATAGCAAAAACAATCGCTTTTGACTTTTGGAAAGGAGTGTGAATTACTACCGGTCAATGGACCAAACGGACGGCAGTTGAAAAACACAAGAGCAAGCCAAATGACAGAGGATGTCATTTGACCCAGTGACTATAGTATATGATAGTAATAATAAAAATGATAAGCAATTAGATAAGCAATTATGGTGCACTTCTAGTGCTAAAAGTACAAACATATCTTAAAAAGTGTTCTGAGAGTTGATTGTATTTGGTTTTGATTTCAGTTTTAGAATATTAATAGGATAACTATGATAAGTAGTTTTCAATTAAATAGATATATATTAGATATTCAGTTTATTTACTTTAAGTTTTATTAAATTTGTTAGGTGCTTTTGTCATTTATTTATTTTTGTGTTTTAACAAATGAATTAGATTTTTTTCATTGTTCATATTTCTAATTTAACCATTTTTAGTACTCTTAAATTTTAGCATAACATTATTTCAGTTATGTTGGCCAAGGCACCTCACTAATATCTAATATTTACATTGATTTTATTCCAGCTTTATTTACATACCAAAAAAATTGTAATAGTTTATTTTAGTGCACATTACCAACACATAAACATACACCGGTAGTGTTCTGTAGCTTTAGATAAAAAGCTTTAGAATGTAAAAATACAGCGGAGTTCAACTACATAGTGCACAATCAGATGGCTGTAGTGATTGTGTGTGCTGTGATCCACCCTCCCAAAATGGAATAAGAGTGTAAACATAACACTTTCAAATAAGCATGCTGCGGAGCCGAATTAAGCACAAACTGCAAACCGATCCCAGAGTGAAGACAAACAGCAGGACCCAAGCGGGGAATGTTGGTCAAACAATGCCGACGTCATCACAACATGAAATACCTCTGTACAAAGACAACCAAACACACACACAGCACCACAACACACACCCACACAACACACACACACAGGTTGGTTTTATGGTTTCTGGGGACTCTCCATAGGCGTAATGGTTTTATACTGTACAAACTGCACACACGCGGTAAAAGAGGTAACGGATGGGGGCCCCTACACCCAACCCTACCCGCGAAACCTACCCGGAGAATGGAAAAACTGTGCATTTTTAGATATTCAAAAAAACTCATTCTGAATTATTTATAAGCCTTTTGAATTACGGGGACACTGAAAATGTCCTCATAAATCACCTTCTAGTTGTAATACCTATGTCATACCATGTTATTATACAAATGTGTGTCCTAATAAACCACATAAACATGCGCACACACACAACACACACACAAAATATTTATCTATATTTATTTTAAGACTCTATACTGTATGTGAGGAACAATAGGTGATATTAAAATGTAAAATACTGAAATTAGGTTGTCCACTGTTATTAAATCCAGAATCAATGTTAAAAGATTTTGAAAAAAATTATAATAATTCTACATAAATATGAAATCAATTCAAACTTATTTGTATAGTGCTTTTCACAAACAGTTTCCCTTTAAACATAAACAGTTCTTATACGAAGCAGCAGCAGTTGATGAATAAACTTAATGCATCAACACCAGCAGATGTCAGTAGGCATGAAGGCATTGAAAAAAAATATAGCATATTCTAATGCATGTGATGATGAAAACCCAATTTTTTTTTTCTGCATATTGTATAGGCATATACAGATGTGCCATGATGTGCAGCTTTATTGCAGTGATGTAATAACTTTTTTCAATCCGGAGCCGCTGGATAGTACGCTCAACTCCACGCTCTACTTTCTCAACTCTTTGAAATAGTAAATAGCCTTAGAATGGAGATGGAAAGTGCACTGTTTCATAAAAAGTTATTTTCATACTTATTAATATGAAGACCTAAGGATGTTTTTACCCAGCAGTTGTTCTAATTTGTCAAATCTTAAGAGGTTTCAGAGGAGGCGACATTTAATCATGTTACTGATAAACTCTTTGCTTGGCAGGGAATATTTTAAAAACCTAAACGGTACAGTCAAGCATCAGAGCGTTTCCAGAAGCCTGTCTGTACTCGCCATATTAGCTGTCCAGTCAGAGGAGGCGAGCAGAGATCGTGCCCCTTGTAGATCATGTCAGAGAAAGGGCACATGAATGTTCCAGACCCGTGGTGATTTCCAAATGGCAACCGTGACCTTTAGATGGGGGTAAGATAAACAATTGATGGAGTAATAGGCTGGGTGTGAAATGAGTGAGTAAACCTGACTACACACCATCTGCTTTTGGAGCAGATGGCAGCAACTGAGATTCACTAGTACTGTTTTACAAAGGGGAAAGATACAACATTGTGATCTGGCTGAATCTCTTTGCTTGTTCTTGAGGAGGATGGGAGGATCTCATGTTGGCAAATACACCGTAAAATACACAGTTGGCATATACATAGTTTCACACAGTACATTTATGGACTTAGAGTCATCTGGAGACATCCTGGCATACCAAATGCGCAAAATTTGGCTGTCTATGAGGATTTGTACAGACTCAGGAAGACATTTCTTCACAGGGAATCTTTATTGTAAATGCGTATTGCTTGGCATTTGAATCCTGAAAGAGTCAAAACAGCCCTACAAAACACAGTCAGGGATAGACAGGCTCTGAGGAGCAACCAGGACTTTTCCTTGTGTGCCTAGTTGTCAAAATCCGAAATTGTCAGGCCTGCCCACTGCCCTTGCTGTTAAAAAGATTTTTTTTGGGGGGGGGGGCTTATGTTAGGCTCTCAAACTTTTTGGCAATATTTGAAGGTCCAATGGGCTCCTTAGATAAAGCTGCCGGTGATGGTACGGAGTACCATGGAGGGTCGTTGAACTAGGTATTGCAGTCTACATTCAAAATATTGGAGAGGGTTTTTTTTACCCCACCCCTCCTCCTCAGACTTGACGCACAAGCAGGTTGCCAGATTGACAACACCAACAGGAACGAGCACACTTGACGATGAATGAAATGAAATGCGCTGTGTTTTCTGCCAACTGGCAACCTGGGGTGCCGAAATACAATTGGGTAAATTGGCAGTGGGCGGGTTTCACAAACCAAAACAGAGACCGACATTCAGGCCCAGGACCGCACATTTTCAAAGGAGAAGAACTGACTGTAGCATTGTTTTTCAGATAAACACGTATGTTAACTTAGCTTGTTTGGAAACATATTATTGTATTTTTATGCTTTAGTAGAGTCAAAAACGTACATACAACACCTTAAGCATTNACATATTTATGAATATAAAGAAGAATTGAAGTTAGGAATTAAAGGCAATGCCTACTTAATACGTTTTTGAAAACATGTGTACCGTATATAGCCTTCCACACTGCTATGTCCTCTGATTTGGTCTTCCAAAAGGTATGTGTTATGAGAAGACGATATGAAGTAATGACAAAGAGGCTGAGTCATGTCCTGGTAGAGTTCCACCATAGAAGGGTTGAAGATAGAGCCTTCTGGTGAGGTCAGGTACATCAGAAAACCATCAAACGTCATCGCTTGTAGCATTCTTGCTATAGGAACATAGGGTAAACAAATGAATAGGCCTACATTTAAAGGTAAGCCAAGATGTCAAGAACACAAAATGCAGCATTAGGATACCTGGAACTAGAAGTTATTGAGTTTGAAAGTTAAAAAATTGTTTGGGACAAGAACCCAAACCACTGAGGATGATCTAAACAGATCAATGGCAAGTGGAAAGTAAAATATAAATAACCTAAGCTTTGAAGAAGCTTGAGTAAGAAAAGTACAACCCTGTTAGTTACCTGTGTCTGAAGGTTCATAGCGTTCAATGAGTTTTAGTGCATACTGCTGAATTCCGTCCTCGTGTAGCTGCTCCTCCCGTAAGAAATCTTTCAGATCTTGGAGTGTTAACTTCTGCCCATTGCCCGAATATTCCTGAAACACTCGCAGGACGTCCTCGCGCTGAGTCAACATCTTATAGAACAGCACAAACTCATCATCTTCAAGAGTTCCTGATTGAGACTTGTCTGCCATCTGCAGAACAATAGAAGTTCCAAAATGTAAAAATACAAACAACTACCTGGAAATGGATCACCAAATAATAACCTAAGTGTCTAGTGTCAAGACTGTCATTAAACTGAAGCTACATCAAGTGGTATAACAATAGAAAAATTGACGATTGGCCATAAATGTGCAGTTACCGTAAAGAGACGAAGAGCGTGATGCTCGTTCATGTCCACATTCATCATCTTCAACAGATCTTGGACCTCCTTAAAGTTCATCTGTCCATCTCTGTTTTTGTCTGCCTTTTTAAACCAATCACAGATCCATCTGGAAACAGCATTTAAGGGAAAACTAAAGTGCTTGGTATGATTTACCAAAGTAGAGTTCTTTTCAACTGATTTTAGAGTTATGTTTAAGAGCTGGAAGTTAAGGGCCTTGAACTTCAATCCAAGCATAGATAGTGTTAGGGGTTAAAACTTTGAGAAACAAGAATGTTGTCCCAGGAACGTGTCCAACTTGCATAACTCATGTTGCACAACATGATTGAAAGAGGTGATTAACCCTATTGACTCATGGATCAGAAATGTTGCTGCAGTCCACAGTGTATTACTAAGGTGCCCTTTCTGCCTTTTAGCTGCAAATGCCTGAAACTGTGTGGGTAACGAAATTGGAGCAGAGAGCAGGAATGATTAGAAAGGCAAGATAAAGAGACAGAGGGACAGATCGGATACTGTCTAGTTTCTCTCCTGCCCATGTCCAGGTTATCGATGATTATCTTATGCCTATTTTACGTAAGCCCTGTGGTCCCGTGGATAGCGTAGCTGTTAAATGTAATTTTGTGTTCTGTGTTTCCCGTGTTCCTGTGTTCCCATCTTTTTTATAAAGACTTTGAAATTGACTTTGCTCCTCGTCTCCTCGCTCCTTCGTTCCAATGTGAATCGTGACAGTATAAGGGGAAAATAGTGTGATATTAAAGAATTCAATGTATTAAATAGATAATTAAATAATATGTTTTCATTGTTCTAAAGCCAAAAGCAATAAAAAAATAATACAGTAATAACAAATTATTATTATTATTATATTATCAGTTCACAATAATGATTATCTGATGTATCTGTATGTATTTTTGACAGTAAATATTGCGGGTTTTCACACACTTTTTTAGGACTTTTACACACTCATTTTTTGACACTGGATGGGTCCATGATCCTGTCAGAAACAATTAGGCATTAGCTTAGCATAGAAAGCTAAGTGCATATGCAGGCTTATGACATGAAACAATTTATTTTCCACCAATCAGTCAGAACACAGCGAGTGATACGCATATTCTTTAGGCTATAATGTCGATTCCTGATATACAGTGAGACATGAAAAAAGATATTTGTAGCTTTTTGTACAGTGTTAAAGCTTACATGCTCTAGAATTTCTTCTCATGTACTTTATCTTGGAAAACAACCAAGAGTACGGCAGACAGACAAACCAATCATATCATGTGTGTCATTGTTTTACTCAGGAAATTTTGTTTTCATTGGTTTCATGTTTCATCTGTCAATATTTCTAGCTCTTTGGTTGTCTGTATGATCAGAGGGCCCACCGTTATAATTTTTATCTCGCGTCCTGTGAATTCAAGTGACGGCCCTGTCCAACACTCAAGTTTGTGACTGTACGCAGGGAGTGATAACAGTTAACCACACATCGCTCCATCCACTAATGAGATTTCATTAAGGTGAGAACATCGCGCTGGCCTTCTGCACACAGGAGCATCTTCCATTCACACTCCACACCCAACACGCTAGCACATGTCTCGTCTGTTTGCGGCTTTGATCAAGTCTCCAGCGTCTTGTGGATGTAATATAGGCAGGCTGTCTCTATGTTTGAAAGCTTGAGAAGCGAGAGAAGTCTTGAGTGGGTCAGTTTGAGCCGAGATTCCATAGTGTTATTTAGAAATTTAATAAGACTTCTGTTCTGCTTTCCAGACTTGCCCATTGATTCCCTCCTGGTGACTATCCATCATCTTTTCTATTCCGCTCAGTACATATCAATCCTTTGGAATTCTAACCATTAACCTCTTTTTCAGAAGAGGTTTTTAAAGCTCTTGCAGTATTTTTATAATCCATTTGTGTCTTTTTGGAATAAGTATTTTCTTTATTATAGGACAATATCATCTTTGTATGGAATATGTTTGCATGTGGGTATACTGGTGAGCATTACAACACAATCAAGGGTGAAACTAATTGAAATTACTTTCCAATATGTATGGAAGGATATAATGTTTTAGTAGTAGTAGTAGTAGACTTTTAGTAGTAGTAGTAGTAGTAGTAACAACTTTATAGTAGTAGTCAGTAGTAGGAGTGAGGTGTTTGAAAAAAAGTCTATCATGCTCACCAAGGCTGCATTTATTTGCTAAAAAATACAATAACAGTAATTGAGTAATACTGCAATACAATAAAAGATTAAAAATAAAATAGATTTTTTTTGTGGCATAATGTTGTTGTTGTTGTTTTAAATATTATTAACATTATCTTGTGGCTGTAAAGTTGTAACTCTGTTTTTTATGTTTAAGAATCGACCCCTATTTAATTCATTGTAAGTCTCTCACTATTAACTGTAACTTTTTTCAAAGAAAAGGGACTTATATTAATTAATTATAATTATTAATTTACCTAATTATATTTTGCTTTAATCAACATATAAGCCATAAAAGCTATTGAACTTAACTTAACTTGAACCCTGAATAGTTCTTTAAGTATTGCGCTCTGCTATAGTCAGTTATCACTCATTTTAATTGACTATAAAGACCTCAGGATGTCAAACCCAAACTATGGACTGATGGCGCTGATGTCAAAATGAGATTTCCAGAGCAGAAACTCTGCTTTAAAGCAATCCAATCTGAAGTAATTACTCACAGGCCGATGTGATCCCAGCGTGAGCCGGGCTCAAGGCATTAGTCTCTGCTATGTTCACCTTGTTAATTTCACCTTCTCATGACAATCTAATGCAGCTGAATTGGACTCTGAATTAATAAAGGCTCAATAAAGGTTAGATCAACAGGAGGAGACAAGCCCACAATGAAACCTTGACAAATGTAACAGTGCAAACCGAGGGCTTTGTGGTGCTTCTCAGTCTTTTAATGAACAGGGGCCAGGGTTTACTTAGGTGGTGGAAAAAGTCAAAAGAGCCTAGGGACAAGCATCATTATACAGCACGAATTTGCTTCGCTTTATTAGTAAAAGGGCTGCGTTAATAGAACTTGAGAATATAAGGATTTGATATTCCTGCCATGTTTCAAATACGCAATAATTGGTGTGATCAGTGACCTTGCTAGAGTCATGCCTTGAATTTCAGTTAATTTCACTGGACAGACATTAAAGTCTTCAATCAACTTAAATTTATCAGGTACAAATATCAACCAAGATGGGTTTTGTCAATGACTGATGTGGATAAAGTTCAGGGTGCCAATATCTGACATAATGCCAAAATACAGTACACACTGTATATGTATGATATCATACTTAACTTAATGAAATATCATGCAATGGTCATGTTCTAGTAGATGTAAAAATCTCATTTATTTTCTCCATGGAGAAATTGATATCAATAAAACGTAAATAGAGAAATCACCCTGAACAGATGGTTGTTAGGAGATAGTATGCGATAGTAGAAGACGCAAGCAGTGTGATTTCAACCTCTTCTCGAATATGCCAATATGGTTAGTAAGATTATTGTAAATAGAGATAAACTTTCAATGAGCATGGACACATAAACTGATCAAAAAGTGACAGTAAAGTTAAGAGACAATACGTATCACGGTTTCCCAAAAATATTATCAGTAATCGTTAACTTTGATAATAATAAGAAATGTTTTATGTTAAACGTTAAATGTTAGAAAAGTATATTGTATTTTTTTATGTATATTTATATTATTTTTAATTCAGTTATTATCTCTTGATATGAGTAGTTCATTACCTCAAAAGTCTTTAATTTACGGAGTCATATACCTTCATTCAGTCAGTCATTTAGCTTTGAATTCAATTTCATTATGTTTGTTGGTTGGTTTTATTCATGGTATAATGTATTGAAGAAAATTAAAATCTCTTTTTACCTATATAAAATTGGCTGCTAAAAAAGGGCAGTCACTGTGAGTGATATATCACTACAGTTAAACGGAGACTAAATTTACACAAAATTGACTCCAAAAGTCATTTAATTTAAAAACATACCCTCTTAAGTTCAGTCTTTTGTAATCATCAAAATGTATTTGGAACACCATGTATAGGCCAATTAATCTGCTATCTGTCAGTCATTTATTTTTAGCACTTTCTCAATCATGGTCCACCAAGCCAGACACGAACAATATTATCTCCATCACAGAATATTACATTTCTGTATAATAGCAGCCATGTCATCCTGAAGCGTTCTTAAAAATGTTCTATCTGATTGCTTTACTCTACAAGGCTTCAGTCAGAATGTATAGCCATTTAGTGTTAATGGACACTTTTGAACTGCGCCCAACATCTCCAAGCAGCTGATCTCTCTGATTAGATGGATTGGCAGCCGTGGCCCTTTTGCCTGTGTCTGAACTCTGGGTGTTGTTTTGCATTCAGTAGTTGGTGCTCGGTGTTGCACAATGCCCATTTAGAATTCTCATTGATCTCTATCTCCATCCACTGTCAAGGTTTCTGCCCTCTGTCAGATTCATTGTTGTATTGTGCTGCAGTCAGTGATTGCATTTGGCCATTCCTGCGCATGGCTATCACTTTCTTAACCCCGCGAAGCTTCTGCTTGATGACTCTGTTAACTCACCTGTAAATTGAAAAAAGATTAAGTGTAGAAGCAAATTCACAGAACACACTGTGAACATGTCCTTGTTCTGTGAGAAACAAAGGTGGTGCATATTAATTAGAGCTGGGCATTCGGGATGACTTTTGTTGTTGTGTACTCTAACTATTACAAAACAAGAAATCCATTACTAGAAAAATTGTATTTGGGTAAAAAAAAATCTGAAAGTGTTTCATGCAGTAGCAGTTCTACGGTTTGATGTCATATTGGTGAAAATTGTGTTATGTGTTGAAACCAAGCGGCAACCTTTCGGTCTCTCTCGTGAAACCAACACGGAAGTGACTAAAACTGCAACTCATCGACTGGCCGCTAGAGGCTGGCTCCAAAATGGAGTCAGTCCCATAGACTCCCCATGATAAAATGCCCAAATTTACAGCAGAAAAAAAAACATGTTTACAGCCTGGTACAGAAAGTGGTTTTGGTCTATATAGCTAAATTTGCCCTTCATGACAACTGTGAGGTGGATGATTTTTTTTTTATAACTCCTTCGTTTAAATTATATTAAGCCTTAAAGATCTGCATAATTAAGGGCGTGGCCACTTGAGTTACAGGTGGATTGCCGCATACTGTCACCACCGTCGAGCTAGATGGGAGTGGTTTCAGCAACCTGCTCCCGCCTCTTTGCCCGTTTTCGATGATCACTGGTGTCAAAAGTATTCATATTCATTACTCAGGTAGAAGTATAGATACTAGGGTTTAGAAAGACTTCTGTAGAAGTTGAAGTATCAACTCAAGCTTTTTACTCAAGTAAAAGTGCAAAAGTACTGGTTTCAAAACTACTTAAAGTATAAAAGTAAAAGTAATGTAAGGAAAAAAATACCATTAAGGACAAAAGCTTAGGCCGCGCAACAGGTGCCTATTGTGCACTACCCCACCTCCTCAAAAAAAACATTTTTCTAAAGGCCATAATGACTATGTTATATTAAAATGTTAATGTTGAAAAATGTGGGATGCACTAGACTACCTGTTTCAGCCGCATATATGCCCATTGAAAATGAACACGTTTTAGTACAAAGCAAATACATTAAAGAACCATATATGTGTACTACTGAGCATTAAAATGTGTTTCATGGAGCGGAAGATATGATGACTAGTTGCTTATAAGTATTATAATGGTGCAAAAAGTCAAACTTCAGAAGCATGTCATCAATAACCTTTATTGGAATGTAAATGTACATCCAAGCTTAGCTACAGGAATCTGTGAGAGCAACGGACAAGAAAACTGGTGTACCCAGGGCAAGCTTAGTAACAATTACCCTTGTATGGTTGTCTATATACAATAAACATTAATGCTGTCAAAATGAATGATTAATCCAAGTGATTAATCAACAAATAAAAATAAAAAATAACTCATAATCCTGATACCTTCCCGGAATGTACTATGCTCAATTCTATAGCTAATAGCAACAATGTCACATTTAACTAGAAGATGCGTTGTCAATCGCAAACGCTAATTTATTCAAACGTCTCTCTGCCGAACTACCGACTGTAGCTTAATTTGCTGAGGACGAAGAGAAAGCACCCGTTTGATAAATGAGCAAGTAGTGGAGAAATAATAACTTTTAAGAAATAATATTTTTTGAGTAACGACCCCAACACTGGCTATGTTTCCTTTTGTGACGTGATTTGTGTCATGTGCAGGTGTGATGGATCGTGTACAAACCAATAGGGTGTCGGAATGGTATGTTTATACTTCTCATCCAACCACAATTAAATTCACTCTATCCGGATGGCGCGATTTGTCTGGATAGGTTTTTTTTTTTTTTTTTACGATGACAAGCCGGAATGAAATAGGAGTAACGAGGGTATTTTTTAAAATGTAAGGAGTAGAAAGTACAGATTATTGCGTGAAAATGTAAGGAGTAGAAGTAAAATAATTACTCCAGTAAAGTATAGATACCCAAAATGTTTACTTAAGTAAGGTAACGAAGTATTTGTACTTCGTTACTTGACACCTCTGTCGAGATACAGGAGGGCGCAGTGAACGCGCTGCCAAGATGGCGACGGCTGGCTCCGCCTACTTTGAGCTTCAAAAACGCTCTTTAGAAACCTACGGTTGACGTCATGGACACTACGTCCATGTTTTTATAGAGTCTATGGTTGAAACAAAGTAAAGTGAAAGTCATTTTTATTAAATTACTCTAAATGTCTCTGTTTATGTTTTTTTTTTTTCATTCTATGAAGAATTCATCAAACTGATTCAAACTCCTAAGTTTTTTTTTTTTTTTTTTACGATCAGTAAAATAATTGTCTCTACAGGTAATTTGTGTGTGAATAAAACTACAGTGCCGTGTGGCCCTGTTTTTTGTTTTAAAGGGCACCTATTATGCAAAATCCACAAGGTGTTTGCACAGAAATGTGTGTTGGAATTGTGTGTACACAGCCATCTCAGAATGATAAAAATCCATTCAGTCTTTTTTTTTTAATCTTCACAAAACTAAACCAGGCTTAAAAAATGTTTGCAGTTTGGATCCTGTCTTCAATATGACATCATATTTCGGTAGCCCCGCCCACTGCTATTGATTTACAGGCGCATATATCCTCAGCTCTCAGTAAGCTTGTTCGAGATGCATCGGCGCTGCGCAGAACGATTGGTGTGTGACATTAAAGTACCGGGAGAGCCACAGTAGAGCAAATGACTCTTTATGCTTTTGAATCGCTCTCGCGGTACTTTGTCATACACCGATCGGTCTGTGCAGCGCCGATGCATCTCGAACAAGCCTGTGTGTTTGCCATGTCGCATTGTCGCGTGTGCTCGGCTGTGTCGCATCCATCGTACAAGTGGCTGTGAACAAAAACACTAGTCTATAGAACACTAAATGACGATCTGGTCATACGATCCACTATCCCGACCTCCAGCATACTTTGGTGATTCGCCACAAAGAGGAGAGAGCGTTATTCTGCTGTCCGGTTTAATACATGTAATGATGATACCGGTCTCTCACCTCTCGCTTCATGTTGCTTCTCCATAGTTATTGCCATTGCCATACGAAAAGCAGAGGACAATCTAGGCTCATCCCTTTGGAGTCGGCGCGGAAGTTGCAGCGGATGTTCATGTAAGGAACACACCCTTGAAAAAGAGCACTTTTTAGAACCCGTCCCCAAAAATACTAATTTTCAATATGATATAATACATTATCTGTGGGGCATTTTGAGCTGAAACTTTACAGGCACATTCAGGAGAGCTATAAGATTAATATAAGGCCTACATCTTGTAAAAAAGGGGCATAATAGGTCACCTTTAAAAAAAAATTGCTCATGAAAGCCATTGTTCAGTAGGTAAAATTCTTATTTTGCCTTTTATTTTATTTTAAAAGGAACAAGGTACAAACATCAGGATAATTGTAAATCAGTAGCCAAAAGTCATTTTCATGAAATTTCGCTGATGTTGTAGGCCAAAAATAGAAAGAAACAAAGAGAAAAAAGAAGAATAATCTTCAAATTCACATTCAATCTGACGCCAAAAAACTAGGGGTTGCACCGATAACGACTAGTAGTCGACTTTAGTGACTGCAGGAGCTTTAAGCTTGGACGTAAGAATAGTCGCGGTCATAGAGGGCGCAAACAGGATAAGAAATCTTTGAAGGAATTACACATTTACGCTCCGTTTCCAGACAGTTCAAATGACAAATAAATGCATAATCTGAAAGCGATCCACAAGACATCTGTGATTATATTACTGGATGCTCGAAATTGAACGGGAGAATGCACGTTTTAAAACAGCTTATTGTACAGGTAAGTTAACCGCCGTTCTAATCTAATGCACTGCTGCACTGTAAAAGCACACACATTACAGACAGTAGCTCGTACATCACGTGCACAGAATCATTCAGCGCGGAAATATATTGTCAACACTGTTCTGTGATTTCCCAATAAAACAGCTTTGAAACTGAAAAGTTCAAGCATATATTTCTAAATAACTAAATTCCACAGCTTCACTACTAGTAGAGAGACGCTGCTAGGTAGAATTAATTCACACACGCATTCGCTCTCACTAATGCATTCATATTAGTGTAATTTTTACTGTGCTACTTTATCTGTATCTGACTTAGAATGAGCAGAAATCTGTGAGAATTATAACGACACAAAAGACAAAAGAACTGATAAAAATGAACTGTTATAGGAGCAATAACCATGTGGGCAGCACTGTGTCATATGCCATAACTGTGCACAAGCTGTTTATCACAGCTACAGACTTATTTGTTCATTAATGACGTAATCAGCGACTAGTCGACTTCGACTCGAATTTCATAACATAAAAGTCGACTTTAAAAAAAATCAGAAGTCATTCAACCCCTACTCCAAAAACTATTGTACTAATAATAGTATACTACTAATATATATTTAGTATGTGTATTTCCTTCTTCAATTAAGGATTCGACATACTGATACAAACGTGGTAAAAGTTTGTGATTTGTTTTTCCAAATTTTTTAATGATTAATTTAAAGAATGGTCTCATACAAGTAATTTATTCGTGAATCAAATTACACTTTTTAGAAATACCTGTTGTTATTTTTTTTTCACCATTGAAATGTAAATGTACCTGAGTTAATTTTTTATCAGCAGTCATTTATGTTATGTAAAAAAAAAAAAGAAAAGAAAAAAACTTCAAAATGGCTTTTCATCACATCACATTTAATTCAGACTCCAAACCTGTGAAATTAAGTTGTTTTATTCCCAAACTTAGACTAGTTAAAAAGTTAGACTAAAAGCCAGCCTACTTTTATCACTTTGCATGTTCATATTTACACAAACATCGTTTTTATGAGCATTGTTTGAGTATTGTCATACCAGTCGATTAGTACTCTGCTTGTTGATGGACTTGTTTTGTAAGCTGTTTGTGTGTTCTTGAAAACTGGTCATCAGCCATATTCCACCCATAATAACAGCAGGCACATGTGATTTACACCAATGAATGTTCCTCTGTGCTCTTGGACAGTAAAGTTTGCAGGGCTGTGAGAAGTTTGCTTATTTCAGGCTCTGCTGCCGTCCCAGGAGGTCTACCATTGGCTGATTGTAGTCTGCTACCTCTCAGCATGTTATGATGGATGATGGTATTGTTATTCAGCATTTCTCCTGCATGCTTTTCTGCCAAAAGCCCGTCTCCTCAGATGCCCATTGTTTTCCATCCTCAGCAAGAGTCACCTCTATGCCATGGAAATAAATGAGAGATAACAAAATTAAGACATTAATTACAGAGTTTATCTCAGGTAAAACTGCACCAAGAGATGACTTAAGCGAGCATCCATCATGGGTGTAGTTCTTGTGTGTTGCCGGGTCAGCAGACAGGGGTCAGCATGAGAGATGAATTATACATCACTGCTTACTTTATACTACTATAAACGCCCAGAATGATAGACGGCCATGTGCTCTGTCTTTTCATTTCATGACTTTGCTCAGGAGACTGGTGTTCCTTTTTCCCTAGCTAATTTCGGCTGTTTTTCATCTGCAATGTTCCTCTTTGTTCTTGCTGAGCATAACCTATTTCCCCTACAGTGCACCTGTGCAATGATATATATATATACTGTATAATGCAGTTTATAATGCAATGATTTTAATACAACGTTTCTGTGATGTTAAATGTTATGGTTGGAAAATATTATTGTCCACCAAATCAAATCATGTGGTTTCACCAACATGCATAAAAATATCAAATAATTTGACTTTATATGATGAAGGCATGGTTAGCTCAGGTAGTAAAATTTTATATTTATGTGAATACATGTAAAATTAGTATTATATTTATTTATTATTTCAGAATAATTTTACATGCTTGTAAACTTACTAAAAAATTATTTAAGTAATACACCTTGATACTGCTTGAACCTTAAAAAAATATATACATATGTTCGGTGTTATACATAGCAGTTAGAGCCATGAAGTTATAACTTTTGGTTTGCCATTGTTCAATAATTTTCCTTTCTTTATCATGAACACTATTCACAGTATGTCTGTCATTGACACGGATATCACCAAACCACCCCAACGCCTAAAAGAGCATTTTTTTGGGTAACTGTCCTAAATAATATTACACCTATTTTCTATGAATTTATGTTATTTTTTTTAATAGACTTATTACGATTTATAATAGACACACGTCACTTATATGGCTATTTGTTTTCTAATTATTACAAAATATTTGAAGATGTGGACCGTCAATAAAAGTCAATGTGGAACATTGAGTAGAAAGACAAGAGCTCCTTCTTCATATGAGCCAACCGGCAACGCGGTGAATGGTTAAGATTGTAAAATGTCATGTGGTCCGAATCTCCAAAAACATAATGATAATTATAAATGATTCGTTTTTATTATTAACAATTATTTGAATTAAATTTTACAGGAACTCTTTGATATCAATAATATTATGAATATTTATAAAAATACTTTAATTTTTAAAGCCCTTTTTAAAAAACTATCTCTAAAAAATCTTATTGAAAATAAAAATCAGATGTGAACGCTGTACTCAAGGTGCATAAACAATGGCATTTAGAATCCTTAAAGTTAAACTTTTGTTGACAATGTCACAAAGTTTTTGAAAGTTTATATTTTCCCTTTATTTTATCATGAACACTCTTACAGTAGCTCTTTGTCATTGACCTTTGAGTGTCCCGACCAGCCCAATGGTGTGAGAGTGAGGAGGGACTGAACAACCAATGACAGATGGGTAAAATCAGTTTGACACACTTTAAGGTCTAGTCTTGTTCTTCTAGCCTACACCTTTATTTGTTCTGTTATCCCTTTTTTAGAGGGTCTGACAGGGGTTGTCAGGCCCAGACAAGATGTCACTGTTTGCAGTAGGGATTTCCATCCATCTGTATTTGAGAGGTAAACTAAGTCATGTTTAATATAAGTTAGCATTATCAGCACAGAATACCACTTATTTTTTTGTTTAAGATAAGCATGTCACCACTTTTCATCTTATGTGGGACGCTTGTGTAAGTAATCGTGTGGGAGGCATTATGTTTATATTAAAATCCGCCCTCTATAAAAGAATGTGGAAAAGTCATAAGACTGCCACAGTGGAGTAGAAGGATTTAATCAAATTTCATCAAGAATCATTAGCGCTAATGTATTTATGGAACATTTATGGGGAAAAAACGCACGGCTAAATGTGATAATTGTATGCCAAATGTGTATCATGTCAACACAAATATGCACATATCTGTTTGGATAATAACCTACGAATACTCGAAGGGATCTCTTGGAGATGCAAAGTGGGATGTTTTCGAAACGCTTTCTTCTTCCATGTCATCTGAATATACAGACTGCAGACTCTGTCGCTTGGCCAATTATGTAATGTGGTTCCCTTTCGAAAGGGAACTCCACGATACGTCCTCTAAAGGGCGATAGGGGTCACAGCGGACGCGCGCCTTCTACCGCTTAGCGCCCCTAGGGTACGCAGCGTCCGATTACCTATCTCAAGGACCATGTTACATGGGGGGGGGTAAAACAACAAACAACAAAAAACCCCCCGTGGACGTTCCACTTGAAAGTGAACCTACACGCCTCCAGCATGGCCCCTACGCCCATCCTAGAGGAAGGCAGCATCTCGTTGCCTATTCTCAGGGAACTATCGTTACATGCGTAACCTGAGACGTTCCTTGGTTTAAACGGCAGAAAAGAAATCTCAGAGGTAGTTAAACATAATGATGAGTGGTAAGTAGGTCTTTCTTGCCACAGCATTGCTGGCATTTGAAAGGCTGGCAGAGCAGACTGCAGGTACAGTGGAAGTCTGATCATAGGCAGGTGGCTAATGAAGAGCTGCCGGGAGACATACACGCAGGCCCGCATGGGTGCGCCGAGTGCGCTGTGACGGCTACAGTGCTGCTTTCATCAGTCACACAAACCTGTGAGAATGCCATTGCGCTTAGTGGGATCCCTCCTCCTTGACTGTCTTGTTTTTCCACTCCAAAGGAGGTGTAATCAGAGTAAACATTTTAATTTCGCAAAGGAAATGAGAATCATTGTAGTTTAGCAGTGGCGATTGCTGGAAGACTGTACAGGAAGAACAGTCTCAAACTCACTTTTGTCTTTTGTAAAATAATCAGTGTGCTGCTCACTATCTGTGGTGTCTGAGACTTTTCTTTTTATTATTTGGGTGTCTGTGATGTTGCTCCTGAAAGTTGTGTTTTAAAAACTACTAGCAATTAAATTACTCAACATCGAAATAAAGTAAGGGCTAAAGACCCTTCAGAAGGACTTTACTGTATTAAAAAAAACTGAAACCAAAACTATCTTCGACGCCGCGCGGGCATTGGTCTAGACATATCAGACCTCCATACTGCAGGGACCGATAGAGTTACCTTCAAAAGATTCCACATTCGACCGCTCCAGACACCTCAACACGTCTGCTATCTTGGAACGATTAACTCGTCGTCACTCACTGTAAAAATCAATGAGTTCGATGAACAGTCAACTTGCTGTTGATTGTTCATGGCGGCAACTAATGTATAGCAGCCCATAGAAACAGCCACTAATGAGGAATCTATGTATATATATCTATGGGCAGGAGTACCTCAGGTTGAGAATGTCTGAGCAAAACAAAGAATGAAGTAAATAAAAATGTATGTGTATGTGTGTATTATGTATTTGTATTTATATATATATATATATATACATATAAATATATACAGTACACACACATATATTATGTAAACACAAACTTTTATTTTAGATGCGATTAATCAAGAATAATCGATTTGACAGCCCTATATATTCAAAATTAGACCATGAATAGCGTGTGTATCCTAGCCGATGTGGATCGGCAACGTCATTTCCAACTATATGGATCACAAGCCGTTTTGTGACTAGTAATTTTTTCCCCCAAAATTTGTTGCACTTGTTCACCAAGAAGACAAGAGTGTCAGTGAAGAGCTTGATATTTTTTGTTAAATTTCTGCATTCCAGAATTCCAACCAAATTGTCCTTTCTGCATTTTCTTATATGATGTCTTGTGTTTAACAGCATTCTGTGGTAGAAATGGTGGTGGAGATGACAATTTTAATATTTTTGGACTAAACTCCTGTTTTGCTGAGGATAATTTCAGAGTTATTAATGCGTATATGCTAAATACACATAATTAGATAATATTTTCACACTTTTTGGGTAATTATGTAAAATTACAGATTGACTGGAAACAAACATATTCTATTTAAATGTGATGTTCACGCATCATGTCTGCTCTCCCTGCTCTTATCCATGCTAGGCTGCATGATAATACTGAAGGACCTTATGTATGGATGCCGTGACGTCCGTATCCATATAGGTAGGGATCAGCTAAGAGTCAGCTGATGCGAGCTTGTCTGACGTGCCCTGCCAGAGCTAACGCTACGCTTGATGATTATTTGACCAAAGTGAGAAATCTCTTTGTTGGCGAGTGGATTTGTGCAGGATTGCAGGCAATTGTGATTATTGGGAAATCCTTGATTTGTTGGCACAGATGGATGCAGAATCTCTGGTTTCCTGTCAGCAGCTGTATGTCGGCGCTGTAATGACAGACTCCAGAATCAGTCTTGGGTGGCAGCAGGTAAATAATTAATGAATGCACATTATGCCCGTATTCATATTAAACTACTCTAATGTACAGTGGGATATCAGCCAATATGTCTGTGTGGCATTCTTGATGGCTTGTCAGATCAAAAGTGTACGTCTGTGATGGACGGGGATTGTGTGTAAACCATCTCACACAAACGCTTGGCTGAATGAGTGATTCTTCAGGCAGATGAGAAAGTGTCCACGGGTAGCTATTGGTCTTCTGTGACATTACCGCATTGGAACGGTATGTTTGGCCGCACAGGTCATTGGGCCCATTGATCACGCCTGGCATTTGAAGGACATAGTGCCACTTTTCCAAGGTGCGCTTGATAGCTTTCACCTGGGACGGAATGCATTGAGCGGCTAACTTCACACTTTTTTAACTGGGGTGCTGATATGTCAGGGAACCAACTGGATTGACAGGTCAAACTAGGAAGAGTCTGTTCACAAGCACTCGCTCTACATCATTTATGGCAGCACCTCGGCGGATAACGAACAAGTTATGGGCGTCAGGGAGGGAACGCATGTCGAGTCCAACAATGGATCAAAACACAAACTGTATCTTCATCCACCCTTACCAAAAAGTAGTAAACTTCAAGTTTATTTTATTAAGTATACTTCAGTAAAGTTCAAGTATAATTTTAAGTATACTTTATGTAGTAAGTATACAAATATCAGTGTACTAGTAGTATACTTGTAAGTGTACTATTTCAATACTCCTTGGGACTAAATTGGCCCACTTTCTAGTATATAAAAGTATACTTTTAAGTATAACAGTAGTAAACTTTGAGTACACAACTAGTTGACATATGTTTTTAGTTTGTACTGCAACTATACTAAAAGTGAACTTATAGGTATACTGATAGTTTACTAATTAAATACTTGTAGTAGCATTTTTAGTACACTTTGAAGTATAGTCTCAGTAAAGTACTAGTTTAGTAGTTTTATACTGCAAGTATACTCGTAAGTTTTCTTTTAATGAACTTTACATCATACTTTAAGTATACAGCTATGTCCCTATTTAGGTATTAATTAGCATATATTTTGTTATATAAATATCTGAACATAAAAAAACACAAAAAGAAAGAGCAGGGTATCTGCTTGTAAACAAAAAAAAAATATTCTAGCTTCATGCATTCTTTTTTAAAACACTTGAATGTGGGTAAGTTTCAAAAATAATAATAAAAAAAGAAATAAACAACATTTTGAACAAAAAGATGAAAAAAAGTTGAATTGGATTCAGAATGATAATCAAAATGTAGATGGAGTCGATCAACACCCCAAATCTTGACAGTCAGTATTACCTCTTCATTGGTCGACATTTTATTCCATAATGTTACATAGTTTTGATACGGTTTTATGTCTGATGATCGTGTTAGATTTCATGTGGAAGCATCTGTTGTTTCGGTTTCTTCTTCGCTTGTGTTTTTTGGAAATTCTGTACAGAAGATGTGTACTAGCACCCCCTACAGTATAACAACAAAAACACGGATTCTAGGAGCACAATTACAGCTCAAATATATTTAGGCTTTTTTCTAAGTATAAGTCAAATATACTTAAATGTCATTTTAAGTATATTTCTGAGAAGTACATAAAGCCCATTTCTGAAAAGTACATAAAGTAGACTAAAAGTATACTTTCCTATTTTTAGTTTAAAAGTATACTAATAGCACACTTGAATAAACTTATTTTTCGCAAGGGTTATCAGAATCTTTCACGCTGTGTTCTGCCGATTCTTCAGGGACTCTTCATTGGTCAGATGCACATGGTTGTCAAAAACCAGGTTTAATAAGGTGGTAAGAATGAAAGTTGATGCAGTTGATTTATCATATAGAGCACATTAAAGGAATATTCTGGGTTCAGTACAGGTTAAACTCAATTCACAGCATTTGTGGTGTTAATGTTTTATTAACTGGTCAGTCATTTCCTTTGTTTAATTTTTCTTCCTTTCTTTCTTGGCAGAAATCAAGGTTATAGTGAGGTCAGTGTTATGGTTAACTAAAACTATTTAAAACAGTTTTAACAAGCTGAAATAAAATAAAAGTTGCCTTGGCAGCCAACTTAAAATAATTACTTTAGAATGACTAACTAAAAAGCTAAATAGAAATATAAAAAGTACAATAAATAAATACAAAACCATGTTACAAAACCGAATGAAAACAGAAAATACACTAATTAAAGCGTATTTAAAATATTAATAAATTCTACAAAAGAAAAACATAATACTAAAATAACACAGTGAGGCACTTACAATCAAAGGGATTGGAGACCATTTTTGAAAGATTTAAATACAGAAATGTGAAGCTTATTATTTTATAACACCACTTGCATTAATTATTTGATATTAGTTGATCTATAAAGTCGTTTAAATCATTATTTTACAGTTGTCACACATCGGCTTCTGTGGCGGAACGAGGAGAAGAGGAGACACAGGAGTAAACTCAAAAACAGTCTTTAATCTTCTGATTCAGGGAAACACAGGGCAGGCAGACACACATGTAGCACATGGACAAATAATACCAGACAAAGAACTTAGAACAAAACACTCCTTAAGAATACAACACAATCAGGGGAAGACGAGACACACCTGGAATCAAATTGGAAACAATCAGGGAGCAGGAACTGGAAAAACAAAAATAGGGGCATGGAAACACGAGGGAAAACAACAAAACCAGGAAACAAGTCGACTACGCCCCCCGCCGGAAGCGCGAACAATTCCACCGAGGGGGGGGGGGGTGCCCTGGAGGCTGGTGCAGGACTGGAACACAGGGAGCTCAGGGGCTATGGTGGAGCAGGCAGCTCAGACGGCCATGGCGGATCAGACAGCTCGGAGCCACGCGGAGGCCCGGAACTCAGAAGGCATGGCTTGGATACTACAACCCCCCAAAAAAAAATATGGGAGAATATCATCTATATTTCCCTCCATACCCTAACTTGGGAACAGTGCGTCTCCCTGGGCTTGCTTGGAACTGGATCCCTTTCCTGTGCTACACTCGGGACAGAGCTCTCTCTGGGCAGACTCGGGCTTGAGCCCTCGCTGTGCTAGCAGGGACTGGAGCCCTCCTGGGCTAATCTGGGGACTGAACCCTCGCTGGCTAATCTCCGGGGGACTATGAACCCTCCTGGTCTAAACTCGGGACAGGACCCCCGTGGGCTAAACTCGGGACAGACGACACTGGAGCTGGAGCTGACACGGAGCGACCTGGGGCTGGATCCGAAACTGAGCGAGCTCCGGTGCTATGATAAGGGCGGCAAACAGTCTTTTCTCCTTCCCAAAATCCATCCCTTTTTGAATTAGAGTACATTGCAACGCCGCGGGCTGGAAAGAGCGCGGCCGGTGGGCTTGACATCGGTGCGGACAGCGTGCTTGACTGTAGAACGGCCGGCAGGCATGATGGAAGAGCGGCCAGTGGACTTGACGGCCGGCTGGTTCTGGCTCAGGCCCGGATACTCCCCAGACACCGGTAGAACCCTTCCCTCCAGCATAGTCCCTTGGTGTCAGGGAGGTCCACGGGGCGATGGTAATTGACCCCGTGCCAGAACAGAGAGTTGATGGGGGCATCTTCTAATGCAACTCTCGAGCCCGCGATTCCCAGGCGTACTCGATGTGTAGATCTCGGGCTAGCGCAGTCTGAGAACCGAGCATTCTATTTTCCTCACCAGGGGAAACAAACAGGAAACAAAAAACTATTTTAAAAAACGGAAAACAAACAAGGGGAGAAGGGGCGCCGCTTACTGTTATCGGTGCTGTCTTCTGTCACAGTGTGCCTACTGTGAGGAGCGAGGAACGAGGAGACAAGGAGTAAACTCAAAAAACCAGTCCTTTAATCTCCTGATTTGGGGAACCAGGGCAGGCGGCCGACACACATACGTAGCACAAGGACGAACAATACCGGACAAAGAACTTTGAACAAAACACTCCTTAAGAACACAACATAATCAGGGGAAGAGGAGACACACCTGGAATCAAATTGGAAACAATCAGGGAGCAGGAACAGGAAAACCAAATAAGGGCATGGAAACACAAGAGGGAAAACAACAAAACGGGAACACAAGTCTGACAACAGTGTTTTTTTAAGTTTTAATATTGTCATCGCAATGAAATTTGATATTACTGTCCACAGAAAAGGTTAATAAGCAATTATGTAGCATGCATATTGTTTATGTCTTGTGTCTGTACTATTGAAATGGAGTATTTTATCCTTTCACATCCATTTTAAGTGCCTCACTGTAACCCAAAGTTTTTTTTTTTTTTAAAGAAACGAAGGACACTATGCAAGTTGACATTCATTTTGGTGGTAATCAACATTACGGCATAAACTCTATCAAATGAGCTTAACTTGTACTAAACTGTAGTATTTCTTTAAGATACTTCTTCTTTTGGTTATTCTTTCTCTTGTGTTTTTTATTCTTTACAAAGCGCATTAGCCTCAAGCATGGTTACTCTGTTGACAGAAATTGTCAGCAACCATACCAGAACCATACCAGAGTGATTTTCACAATGCATCACGTAGGTTGAATTTGGAATTTGGTTGAAGTAGACTTTAGTTTGAAATAAAAATGTGGCGGGGAACTTTGGAACTTGTTTTCTCAATGGCACCCTATTTATTAGGACACGTTGGCAATCCAAGGCCGTGATCTTGCCCTGGGCATGGAGCTTTGTTTGTGGGGAGTCTTCATTGCATGTCATTTAACTTATCAAAGCTGTGACTCTGGTTCGTTGCCGGAAGACATTTGAATCTGTGTGGCCAAAGGTCAGGGATGAAAATTTGCTCCTTAAGGGAAGAATATGCAGGTTTATACGATGGATGCAGTTATGAAAATGCCTTCCTGTTGGCATGCCTGAGGGACTGTCTCTGTGCTTTTTTGAACTGCAAATATGTATAAAAGGAAATTGGTAAATGTGCTGTGGAACACTCAATTATCAGTCTTTGAAAAAATGTATGCATCTTAGTCATGTTTACTTTCCATTTGTAGTGCATTTATCATCTGCAGTAATGTAGATGAATCTATCAAACTGTGTTCTTGTGGACTCACAACATTTTTAATAAAACTTCTTCAAACTTTTAAAATCTTTGATTGGACTTATGTACCTGGCTCAGGGAAGCTTCAAGATATAGTTCACCCAAAAATGAAAATTTGCTGAAAATGTATTCACCTTCAGGCCATTCAAGATGTAGATAAGTTTTTTTCTTAATCAGAACAGATTTGGAGAAAGTAGCATTACATCACTTGCTCACCAATGGCTCTTCTGCAGTGCTGTCAGAATGAGAGTCAAAACAGCTGATAAAAACACCACTACAATACACAAGTAATCCACAAGACTGTTCATCCTATTTCTGTTTATGGTCGATCCATTTGAGAATTGGCTTCTTGATGCAATATCATTATCAGAAGTATCAGCACTTAAAGATTGATTTCTACCATTTTCTCTTCTCAACTCTCTGAGAAACCGTGAAGAGCGGCTTTGCATTAACAGGAAAAATCTCTGGCAGCCTCAAGTGCCATCATATCTTGCTAACAGGTTGAAATTGTAGATTATTACATGAACCTCTGAACATGATTTTGATCAAACTCTCGCCCATCTCAAACTTCCTCTCATTGCTTCAATTGCAACCTGCCAGTGAAAACGAAGTCTCTATCTAGAAAGCCATGCTCTTAATGAATTATTAATCAGAAATCCGTAATATTATGCAGAAAATAAAATGTTTTGAGTCTCATTGCAATTTGCCATGCAGTTCAGAAGTTCCCTCTTAATTGTGCCTTCCAGTCTGATGGCTGGATATGGTACTTCACATCTCGAGTAATCCCATCTGGATGTCCCTGCCTGACAGGATGGGGCATGCAGCTGCATTTGTAATGTTGCATATCCAGCTTCTCTTTGCTCCCCGAATATTGCTGGTCCTCATTTATTTCACTCTCTCACTGTTAAAGAGCTGGAGGTCGGGAAGGGAATTATTTGGTTTGAGTAGACTTTTTTTAACTCTCCATTCCTCATGGCTGCCATGTTTTTTTTTTTTCATTTTTGGTAATATTGTATGTTTCTGTTTTACAAAATATAACAAAATTACAGAAATATTTATATTGGTATATTATTTGGCACATAAACTGTATTTTTATTTTATTTGTTTAATTGTTAATTGACAGATACATTGTTTTAATTAAAATACTATATCAAAATACATATTAGCTATACTTTGAAATCTCATTCATACAGTTTTTAAAGGCTGCATTTATTTGATAAAGATACATTAGAACGGTACTATTGTGAAATACCTGTTATACTTTTATATAGATAGATGTGTGTTGTGTTGTGTGTGTGTTGTGTTGTGTGTGTGTGGTGTGTGTGTTGTGTGTGTGTGGTATCTTTTCAATCATGACACTCTCGGAAGATTTTAGCATTGTGATGGATATAACAATGTTAATGTATTTGGTCTTGGCGGAACAGATCTGCTACGCAGCTGCTGAATTGCTGCTGCTGTTGGTTATTGCTGTAGTTGTAGATTATTGCTGCTGATGCAAGCAAGTACAGGAACTTGCTACTACCAATGCATATGGCAATACAGTGCCGTGAGTATTTAAGACATACTGCTGCTGCACAAATGCTAACAATAACACCCTATCTGATCTGATACAGGGGAAGGTGGAGGTTTTTCAGAGAAACTCTGAAAGCGTGCTGCAAAAATCTCAAGTGAATGCTAGCCAGCCAAGGCAGTAAGCTCATTGGCTGCATAAGCAACATGAACCAATCAGCTTGAGCCAAGTCATTTAACTCTCTGAATATCATCGGTTACATTAACACCCTTACTGAACTATATATTTATATCCCTTACTGCACTATTGAATCAATTTAATGCATCCTTGCTGAACAGAAGTATTAACTTCTTTCAAAAAATAATTTAAAAAAATCTTACCTCCCAGTATGTTCAGTCTTTTATCAGTTTTAAATAAATAATTTAAAACTGATAAATATTGCTGTTACCACATCAAGGTTTTGAACCCCTTCAAAAAAGTGCATGACTAGTTTCTCCACATTTTCTTTGTCTGAATATAGTGTGTTTCAAAGCAACAAATCAGTCTCTTCTTGTAAGTACTTTCCTGCACCAAAGTCATTGTCATTTTATTTCGAGCATCCAAGACTAACCAGGATATGAGCAATTACCACAGATCCGCGTGAACTTTCGCTAGCTCCTGTCCCGTTACGTCCAAGACCGCTAATTACTTTCACATCTGAAACTCAGTCGTCCGAGGGCTCATTTCATAACCGCCACGAAAGGGTGGGCTGACTCCTGGGGAGGGGGAAATTGATTTTCCTGTCAGAAAGGGCGTTATGATAGGAAATCTAGCTCGCCGTGGCTGGAGACACCTGCTCTCTCAATGGCAACTCTCCAGGGAGCGGAATCTAAATTAAACAGTTTTAAAGTGTCAGTACAAGGATTAAGGCCCTCAAGGGGCCACCTTGGCTGGGTGCTGCCTGCTCCGTCATGCCTGTGTTAATTTGCGAGGGTGGCATATCAGGGCCGGGGTAAAAACGGAGCTGTCAGTGCTCCGGGCATAATCACAGGGAGAAGATTTTCTAAACTCGGCCCTAAAGGCCACCTGTTCTTGCAGCTAGCAGAAAAGTGCCGCTCTCGGCCTCTGATTGAACATGCTGTCCGAGCACAGCATCGATTGGACAGAAAAATGGATGGGCCGTGGGAGGCGTGCGGGAGGACGGTTTGGACAACACAAACACCAAGGTGACAGGAGGGTGCGTTGGGGGCCACGGCATGTAAGGATACGAGACGGTGAGAAATGAGCCATGTTGGGCGGCCCATTGCCTTTCACTCACCGATTTAAATGGAAAAAATGTTCCGCCTGACCATTTGCAACCACCTCGTTTGTTGTACAGAAACACCTCCAGCTGATGGTCATTTGGCGGCATTCTATCGCTGTTTTCCTGCCATAAGTGGTCCGCGCAGCAGTTCAAACAAAATGAAACACATTTGTCACTCGCTCGCACATAATGTCAGCGGCGGGTCGGAGTGTTAACTACCACCGAGTTTTTTTTTTTAACAAGAAAGAGATGCCCTCCTGCCCTGGTCTCGGAGTTGGAGTGGAGGGATGGAGGCTCTCTGGAGGTTGAAAGTTCAGCTTGGATAATCAGTGGATTGAGGAGCTCATTTCGAGGTGGCAGCGGCGGTTTTTGGCAGTCTGTGTTCGCGCAGGGCACTGAATTGAATGGAAATGAAGAGTGATTAATTCTCTCTAGTGGAGGCTGCTGGATCCTTGACAGTCAGGCTGTTTGAAGAGCATGAGATACTGAAAATGAAAGAAAGGCGAGTGGGGACTAAGCCCACCGTTTCTTCAGATAGCAAGAAACAGTGTAGGTTAGCAGGCGTGAGGTAATGCACAATGTCAGAGAGGGTCTCAGAAGGGAGTATTTATGAGTTTTCATTTGTAATACGCTTGACATAATTCTGGAATTTAGGTTGCCATTTGTTTGGAAAATTAGGTGAAATAAAGGCTTAGTTGTACGGTGATCTAGCCTAGTGTGATGAAATATGAATATCTTGGTGATACTTTACAATAAGTCCATTTATTAACATTTGTAACTATACTAAGTTAACATGAACTAACATAATAAATACTTCTAAATCATTTATTAATCTTAATGTACATGTTCAAACATATATGAATAGATAGATTATTATAAACAAGTCCTGTCACCTTTCAAACTAAATCAAGTCACCTTTATTTATACAGATTGTTTCAAAGCAGCCACTGTAATAAGCAGGAAAATAACAATCAGTGATGCAAACTTCTTCAAATATGAGACAGATTCATCTTCTGCTGGAAAGCAGCTCAGTTTAGTTCAGTGTTGATTCAGTTCAGTTTAATAACTGTATTAAAAAAGTGCATTCATTATTAAATAGTTCAATTCAGCTGTATAAGCAGCTGGACAGTAATGAGACGAAGTTGATTCAGCTATAAAGCAGCTCTACAGAAGAAGATAGTGTCATCATCCAGCTCAATTAAGTACAAGTTTTGTTCTCATCCGATGGTGTCAGTGCTGTCAAATCAATAATATTACTAAATATTAAAGGGATAGTTCACCCAGTTGTCAACAGCCATTGACTTTCGTAGTATTTTTTTCTGCTCAACAGTAAATGAAAACTTAAAGTAAATGATGACAGCATTTTCATTTTTGGGGTGAAATATCTCTTTAAATAAGTACCCCTGTTAAGAAGTGAGTAAGAACCCAAACTTCATCAGCTGGCAGAAATGGAGAAAAATCCTTGGGAGAAATAAAGATTAATAAATACTGTTACAAACGCATTGCTCTTTAATATATTAACCAACTTTAAATAATGGGACCTTATTGTAAAGTGTTATCAATATCTTTAAGGAAATGTGTGTTGAAAATGGTACAAGGGCATATTAAATAGAATATAGCGTTGCACATGTATTTAAATTCAGTTGGGCTGGATCCTTCTTGCCTCATTCAGCAGTGAAGAAGGAAATTTGTGGAAACTGCTCCGCAAAGCCACCGGTTCTAATGGAAAGAATGCACATTACATTAATCTGACTAATGATCTATCACATTGAATAAATAAATCTACAAGAGCAATAATGTATTTTAATAAGAAATGCTAAAGGCCATTTAAATGAAAAATTACCTCTCAAAACTGTTAAACCACAGAATAAATCATATATTCAAAAATTGTTGACAAAGGGAGCCATTTAAGGCTGATTTTAATAATTGATCATGTGGAAGTGATTTAAGAGATGCTAGCTTAATCGAAAGACAAAAGGGTCTGATGCATCTGTGTATGGCTCTGAGCTTTTGTTTGGTTAATCTTATGTATATGATCTGCCACATTAATCTAACGCTCGTTGTGATGGTTTGATAGACAGTCTAGTTAATGGTTGAACTATTTAAAGACTATAAATCACTGATGTTGTTTCTGTAGCCTGTTGCCAGTTTCGAGCTAAATAACATGCAGCCTGTTGCGTGTTGTGAAATGTCAGATTTTAAATCACGCGATTGACTCCAGAAAGCTCATAAAATGGCATAAATGGAGCAGCTGTAATTTTCAGTAATTAACTGGGTAATTTCCTCCCCTTTCGCCTTTAGTTTCAAAAAGAAGTTGCACTGCGAGGCAACAGTGTTGCAGCTAATTTGTCATTCTTCTTTAGCCACTCTGCATTTGCACTTGTGTCATCTGTCTGTGCAATCTGCTAGTAATTTGGAAATGAAAGAGCAGCTGTCCTGAAAGGAGACTGAGAATGGCTTTTTTTCTTTTCTTTTTTTTGAAGTGGACAATAGTTCCTGTGAAGCCACATCTCCAAATTCTCTATGCAGCAATCCAAAGGATCTGACCATCTTGTGGCCTAGAATGAAACTGCCTAATTGAATTGCTTACTTAATAGCCAAATTAATCAAGCTTTCATCTACTACTGCTGTGGTACATTGACAAAGCACCATCAGGTTCCTGTCTGAATGTTTATTACCCACCACAATACACTGTGTGATTTTAAAAGCACTTGCTGTTTTAATGGCTCTTGTTTTGTTTTATAGTTGAGGAAAGCACAGCAGATAAAACTTTCCTGTCCTTGTCACTTCATTTGTGATGTTCTTTTTTATACCTGTAAATAAAGATTCTCAAGATTCAATAAAGGCAGCTTTTTACTTAACCCATTGAGAAGTGTTGTTAGGCCCTGTGTGTAGAGATTATTGTGAAGTAAACAGCATTTAGATGACTAATCATCCGACAACTCACTATTACAATGAGCAGAGTATATATATGTATATATATATATATTATATATATATATAGATATATATTATAGCGCAGTGCATTAGCTAACATGCAACAACAGTGTTTTCGTTGTAAATTTGGGTCACCTTAAATTTATAAAACTTAAAACAAGTGTATTTAATTGATAATCTAAATGTTTTAATAACATTGTTTACATGTTTTTTGCATAGCATTTTTTGAAAAATGGATTACTTTCATTGGCCCATATGCGAACGATCCCTTTACGTTTATTCATTTAGCAGATGCTTTTATCCTAAGCTACTTAACAAATGAGGACAATGGAAGCAGTCAAAACTAACAAAAGAGCAAAAATATATAAGTGCAAATGACAAGTCTCAGTTAGCCTAAAGCAGTAACAACGTAGCTAGTTTTTTAAAAAGGAATATATAATAAAAAGAAAAAGAAAACAGTAATAAAAAGAAAACAGATAGAATAGAAAAAGAATAGAGCAAGTTTTTTTAAGAAAACAAGCAGTTAGTAAATTAATATAGTGCAAGTCTAAAAGGGGCAGTTTTTTTAAAAGAATAGAATTAGAATATAGAGTGCTAGAGTTAAAGGGTCAAATAAAGATGGAACAGATGGTTTTTAGTTGTTTCTTGAAGATGGCTAAGGACTTAGCTGCTCGGATTGAGTTCCACCAGGATGCAACATTTAATTTACAAGTCCGTAAAAGTGATTTTGTGCCTCTTTGGGATGGCACAATAAAGCGACGTTCACTTGCAGAACGCAAGCTTCTAGAGGGCACATAAGTCTGAAGTAATGAATTTAGGTAAAGGGGTTCAGAGCCAGTGGTGGTTTTGTAGGCAAACATTAATGCCTTGAATTTTATGCGAGCAGCTACTGGTAGCCAGTGCAAATGCTAAACAGAGGTGTGCCGGCTGCTTCGGCTCATTAACAATTATCCTTGCTGCTGTTCTTATTAATTGTAAAGGGTTGTAAACTAGGCTGGACGACCACCGGCCACGAGACCATTGCAATAGTCGCACGAGCTGGTACAGAACATTCCTTGAACAGGAGTTGTGAAGGCATGTTTCGAAAGAAGGGCCGGACTTCTTGATGTTTAATAAAGCAAAAAAATCCCCTGGCATACACGTGCAGTTTTAGCATTGTGGTCTGAGAAAGTCAGCTGATCAATCAATCACAACTCCAAGGTTTCTGGCTGTTTTTGAAGGAGTTATGGTTGATGTGCCTAACTGGATGGTGAAATTGTGATGAAACGATGGGTTTGATGGAACCACGAGCAGTTCTGTCTTGGCAAGGTTGAGGTGAAGGTGATGGTCCTTCATCCAGCAAAAAATATCTGTTAGACAAGCTGAGATGCAAGCACCCATCGTCGGATCATCAGGATGGAATGACAGGTAGAGTTTCATTCAGCATGCATTGATATGAAAATTCTATATTATATAAATTTTATATAATTCTAAATATAATATAAATTATTAAATTATTAAATTTGAAAATGTTTTTTTTTTATATTCATAATGTTCATTGAATAAATGGAAATACATTTTTTGAGTGCCCTCGAGTTATTCACACCGACTACTTGCCGACAGAAAACTTCTTAAACTGTTCTTGTATTTGGTATTTAAATAAAACTACCTTAAAAATAAAATAATTAAATAAAATATAAACACTAGATGGAAAACTTAAATAAATAAAGCTAAGTCAAATATTAAAATGCAAAAACCTAATAAAAGACAAAAGCACATCATCAAATTTTAAAAAAACTAAAAAACAAAAACTAGAAATCTAAAAACAAAGCTAATTCAAAACATTCAAATACAGGATATACGTATAAGTATATAAATAATACTAAAATAACGCCTGACTACAAAATACAATGTAAAATAGTTCATATGTTCTGTAAAACAATATACTGTATCATAGTACAATACATAATGTGCATTGTTAACAACAGACAGTATGATACTGTTAAACAGTAGCAGAGTGATGGATGGTTTGCCAGATCTGAGTGTTTGAAAATAGGCAGTTGTCTATTTCAGTCGTGGGTTTTTCTACAGGACATATATAAATCATCACTGGGGCTTGCTGTTTTTCACTGTGGGATCTTCTGCCAGACCCTTTGGGGTGAACAGACTGTGATCTGGGTGGTTTGGATCTAGTAGTAAAGCATGGGATTTGCCATGGCAGCAGTGACAGGAGGTCATGGAAAGTGTCCTGTGTCTCTTTAGTTTTTTCTGACCTCCTTGTCCTGTGCTTTCATAGTAGCTAGACAGTGAGATGAGACAGTGAGGCCGCGGGCCTGGATGCTTTCGCTGGTGTCGGGGTGGAAGTTTTCACGTGTTGGCTTGCTTACACCAGACACTTTGAAGCAGCCCTGGAAATGGGGACACTGTTGTACCTTCCTCAGGATGTGCTGAACCTGAAACACTCTGTTCCCAGAGTCCCCATCTTCCTCCATAAGTCAACAAGTTCCACATTCAGAGCCGCCATTGTGCCAGTTACATCAGCAATGAGAATTTAGCTTTGAATGCATTAAATTCAGTTTTTTATTCAAATTAATTATTAATATTGTACTATTTGGATATTATCTATCTATCTATCTATCTATTATCTATTCTAGCTATCTATCTATCTATCTAGAACTATCTACTGTATCTATAGAGAGATTTTTTTTTTTTGTCTATCTATGGGGTCTTTTTCATGCTGTCATATATTTGATCAAAAATACAGTAAATACTGTTAATATTGTGAAATATTATTACAATTTGTCTTTCTATTTCAAAATATTTTTAAAATGTAATTTGTTCCTGTGATTGTAAAGCTGAATTTTCAGCATCATTACTCCAGTATTCAGCATCACGTGATCCTTCAGAAATCATTGAAATATGCTGATTTGCTGCTCAAGAAACATTTCTTAATTATCAATGTTGAAAGCAGTTGTACTCTTATATTTTATGGCGACTGATGCAATTATTTTTTTCCTTGGGGGAAAAGCCTTGATGAATAGAAAGTTCAAAAGAACATAATTTATTTCGAATAGAACTTTGTAACAATGTGAAAGCATTTATTGTCACTTTTGATCAATTTAATGCATCCTTGCCAAAATAAAATATAATTTTTTTTCCTTGCCTTGCCTTACCTTACTTAACATTTGAATGGTAGTGTATATATTTAAATCCATTTTCCATGCTTAATTATCATTGTAGTTTAATTTATTTCAGGTAACCCCACCTCTAAATGCCACATAAATAACAAATAATAATAATAAGCTGTTGTTTTTTGTCCTGAACAAGCTACACGAGGACTACTCTACATGTTTGGCTATGCTAGACATGGCCAACTCTAACTCTGGCTATAACCAGAATAAAAATATTTACAGTATTTATACAGTATTTGTATTTATTTGAGTATTATGGGGTTTTGTTCAAATGTCTGCTAGATTCAAATGTAGAGACTTCCTTCTTTAACACTTCTTTAACACACATATAACCCAACCCAAAATATTAACACAACAAAACAAATGCAAATTTACTTGGTGTAAATGGAATTATTTTGTTGCCAAGGCAACTCGTTGGGTTAGCGGTAGGAATGGGCTCTGTAGGTGGACCTGTTGAACTGAGGGTGGTGAGTCTTTAATTCTGCTGATCTCAGTGTGGTGTCTGTGGAGAATAGCTGTCATTCCCACAGCTTAGTTCATAATTATTTACTCATTAATTGGCTGCAGAAATTGGAGATATAGGCTGGCAACTTTGCACCGCCATTACCTAAGCATGCCTCTATAATGACAACCAAGAAAAGGTATATGTTTTAATTAGCAATGTTGTAGTTGCTGCATCAGTGCTGCAGTGCTTTGTTTATTTAAACATAATTCAGCGATTTTTTTTTACTGTTCATTACCAGTCAAACTCTGAAAAAATACCATAGCGCTACTATAGTACAGTGATGTATCAGATGACAATATAATGGTGCTTTGATATTTGCTAGGGATAGACTGAAAAATAGATGTGATTAGTTATGATTTACTGAAGATTACATTTACAGTGCTAAATTGTTAGTGTTTTTAAAGATGAACTAAAATGAAAATTCTGTCATCATTTTCTCACCCTCATGTCATTCCAAAGCTGAAACCTGAAGAAGATCTTTTGAAGAATGTTGGTAACGAAACAGTTTTGGTTCCCATTGACTTCCATAGTACAGAAGTCAATGGCTACTGTCTACTGTTTGGTTGCCAACATTCTTCAAAATCTTCTTTTGTGTTCAACAGAAGAAAAAAACTTATTCTGGTTTGGAACAACTTGAGAGTGAATAAATGATGACAGTTTTCTTTATTTTGGGTGGACTATCCCTTAATGTGAGCATTAGATGATGGCAAAGGTAATCTAAATGTAAAAAATGACACATGAATATGCACAAATATTGTATTGTATAATGGCCTATAAGCAATATGGTACCAATCTCCAATATACAGTATATCACAATCTTGAATGATTATCTTATTCGTATACCATGATATTTACACTTTGTAGGTACTTGAAATAATTTTTGCACTAGCAAAATTTTGTTTTCAGTTTGCACTAACAAAATATTTTTTGTTGGTGCAAACTGGTTGTTTATAGCCTTTTAAGAAATATGAAGATCTTTGACTACAATTCTCACAGACAGCAGTAATCTTTCCTGGATCAAGGTATTAAATCATATCACCATTATCTTCTTCTTATTTGATGGTCTACTTGGCCTTTTCTTATGATTTACAGAAGCTATTTTGTCACTGAAATTCTGTTCAGTTCGGCCAAAAATCAGAGGCTGCATGCGTCACCGTCTCCATATATTGGATCCCAGCATTCCTTCTTCCGCACAACACCCCACTGAGCCGGTAATTGCACCATTCATGCAGTGAAAGGACAGGGCAATATTTTAAAGTGATAAACACCACTTACTAACTCCACTTCCCTTCACATTAGCATCTGTGAACCTCATAGGTTTCTCCATAAGGGCTGCCAGAATGATTTGATTTCCATTTTAGCCGGTAGACGGGTCATTTTGTTGGATTCACAGTGGGTTTGGACCGTCGATGAGAAACACTAATCTTGATGTGGTAACAAAACTGCTATTTGATGCTCCACCCGGCTTGCGGAGAACATGTCGGAAACAGGTTGCTAGCTATTAACGGTGTACATTTGCTAAGGTAGCACATGCTCAGATGATGTGTTTGAGGAGAACAACAGCATGTTTGTCACTTCAAAGGCTGTTGGAGCAGCTCATCTCCCTCAGATGATGGAGGCTTGATATCTCTGCGCTTCCATCATTTCAGTGAAAGATCTCCGATAGGAAATGCTCTGCACCTTGAGTCAGGGAGATTGAGCTGTTAGTCACGCCACGGCTGCCCTCACTTAACTAACATCAAGGTTCAAACTGAGCGCTGGCTTCTCTGGCAGAGTCAGCTGGATGCCTGTTTCTCTGCTCTCTCTCAATAGGTGTCGTCTCTGTTTTACATTAATAACTCGGCTAAAAAAGAAAATTCTGTCATTTTCTTACGTTAATGTTGTTCCAAACCTATATGACTTTGATTTTGAAGAATGTACTGGTCTGTGCATTTGGGGACTGGAGCCTTAAAGCTTCAAAAAGGACATAAATGTTAACAGTTCTAAGTGCTTTTGAGCTGGTATTTGACATTTTGCAGGTTTTATATGTATTTATATTTATGCTTTTAGCAGATGATTTTACCCATGACTTTAGAATTGCTAGCACCATATTCAACACCAGATTATAGCACCAGAATTAGCATTTGGGTATTTGGAACAAAAGAATGTTGTTTCAGAGAACTTTGCATGTTTCTTTTATTTTATTTTACTTTATACTATAGCCTTAAAGCATAAAAAAGGACACTAAAGCACCATCCCAACAGTAAATAATGCCTAGAAATGACTATTATTATTTTTATAATCTTTTGAGCTATTTGACACTTTTAGCAGGTTTTGTATTTATTTATTATTATTTATATTATATATTACTCATTTATAAAATGTATTCATATTTTTCAGACACTTGTCAAAATATGTTGTTAGAAAATGTAATTAATTTTTAGAAAATAATTTTTGTTTGTGTTGAGGCTGGGTAAAATTATGTGCCAAGCAAAAAAATGTGAACTTATGGCCCAAAAGGCATGTGAGGCAAATGAGTTGGCTCCATGTTTCACACATGCATCAGAGATGCGCCTTATTTCGTATTTCACCTGTAACCTCATACGACGTACCGAGTGTGGAATACATTACTCAAAGCTGAACTCCCTTAATAAAAGAGCACTGTGTGCTGCCGGGTTTGTTGTTGGCTGAACGGAGCCCCTCACAGTGAGTGTATGGAGCCTCTCTCCACCTGTCAGATGTGTGTATACGGGCGATGGGCGGCCCCCTGGGGAGGAGGCACTGATGTGCCAGGTGACGATCAAAGGCCCGGTTTCCTGCCTTTCATTGGGAGCTCATATGGCTTCCTCACTTTAGACCTTTTTCCGAGGTTTAAGCGCTGAATAGCGGTAACACCAAGACGGAGAACGGTCACAGGCACCATCACCGCTTGCACTTTTCTCTCACTGATTGTTCAAGGTCTTTAGTGCATAGATGTAGATTTAGGAAAGGGGAATAGAAGGATCTGAGGATCTTTTTGTTTTCTTACATTTTTAAAAATGTGTGTGTGCTGTATATGTGGTCCTGGTATTCCCTACATTATTGGGACTAAATGTCCTCACAATTATAGTAATACCAGTAAATTTTGACATTGTAGGGACATTTTGTTGGTCCCCATGAGGAAAACAGCTTATAAATCATTCAGAATTAAATTTTCTGGAAATATAAAAATGCAGAAGATTTTGTGTGAGGGTTAAGGTTAGGATAAATGGATAGAAAATAGGATAATTTGATCTTTTTTTAAAAATTTTATTCTAACTCATATAATTTCCTAATTTATGTGTAGAACTGCTGTTCCAAAGTATTTTTTAATACTTTACATTTTGATTTCAAATATAACTATTGTTCCAAATTTCATAATTTTTAAATTTATTTTCATTCATTTATAACTATTGTTCCTCACGTATATTTCTATATGGATTTTCTTTATTAAGTTTGTGTTACTTTTATGGTCAACATTTAAGTTTCACATCAAATTGAGTTTGTATGCATTACAAAAAAATTATATTTACGTAATTTCTTAACTAATTTAAATAATTGTTGTTCCAAAGTAGTGTAACAGTTCAAAAACCATCCTTATATATATATATACTGCATCCTTTCAAGAAACAACAGAAAGAGAAATTACTGTAAGTGAAACTTTTTGTTGTTGTTGTTTAAATAGCCAGAACATCTCTTAAAGTGGGACTTTAGTCTGGGGAATATATGTTTTACGCCTCTTCACTGCAAAGCATTTTCTCTCTCTTTTATTTATGTATTAATTTTTTATTTTTTTCTAGAAAAAGCGGTCTTGCCTCACAGGGGGTGGTTATATACCTAAATGAGACTCATTTCTGCTTTGGAATATTTATAATTAGCATGTGAAAAACATGATTAGATAAGCACCAAGCAGGAAAAAGAGAAAAAAAAACACTTTAAGGATAGTTATAGTAGACAACATAGACATCGTGTTATTTACAAAACGAATGAAATGCAACCGTAATAGGATACATGTATACATACATATGGACTAAATCAGTATGCATAATATGTGCGGGAGCTGTGCTACATCTGATGCTGAAAGCCAATAAAAGAAAGCACTTGTGTGTAAATTGCCGTGTGCTCTCAAGCAGCAAAGATGTATATCACACTTCCTGCATGTCAGAACCTAAATGACAAACCACAGATAACACAGTTTTTTATCTTAAATGTGCTCATGTCGTCGCCCAGCGTTCTGCAGCACTTCAGTGATCGTCCAACCGAAGCAATGAATTCTGGCAGACACTACTGACTTTATGGACCAGGCTTTAAAACCTTATTTTAGTGCCATGGCTTTTGCTTAGACATATTTCTCAGTCACACACACAGTGACGCAGAAGCCAGATGGAGGATAAACACTAGCTGCTGAGCACCAGGCTTCTCGCCAGTCAAATGTGATTGCCATCAGTGGCAAATTAACAACAAATTAAGCAAGCGAGTTGGGTAATTACACAGTCAATCAATAAGACATACTTTACACTGGCAGCAGGTACAATTGTGCATAAATAGCAAACTGGAATGAATTAATATTGATTAGAATTACCTCCATAAAGAAGAATGACTGTTATATCTGCACAATATGAACTACTGTTAAAATTGTTGATTTTTAAGTGTCATACAACATATGCCAGACAGACTTTTCGATTCGACAGAAACTATTCATTTCATTTTGTGCAGAACACAAAAGGAGAAATTCTGATATTTTGATAGATTTTATTTGCATATATATATATATATTATAATAGTATATATAATATGTATCGATATATTATATACTGTTATATACAGTGGGCAAAAAAGTATTTAGTCAGCCACAATTGTGCAAGTTCTCCCACTTAAAAAAAATGAGAGAGGCCTGTAATTTTCAACAAAGGTATACCTCAACTATGAGAGAAAAAAAAAATCCAGAAAATCACAATGTAGGATTTTTAAAGAATTAATTGGTAATTCCTCGGTAAAATAAGTATTTGGTCACTTACAAACAAACAAGATTTCTGGCCCTCACAGACCTGCAACTTCTTCTTTAAGAGGCTCCTCTGCTCTCCACTCGTTACGTGTATTAATGGCATCTGTTTGAACTCGTTGTCAGTATAAAAGACACTTGTCCATAACCTCAAACAGTCACACTCCAAACTACACCATGGCCAAGACCAAAGAGCTGTCAAAGGACACCAGAACCAAAATTGTAGACCTGCACCAGGCTGGAAGACTGAATCTGCAATAGGTAAGCAGCTTGGTGTGAAGAAATCAACCGTGGGAGCAATTATTAGAAAATGGAAAACATACAAAACCACTGATAATCTCCCTCGATCTGGGGCGCCACGCAAGATCTCACCCAGTGGGGTCAAAATGATCACAAGAACTGCGAGCAAAAATCCCAGAACCACACGGGAGACCTAGTGAATGACCTGCAGAGAGCAGGGACCAAAGTAACAAAGGCTACCATAAGTAACACACTGCGCCGCCAGGGACTCAAAATCCTGCAGTGCCAGACGTGTCCCACTGCTTAAGCCAGTACATGTCCAGGCTTGTCTGAAGTTTGCTAGAGAGCATTTTGGATGATCCAGAAGAGGATTGGGAGTATGTCATATGGTCAGATGAAACCAAATAGAACTTTTTGGTAAAAACTCACCATGTTGTGTTTGGAGGAGAAAGAATGCTGAGTTGCATCAAAGAACACCATACCTACTGTGAAGAATGGGGGTGGAAACATCATGCTTTGGGGCTGTTTTTCTGCAAAGGGACCAGGACGACTGATCCGTGTAAACGAAAGAATGAATGGGGCCATGTATCGGGAGATTTTGAGTGAAAGCCTCCTTCCATCAGCAAGGGCATGGAAGATGAAACGTGGCTGGGTCTTTCAGCACGACAATGATCCCAAACACACCGCACGGGCAACGAAGGAGTGGCTTCGTAAAAAGCATTTCAAGGTCCTGGAGTGGCCAAGCCAGTCTCCAGATCTCAACCCCATAGAAAATCTTGGAGGGAGTTGAAAATCCGTGTTGAAAATCCGTGTTGCCCAGCGACAGCCCAAAACATTACTGCTCTAGAGGAGATCTGCATGGAGGAATGGGCCAAAATACCAGCAACAGTGTGTGAAAACCTTGTGAAGACTTACAGAAAACGTTTGACCTGTCATTGCCAACAAAGGGTATATAACAACGTATTGAGATGAAATTTTGTTATTGACAAATTATTATTTTCCACCATAATTTGCAAATAAAATCCTACAATCCTACAATGTGATTTTCTGGATATTTCTTCTCATTTTGTCTCTCATAGTTTAGGTATAACTATGATGAAAATTACAGGCCT
The DNA here is from genome assembly GCA_018155175.1 of Sinocyclocheilus anophthalmus. Lineage (NCBI taxonomy): Eukaryota > Metazoa > Chordata > Actinopteri > Cypriniformes > Cyprinidae > Sinocyclocheilus > Sinocyclocheilus anophthalmus. The sequence goes on along the minus strand of JADLZN010010183.1, from coordinate 129,139 downwards.
CTCTCATCTTTTAAGTGGGAGAACTTGCACAAATTGGTGGCTGACTAAATACTTTTTTGCCAACTGGTATAATACACACACACACACACCCACCAGACTACCATAACAGTTAAGGTCAAGATTTTTTTTAAGTAAATTAATAATTTTATTCAGCAAGGATGCATTAAAATTGATCAAACTTGACAGTAAAGACATTTATGTCAAAACAGTTTTCTATTTTAAATAACTAATGTTGTTTTTAACTTTCTAGTCTATCAAAGACTGTTGAGGGAAGGGAAATCAGTTTACACAATACCACAATATAAGCAGCAAAACTGTTTCAACATTGATAATAGTAAGAAAGTTTCTTTAAGCAGAAAATCAGCAATTCGAAATGATTTCTGAATCATGGACACTGAAAGACTGGGAGTTAATGATGCGGAAAATTCACAGTAATAAATTACTTTTAAAATATATTAAAACAGTCATTTAAAATAGTAATAATATTTCACAATATTAATATTTTACACTTATTTTTTTTATATATGCAGGCTATTTACACTGTGTAAATAGACACTCCGTATGTTTTATTCCATAGTAAGTGCAATTCATACAATACATTTAAACTAAGCTACTTCAATACCATCTCTGAACTTTCTACCACAACTCAGCTGTTCTTCGGCTGGTTCTTCCCTGCATACGTTGATTGTCTCGTCCAGTCAGTATCCCAAACCAATGGCGCCTCTGTCTTAATATACATACCTCTCCGGTGTGTCTGCATTGTCGTGGTGTTTTCGGATGTATTTTGTTTTTTCGACTATTTGTCCTTGTGTTTTTCTGGATTGTTCTAAGGTTTTCTGAAATTGTTATTTAGTTTTTTAGGATTTTGCATTGTTTGTCATTTGTTGTTTTTTTTAGATTTGCATTTGCGTTTGTAATTTGTTATTTGTTTTCAGAATTGTGATTTGTTTTTGCACTTCTCTGCCACCGTAACTTTGAAATAGAAAAACTGGAAATTGTAGTCTCTTGTAAATGTACTCCAATCATTTATTTATTAAAAAGTTATAAATCGAAGTTGTGAATAACACAGTTTACATCAGTATTTTTTTTCTTTCAGAATTTTTCTTTTTATGTTACACAGAAGAAAATGAATCATATGGGTTTAAAACGACATTAGAGTGAGCAAAAGATTAAAGTAAAAGTAGCAATTATGGCTTTTATGTAATTATTTTTAGTATTTAAAACTAGTTTTAAAGCCATAACTATTTTGAAGTAATGATGTTGATTTTAGTCCCTGAAATATGAATTATGTTTCCCCAGAGGTTTTTTAGCATGAGGTCTCCACAGCACAAGGTGAATCATTAAGCTGACACATAGTTTGTCAGGCAACTTGTTTGCGTCATCACGTCCGCTATGATGCATGGAGAATGGAGCTCGCTCACACTCAGGAAACGTTAAGTGACTGAGTGTCATTTATTCTTTTGGTATCATAATATTTCCAGCCGTTCGTTACAAGTGGAGGAGCATTGGAATACTAGCCCAGTCTGCACACCATTTAGTCATAATTCAGAATGATTATAATTCAGAAACAACACAGCGTGCCGCTGTTTCATATTCATATGCGTCCAAACTGTAAGCCTTTGCGACATTGGCTCAGGTGTAAAATAATAGTTGTGGTCTACTTGTGGGAGAGAAATGCAACTCAGTCAATGAATGACTTCAGTGAGGAAACATGTTTTGGAAATATGAAAACTGTTTATTGCTTCACAGATCCTTTTGTATGCTGCCTACATAGCAATGTGCGGTTTCGTGTGCGATGTCAGATGTGAGGCCAAAACAGCCCACATTCCTCTCAGGTCATCTGAAACACTTTAAAGACTCTTTATGAGACACGTTGGTCACAACATATGATAATTAACAGACTAGTCCCCCATCATTTTCTTGTCATTTTACCAGTTTCTTTCAGAAGCATGACAGCAAAGGCACGCTAATTGGGTATGTATGATAGAAAAGGGAGAATACTGAGGCCGATGTATTCTACAGGATAGACCATATTACAGTATATTAAAATGTATTTTATTACGGCCTGTGATGTTCTCAAAGATGATTTTTTAGCAAATTCTCCCAGCTTCAGGTCACATGTTCCTTCAAAATCATTTTAATATGCTAGTTTGCTGCTCAAGAAACATTTGTTCTTAGTATCAATGTTGAAAATAGTTGTGCAGCTTAATATTTTGTGGAAACTGTGATACTTGTACTATGAAGTAAAAAGAACAGACTCTATTGAAATAGAAATATTTATGAATCATTATAAATGTCCATTTTTCAATTGCAAATCCATCCTTGCTAAAAAAAGTATTAATTACAGCTATAAAAAATGAAAATAATAAAAGTATAGATATATATATGTATTAAAATTATTTCTTTTTTATTCTAAACAGCTTTTATTATTCGTTTTTCCATCCAGATGATTGAGGCCATGATTAAACCCTACACTGTATATGTTAATTAATAGATGTTTGGCTTTCTTTTAATAAGTAAAGATATTTTAATTTGTTATCATGGTCAGTAATATTGCATGGAGCTGAACCGGTGTAGACTCACAGGGAGAAATCCCAAGTTGCCTGTGAATAACAACAACTAATCACACATTTTATTTTGCGTCTCCTCAGGGGAGAGACTTCATTTTGAGCAATAGAAGAAAAAGGAAATTAAAAGAAAGAAAGTGTCAAAACAAATATTGTGTAATGTTTTGTAGGGAGAAAAGGTACTAAAGATTTTTTTATGCTATGATTCATGTTTTGTAATGTATAACAAATACTAAAGATAAATGTTGTATTAGCTCCTCTGGGTTATGACAACCCCATATACTGTGCAGGGTTAGAAATGCTTAGCTCAGCTGCCTACATAAAGGATATTATCCAGTACAAAGATATTATCCACTGTCAAACCAACATACTGGAAAATTATTTTCCTGCCGCTTGTGTTTTTTTGTGACCTGCAAAAATTCAGTTTGCTTGTTTTGTCATTTATGTTCTGTGAGCGCTTCCTAATCCATGCAAAAAATATACAGTTTTGGTCCTTTGACTCAAATAGAGTCCAAACATTAGGACACAAATCAATAGTCTAGAATAATGGGAATATTTACCAGTTAATACTTTCCTAGCTGTAATATTTAGTATAGTATGAACTAATATATTTTACAAATTATCGGGCCAAATTTTGTCTGAAATGCAATGAAATAAATTTAAAAATTTAAAAAGAAAAAAAAAATCAAAATGAATCCTGTCATTGTGTAATTGTGACTTGATCTGACATTTCATAAAGTCAGAATTGCAGGATATAAACACTCAATTCTGAGACAAAAAGCCTGAATTTTGAAATAAAAAGTAGCAAATACCTATTTATGTATTTATTTAATTCTGTGCCAAAAAAAGTGGGGGGAAAAGCCTGAATTGCTAAATATACTGTACAGTAAACTCAGAATTCTGAGGAAAAGAAAAGAAAAATTCTGAATTGCAAGATGTACACTCACAATTATGAGTTTCTAGCTTGCAACTGCGAGATAAACTTGTGAGAAAAAAAAGGTCTGAATTGTGAAATATAAACTCACAATTATGAGAAAATAAGCTTTCATACACTCTTGCTTATGTGCTGTTGCCTAAATATTTATCAAAATTGCAAAACGATCAATAGGAACAAGAGACCGGGGGCCCATTCTTCGTACGTTGCTAACTCAGTTAAGCTGGATTTAATTGTTGACGATTTGGCACGATTTTGGATTATTTGGTTCTTCGAAGCACATCCTGGACTTGCTGTCATAGCAACATGTCCGTAAGCTTATCATGTAAAACAGGATAGATGCATCTTTTAGCAAGAATTGATACTTAAATCTGTTGCTACCAACGCTCCGTTATTACAGAGTACACCTACAATCCCGGGACAATAATTTAAAATAATAATAATTTAAAAATTAGTTTAAAGATAATATAATAATGTTGTGTATTCTTTAATACTATAGACTGTTTTACTCACTGAAAGATTTATTCGTCATAAAATTATTACTTCATAATTGTATTAGAGTCTTACACATATGCTATACAGATAATGTAGAGTCATACATTAATTTGAGTGGTGACCGCTATTATGGGAGTGGCTTGATGGAACTTCAGGAGATGCAGATAACATGATCTTGACCCTTAAAAAAAACTTGAATTAATGCTGTCACGTAACAAATCTGTTCAAATATAAAATAAAATGAATTGCTAATTACTACATTAAAATAAAAATGTAAAGCCTGTACAAATACTAGAAATCATGAATATAAATAATTGGAATCATGTAAAAAATTAAAATAAAATAAAAACAGTGCAAATTTCATTTATCTGTTATAACATTTATGTAGTTTTGTTCGCTTGGCTGTTTCCTTATAAAAGTCCAGAAATTTGTCGAGTTTTTCGTCAGGTGTCTTTTTTTAATTATATAATGTCATTACTTTGCTGTCTTGCCACCAGCCAATCACTGCATTGCTGACCATGGTCTCGAGTATCGATACATCTGCCCTTTTAAACAAAGCCATGAACGTGCAATTATCTCAGATAACTCAATCCAGCCAAACTAATCATCAACAACAGGTGCGTTCGAAGAACTGAATTAGCCAGATCCTGATTAGCGAGATGATATCATCTTGGATGTGTCATTTGATCTTGGATGTAATAAGCGACGTACGAAGAATGGGCCCCGGGACCACCAGGTGAGAAATTATCTGACATATTGTAAATATTGGGTCTCAAATGGAAAGCCAGCCAGAAAGGGACCTTGCCCCTCCAAAAGTTGAATAAAAGTAATTATTAGCGCTCCTCGCGGTGCACATTTCCTCTGATGCTAGACAAATGAAAGCTTGGTTAGCCGAGATGTTTGCTTCATCATTCATTCCCCCCATCCACAGCTGATTGATTGTTGTGATTTTATTAAGAAAAGGAGACGGGGAAATTGAAAAATGCTGGTTGCAGTGTGGAAACACAGCGTTGATTATAAACTCTTAGGCAAGACAAAGGGGCCACCTTTCCATTTGTAGCCCAACAAATAGGCAGCAGGTGTTTTTGACAGGTGTCTGATTGCGTGCTACAAAAGACATTAAAAAAGCAAACAAATTGATGCATTTTTGTGCCTCTCGTGGTAAATGGAGTCGGGCCTGATGGATGCTATTACCCAGGGATCTGATTGGTGGGACGCAGTGGCTGAATAGCACAGGTGTTTTGGGGAGAACAGTTTGTGTATCTGTTGCACTGAGCGTTCTTGCTTAAATCGTAATCTTCTGAAGTGTATCTGTAGAGCGGCTCACTATGGGAGTGTAAATAGTTGAACCTTTTAAATGGATAGATGATTTCCCATAGTACGACACTTATGATTGAATTATAATATTTATAATGAATGGAGCATATGCAGCCTTCCTTGCAAATTGGACAAACCTAAATCAGCGGTCCTTAACTGGTTTGGCATCAGGACACAGACTGGTCATTAAATGAACAAAACACAGTACCAAAATTTAAAAAACAAAAACATAAATGTCCTTTTGTTTTGAACGGGCCAAATTGTTGCACTGTAATGTTTTAATTCACTAAAAAGAACCAGCTCATAAGAATATTTTGTTTGGGAATCACACTTCACCGGTTGTGTTTTTTGTATTTTATTCACTAAAAAATACCATATGTGGAGTCATTCATTTGGAAATCGGGGACTTACACAGATTTCATGAATCAATTCGATTCCAAATCACAAGCTCTTGATTTAAGTCAATTATTTTGGAGATATATTAAATACAGTACATGTCAATATTTCTTAAGGAAAACAATGTCAATTAACTGTTATCTGATTATCTGATCTAATTCACTAAAAACAAATAAATTAGTGGTGTTATTTGTTTGGGAATTGGGCTATACTTGTTGCGCTGTTTAATTCACTAAAACGAACTGACTCATACTGAAAGAGTCATGTTTGGGAATCGCACTAAACCGGTTGCGCTGAACTGAATCAGTGCAATCTTTTGGGAGTCAGATTTCACTTGTGCTGTATGTGTTTGATTCCCTAAATACAACCGATTATTTCTGTAATGAGACTACTGGTTGCATTGTCTGCTTTGCTTTGCCATGTAGATTCAGTAGCGATGTTTCGGCACCTCTGAATATTCCGCCCAGGAAACTAATTAAAATAATTTTACTGCATTGTTCCAGCTGTAAAAATGCACTTGTGAGAATCGTTATAGATGTCAAAAACAATAGATCTGTAAAGTTTTTTTCTCCTCTTTTTTTTTTTTATTGTTTTGCTATGCTAAAGAGTGTTAGTTGCATTTTAAAATGTGAATTAGAGTGAGAGTCATCTTCCTGAATCATTAAACGCAAAGTGAAGTAATTATCCTGTGATTCTGGAAATGAGGCACCGGTCAGTACCACCTATTGCATTTTCTCAGTTTTTGTAGAAAGTCAGAGTGAACCTGGTCCATGGCAGGGAAATTTTTAATGTGAAGTCCAGCAGGTGGGTGAGCGCAGGTTTAGTGACTGTTCTGTGACCTGTGTTCTGTCGGTCGTAGTGGGAGGATGATGTCCCTGTCAGCTCCTCTCACCCTTATGTTCTCATTATCCACCTCCTGTCCCCATGCTCCAAATGACAGACTCAGGGACAGGAGCACACATACATTCACCACATATTATTATATAAAGAAATAGTGCATTATGGGGGAAAAGGAAGAATATAATCTAATAGATGACCTTTCGTCAAATAAGCATTTCATCCGTGCGGGTTAAGCTTTAAGGAAGCTTTAAGACTTAAGTTGGAATAAATATTAGCGTTTGTGGTTTCCAGTGGAAAATGGCCAACAACAGAGCATGAATAGGTTCTTTTCACACTCTGATAACTATTCACACATATCCAAGAGGCTGATATCAGTGCATATGCCGTCTGCTGAGAGAAGCTCTTGCTGCTTGATCTCATGGAAAGTCTATACAAATGTTTCTTTAGTGTGGTGACTGCGTGACAACGTTGTTACGGGGCTGACGAGACGTGAGACGTGGGGATCCATATGCAAAGCTTTTATTAGGAGAAGACAGATACGTGGTCATTAAACAGGCATGGGTCAGATAATGGCAAACTGGTATATGGCGGGCAAAAACACAAGACTAGTCCTAGGGCTAGCGTAGGTCACCAATCAGCAGACATAATCACAGGGGCGAGACGAGAGGAAAAAATCCAGGAAAACAGGCAAAGATCAGAAACCGAGAAAATAGACAAGGCTAGGCTCGAAGATAATGACTAGGGCTAAGGCCTAGGCTACTGGACTAGGGCTAAGGCTGGGTAAATGACTGGGCTAAGGCAATGACTAGGCCTATAGGCGTAAAGGGGGGGGGGGAGGCTATGGACTAGGGCTAGGCTAAAGCTAATGACTAGGGCAAGGGCAATAATGACTAGGGCTCCGTAGGTAGCTATCTTTAGGGGAGTGATAAATGCTGAAACAATTCTCGGCAGAGGGAAGGGATCAGAGTGTGTGTTAAATAGTGAGGGAGTGATATGAAACGGCTGGGTGCAATCAGTGTAAACAGGTTTGTGCAATTCGTGCTGAGTGCAATCAATGATGGGAAATGTAGTCCGGGGTGATGTGCAACAGTGTGTAGTGCGGGAGTCAATGAAATTGGAAGTTCATGGACAGGATTCGTGACAGAGCCCCCCCCAAGGTGCGGCTTCCAGACGCTCAAAACCCTTTTTGATTCCGGAGGGCGGTGGAGTGGAGTCGGAACAGGGGGAGGGACGGAGGGCCAGGTCCAAGGATAGAAGAGACCAGGGACTGAGGCAGAGCCGGCGGAGCTGAGGACAACCACAGCAGAGCAGCAGGGACCGAGGACCCCCACGGCGGAGCAGAGAACCACCAGAACCAAGACAGTAGACCACCACGGAGGGCAGAGGACCACCACGGCGGAGCAAAAGACCACCACGGTGGAGCAGAGGACAACCAGAGCCAGACAATAGACCCCCACGGCGGAGCGGAGGACCACCAGAGCCAGACAGTAGACCACCACGGTGAAGCAGAAGACCACCAGAGCAGGACAGAAGACCACCACGGAGGAGCAGAAGACCACCAGAGCCAGACCGTAGACCACCACGGCGGAGCAGAGGACCACCAGAGCCAGACAGTAGACCACCACGGCGGAGCAGATGACCCCCAGAACCAGACCGTAGACCACCACGGCGGAGCAGAAGACCACCGGAGCCAGGCAGTGGACCCCCCACGGCGGAGCGGAGGACCACCAAGGCGGAGCAGAAGGAACAGGAGACCCCCACGGTGAACCACAACGATCAGGAGACCATGGCGGAGACTGTAACAACGAGAGAGCAGAGACAGACAACACAGACAGAACATTGGGGTTGATAGACAAGACTGAGCATTCAGGGGCAACCACCCTGACAGACACAAAGCACACAAAGAATTCACAAACAGCCTCCATAACCATGACAGGACGAGCAGGGAGTTCGCAACCGGCCTCTATAGCTGTGACAGGACGAGCAGGGAGCTCGCAAACGGCCTCTATAGCTGTGACAGGACGAGCAGGGAGCTCGCAAACGGCCTCTATAGCTGTGACAGGACGAGCAGGGAGCTCACAAACGGCCTCCATAGCCGTGACAGGACAGACAAAGAGTTCATAAGGCGGCCTCCTTGGCTGGAACAGGACAGACAGAGAGTTCATAGAATGCCTCCTTGGCCGGAACAGAACAGGCTTGAGAGTTCATAGGCGGCCTCCTTGGCCGGAACAGGACAGGCAGAGAGTTCATAGACGGCCTCCTTGGCCGGAACAGGACAGGCAGAGAGTTCATAGCCGGCCTCCTTGGCCGGAACAGGACAGGCAGAGAGTTCATAGACGGCCTCCTTGGACGGAACAGAACAGGCAGATCGTTCACTGACGGCCTCCTTGGCCGGAAACAGGACAGGCAGAGAGTTCATAGACGGCTTTCTTTCCTTTTTTTAGTGTTTCACTCCTTGGCCGGAACAGAACAGGCAGAGATTTCACTGACGGCCTCCTTGGCCGGAAACAGGACAGGCAGAGAGTTCCTAGCCGGCCTCCTTGGCCGGAACAGGAAAGGCAGAGAGTTCATAGACGACCTCCTTGGCCGGAACAGGGACAGGAGGAGCAGAGAGTTCATAGACGGCCTCCTTGGCCTGAACAGAACAGGCAGAAAGTGCGTTGTTGGGCGCCACCACCACGCAAGGAACTGAGACAAGTGTGCCATCTCGGGAGGTTCTGCAGCCTGCGCCGCCACCTCTGAAGAGACTTCAGGGGACACCGTGGCCTCGGGGAGCACGGCAGTTGACACCGCTACATCGGGAGGTTCTGCAGCGTAAGCCGCCAACTCTGGAGATGTTGTACCCGGTGCTGCTGCCTCTAGCAAATCGGCGGTGGAGTACGCGGCCCAGATACACAATAAAGCAACCCCCCATATGGGAAGTGCTGAAGACAGGGAATGAGTTCAGGAACAGGAGGGCCAAAGTGAGTGGGTTTGGGGATACCAGATGCGCGTGCAGACACCAGCGGTGCATCCTCACACTGGATACCAGACTGGGATACCGAAGGACTGACCTTGATAGTCTGGGTGCCACAGACAGGATGTGACGTGAATCTGGATGATCAGCTGTGATGCGACGTGAATCTGGATGAATAGCTGAGAACTGATGAGGCTCTGGCAGATCAGCTGAGACATGACGAGACTCTGGACAAACAGCTGAGACGTGACAAGGCTCTGGATGAACAGAGAGACGTGACGAGGCTCTGGATAGGACAGCTGAGACAGAGGCTTTGCTTTGCAGATCAGCTGATGGGACTTGGACTGGGACTCCTGAAGATCAGTTGTGACGTGACTAGATTCATGAATATCAGCTGCGACCTGACTTGATTCCTGAAGATTAGCAGTGACCTGACTAGATTCATGAATATCAGCTGCAACTTGACTTGACTCCTGAAGATCAGTTTTGACTTGACTTGACTCATGAAGATCAACTGTGACCTGACTTGCCTCATGACGATCAGTTGTGACTTGACTAGACTCATGAATATCAGTTGTGACTTGACTAGACTCATGAAAATGAACTGTGACTTGACCTGACTCGTGAAGATCAGCTGTGACTAGACTTGACTTGTGATAATGAATGGTAACTTGACTTGACCCATGACAATCAACTTTGACTTGACTTGACTCATGAAGAACAGCTGTGACTTGACTTGACTCATGATCATAAACTGTGACTTGTTTTGCCCCATGATGATCAACTGTGACTTGACTAGACTCATGATCAGAAACTGTGACTTGATTTGCCCCATGATGATCAACTGTGACTTGACTAGACTCATAACCAGAAACCGTGACTTGATCTGCCCCATGATGATCAACTGTGACTTGACTAGAATCATAACTATCAACTGTGACTTGACTAGACTCATAACCATCAGCTGTGACTTGACGGAGCGCTGTTGTGTCCGCCATTTTGTGATCAGGCTCCTCTGTCGCCGCCATCTTGTGAGCATGCTCTGATACAGCCATCACTTCAGTCACAGACATGGTGTCGCTTCCCTCCTCTGCGACACCCACCGTGAACGCTGAACCAGCAGTCAGCAAGGCATAGTCTATAAAGTCTCTTAGGCTATGGTTGAATTTGCTCTTTGGCATCCAAGATTTTGTGGGTTCATTAAGTCCAAAACGGAACAAGTCTTTAAATAAAATTTCATCATATAGGGGTACCTGGTAAGTTAGTTAACAGAATCGGTGAAACATATCCTAAAGAATACCGACCTTCCCGGTCGAGAGGTAGTAGCTCGGGACGGGGTCCATACCACCCCCCCCCCTCGGACAGAGTCACTGAGAAAGCTGCTGGATCCTTGTGTGGCCGAGTCTTCTGTTACGGGGCTGACGAGACGTGAGATGTGCGGATCCATATGCAGGCTTTTTATTTGGAGAAGACAGAGACGTGGTCATACAGCAGGCAGGAGTCAGATGATGGCAAACAGGTATATGATGGGCAAAACACAAGAATAGTCCCAGGACAAGCGTAGGTCACCGATCGGCAGACAGAATCACAAGGGCAAGACCAAAAGTGTGAATACAGGGAACCAGGCGAGATCAGAACCGAGGAAGAAGGCTAAGGCTAGGCTCCGGGCTAAGACTAGGGCTAAGGCTAATGACTAGGGCTAAGGCTAATGACTAGGGCTAAGGCTAATGACTAGGGCTAAGGCTAAGGCTAATGACTAGGGCTCCGTAAGGTAGCTATCTCTAGGGGAGTGATAAATGCTGAAACAATACTCGGCAGAGGGAAGGGATCAGAGTGAGTGTTAAATAGTGAGGGAGTGATATGAAACAGCTGTGTGCAATCAGTGTAAAGCAGTGTGTTGCAATTCGTGCTGAGTGCAATCGTGCAATGCATGAGGAAATGAGTCCGGGGTGATGTGTGAAACAAGGTGTAGTGTATGTGCGGGAGAGTCAATGAATAGGAAAGTTCGTAGACCGGATTCGTGACATATATATATATTAAGCCCCCAGCTTGAATAGTGCATTCATTTGTTTCTTTCGGTTTAATTATATTTTATGCTCAACGGCCATTAAAACACACTTGACACTGGTGGAGGAAGGGAAATGAGAACATGAGACAAAATTTGAAAGATAGTGCTTATAACAACACGATCATTAAAACGATAGTTTTATTTTACTCAGAAATTATTATTGTATCATCATTTACTCACCTTTTTAGATTTTTAGTAGATATTTTTATGATTTTTTTTCTTTCCATATAACAACCATTCATAGAGACCAGGGGCTGTCAAAGGACCAAAAAATAATAATAATAATAATAATTCATGGCCACAAATTAAAAATTTGTTCCCACAACTAATTTGTTTCCTGGTTTTAGGTAAATGGTGGCTGGTATTTACCTAAATTAATTCCTTTCCTCATTTTAGGGAAATCATGGCTATTCTACTAATTTGTACTAATTTGTTCCCTCATTTTAGAATAGTTCACCCAAAAATGAAAATTTTCTGAAAATGTACTCACCCTCAGGCCATGTTTCTTCACAGGAACAGATTTTCTGAAATGGCAACACACTTGCCTCACCAATGCTGTGAATGGATGCCGTCGGAATGAGAGTCTAAACAGTGGATGGTGAGCAATTGATGTAATGCTAAATTTCTCCAAATCTGTGAAGAAACAAACTTATCTGCATCTTCGATGGCCTTAGGGTGAGTACACTTTCAGCAAATTTTCATTTTTGAAAAATAAATTAATACAAAGTAGCTACAAATGTCAAAGTAATAAATTAACAGCAAGTTTTTTGATTAAGTATTTCTTTATATGCTTTAAATGTAGAGTTTTAATAATATAATTATAACCTTGTAGTGAAGTAGTTGGGTTGAAAGTCTATTTGTAGCATCATATAAAGTTTAATAACACACTATTAAAGCACAGAATCACTTTCACAAATGGTCCGAGATAAAATGTCATTGTTTTCCAACTGGGAGCTTTGAGGTGGTCGTAGGACCTAATCATGTGTCCTTGGGTGCACATGGCATGCACAGATTTTTCCATCAGATCCCCGTTAAGGTACACTTTGAATCTCCACCCCTACCCTTTTAATTAAATGAAAGCACAGCAGGTCACATACAAGCTCAAAGTCACACCACAGAAACGGACAGAAGCACATAGCATCAGAATACGCAAATATGGCCACTCAGTGGGGTAACCAGAAATATAACTGTGAAATTAAAGGGGAAATGGGGCTGAATATCTGGAGGGCACAATTCAGAGGTCAACTTTAGCTGCTAATTTACTAATGCAGATATATAAATAGTCAAAAACACTAGAGTTCTTTGGTGTCCTTTTGGAGTTCTGTTGGTTCTGTGGAGCCTTTTTTGGAAAGACATCTATCTTGAAAAAAGCTTTTGAATACATAATAGGTATTTATACACCCCCATGTTGTTCCAAATGTGACATTTTATTTCATTTTTGAATTCTTGGCCACTCTTTTCCATGAATGAAATTGAATCAGCTCTGGGGTATTCAAAATCTCAAAACAAAAGATTAGAGTTAAAAACAAACTTTTGTGTACCACTGATAGTCATACAGGTTTGGAACAGCATGAGGGTAAATTAGTGTCTCCAAAAAGGTGTAATGTGATTTACTGTAGTCTTTTTATTCAAATCCAATATGGGTTTTGTAGTTGTGACATATTGCACAACTGGTGTTTGAGAGGAATCAGCTTTCAAAATCATCCTTTTTGAACGATGCATTGCTAGCACAGCTGTCTACGCTCGGATGGCATCAAATGGGCTTCTGCTGAAATCTGACCATCAATATCTTGTAAGAAGACTGACAGCAGTGACATCTAATCACTGCCCTACTGACATGCCATAACTCCCGTCTGATACACGTCAGGCTGAGGAGCTTATTGACATGAGGATCATCTATTTATAGCCCTGTATGTCTGCTGTGAGTGGCTGAATGAATCTAGAAGATTTTTACAGGACTCATTAGCCTCATGCTGTTTATCATACACTGTCTCCATATTAATTGATCTGCTTATAATCTTGAAACGTCTGTGAACTCGATTGTTAGTTGGATATGGAAATCTTGGACATCTGTTACAATACTTGAGATATGTTCAATTATAATAATGCTAGTCCTAACTCTAATGTTTGGGCAATTTCCCTCAAGGCAAATGATGTGTTGTTACTATGAGAAAGCCTGTAGATTTATACTTTTCTAGCGAGTCATAACTGAATTCTTTATAATGTCAAAAAATAAGACTTTTGGAGGGTGCTGACCTGACTATGGGTGCAATGATGTCCCAGAGGTTTATTTTTATTAAATTCAATCGCAAGTCGTTTTTTTTTTAAAGGTTTTATTATAATTTTATTCTTGTTCCAGACATTCAATCTTAAGAAAAGAAAAAAAATATATTTTAAAACTTTCTCAACTAAAAACAGAGCAGGATAATTAATGTTAACTAAATAAAAATGTTACTTGAAATGAAATATAAAATAAACTTAAGATTATTTTATTTCAGTAAATATAAATGTTATTATAAGGGTATTCGCGTTCTTACCAGACTTTCAATCTTGAGGAAATAAATCTGTATATCTCTTATAGATATGATATATATATATATTATTTTGAAACTTTTTCTCATCATTTCTCAATTTTATTTCGTTCAACTAAAAAAGAACAAATAACAAAACTAAAACTGAAAATAAAAAATAAACTATATAGACATTAAAAAAAAAAAATTAATTGTATTCTATAAAAACTATATAGTAGCTGTATGTGTGATAGTCAATTAAAACAATTTCAATGTTTATGTCAATGTTTATGACAGAGGTAAACATCACACCTGAGCACAATATTTTTATTGTGCAACATATCTGATAGAGGTACATTTTATGAAATTGTACAAGCAGCATAACATTGTTATTTAATAGTATTTAGGGTACATAAAATGCTATATGAAAGTAGCCTTTGCAAACTAAGAGCCTCACTGTTGGATTGAGTTGAAGTTTGTACTCGATAACCAGCAGCAGCATCTCACAAAGGTTCTCAAAATTTGTACATTTACATTTCAGAAAGTGTTCAAATGATTCAGAATTTTTCTGTGTTTATACAGCTGTACTAAAATGTACATTCACACTTTGCATGAATATAAATGAAATCACCTCCCTTTTCAGCCAGTATCTCTCTTGTCTTTCTGCTCTGTCTGTGATGTCCAGCAGTGGAAACTCTATAGCTCTCTTTCTTCTACAACAGTCTCCTTGACTTTGACAGGGATGGCAGTTTGCCATCAAAAAAGGACAGTGTAACACAGCACTTGAAGGAAATGCTAATGCAGGAAAGAAAGAAGTGTGTGATCTCAGCCAGTAGTGTCATGTCATCTTACATATGCTATGAGAAGATTAAAATCCAAGCCTGAATGAAATTTGATGCATGCAAAGTATCTGATGACGTGAAAAGTGAAAGTTTTCTGCTTTAACACTGTTGTATGTGTCCCGTTTCTCCTTATGCTTGCTCAGGAGCTGCTCAGACCATATCAGGTACTGCTCTTCCTCTTCCATCTGGATCACATCACCTCTCAGCATCTTCAAACTCCTAACTTTTCTTTCTCATTTGTCATTTGTACTTCATAATCATTTATGCATTTAGCAGACGCTGTTATCCAAAGCAGCTTACAGTACATTCTGGCTATACATTTTTTATCAGTATGTGTTGTTCCCTGGGAATTGAACCCACGACCATTATGCTGCTAACACAACGCTCTACCACTGAGCTGTTCTTTGTACTTTATTCAAATGCTTTTGAAACTGAATATTTTAGCTTTTTTAATAACTTTTTAAAACAGTGTATTTTTAGCTAATGTTGCCCTTAACCCTTAGAAGTAATTCTCATTCATCTATTTCAAGTTTTTTTTTTATTGGGAAATATTTGCATTTTTTTAATTATGCCATTTTTAAGGTTCCTGGTATTGTTTTGGGAGTCTCCTACAACAGGTTTACATGCATGCAATGTCAAAAAAACATTTTCATTGTCTTAAAATATGCATTTATTTCTACCTTATTTGCTCAAATGATTTGTAACGATTAGTACGAAGCAGTTTTGAAGGAATTCAGTCTCCTCTAAACAAAACCAACCACCTTTCAGTGAGCCCACTCTGCTCTGATTGGTCAGATGGCCCAGTCCTTTGTTATTGGTCTACCGCATACAGCACGTGTTGGAAACGATACGCCCATTGCCATAACTGAATGACAGCTCCAGAGAGAATGTATAGAGAGAAAACATGGTATTGATTTTACCTTATAAATTAGAGCCAGAGTCTGATGATGAAACGTCTAGTTGATCAACCAGATTCGCAAGCGCGACTGGAGCAGGATGTTTTTCAGTGGTAAGTGTCAACTTAGTTTGTTGTAGTTATAAGACGTAAATGCAGCGTCATTGTTAGAATTTATTTAGGTGCACGTGTGGGAACTGTATCAGAATGCCAAGCGAAGGTGAAAACCTCTGCTGCCATGAAGTACGACAGGTATTAGTATTATACATTTCTGCATTAGTTGAGCATTAGATGCCTCTTTTATAAAGAATTAATATCAATAGAAAATATAAGCATCTATTATTTATCATAATTTCAGGTTGTGATTCAGAGGAGCCAATCTGGTCCTAATAAACTGGGCACTGATCCATCTTTCAAGAGCAAGCATTTTGTAAATCCCACATTGAATTCCAGTAGCAGAGAAGCAGTTGTCAGTAAAATGATGGGAACACAAAAAAGACTGGGGCTGTACTGCTGTGGTATCGTTGAAAAAATTAATCCACTGATTATTTGCAGCCTAATCATTTGGAAGTGGAAAATAAAACAAATTTACTTTCACAGCGTAGGACACAGCGTCTTCTTGACATGATGTTAACCACACAGAAATGCTACAGTGTCTGAGGGTGGGGTCAAGTTCGCGGCCGCCCAACCTAGAACATAGGCGGGACAATATGCAAATATGTTACCCAGTGACGTGTAGCCATCACAGAAGTGGGATTCGAATTCCTGATGAATTGTTTAGATGATTCAGAGTCAATTCTTTTCTTTTTTTTTTCGAGAGGAGACAATACCTTTATTTACTGTGCACACCGTCAGCTTCACAACTTTGCAGTTAGTTCCCATTAACAGATAGCTACATTAAACACTGCATTAAACGGCAATTCTCTAAATGGCATAATAGGGGCACTTTAATTGCATGAACCTTAAAATGAAATATCAATAATGTAAGGTAATGAATTTAGATAACACTCACATATACAATAGATATGTGACAAAGGTCTGTGTTATCAAAAGAGACCTTCCACATTTTAACAACCCAGTCCCAAACTGGTATGGTGCCAAAATGTGTGTTCTTTTAATTTGATTGAATTGGTTTAATATTTACACTTCTACTCTAAGCAATACGGAGAGATGAAGGCTAGCATATCAACAGCAGTTGGCTGAATCTTACAAAATCTGCCAAAACATGTCACAGTCAGTTTATCTCCACAACCAAAAGAAAGAAATAATAATGATATTTTGCTTAAAGAAAAAGCAGTTTGCTTAAATTATGGTTATTTTAGGACCATTGGGGATTTTTTTTTTGCACTGTGACATTATTTTCATGACATTTCCTTCAGTTGTCAATACCATAATGCAAAAAAAGATTCTCGTTATATTTTATTTACCATAATGTGGCATTATATATGGGCATGTCATGTAATGTCACTTTACAGTAAATAAAATATGATTACAAGAATCTTTTATTTATAGATAGATAGATAGCTAGATAGATAATGTCTTGAAAATAATGTCACAATTAAAAAAAATCTCAATTGTTTTAAATGTAGGCTTTTTTTTCCCTTTTTGCAAAATATAATTGATTTTTTTTTTAATTGTTTTTTTTTTTTTTTTTTTTTTTTGTTTGACAGCTTGTGATGTTCACACAGTGAAGAAAAACCTGGAAGCACAGCAGCTGTAAAGTCAGTGACTTTGAGGAAACCATTTTTGTGAAGAAAAAAGGCATAAAAGAAAATTTTCTAGTCAAACAGATGGGTTTAAATTCAGACGTGTAATCTATTTCAGATGACTTCTTCACAATGCAAAGATGTTCACTACTGCACTTGCACGCCTCCACACGCTGCAGTCAATGAATCAGTAATTCTTTCGTGCCTATGCCATTCTGACAAAGCCAGTTCAAAACGTCCTTTAATAGGGGCATAGTTCAAACCTACCTCATGCGTGTGAATAGGTACATCTAAGAAGAGTTGTGCATTCAACAGAAAAGTAGCTATTTCCTTTCCCAGTTGCACTCCAATTTCTCTTGCTGACAGTGGAAAGGATGCTGTCTAAACAGCTGTTGGCAGGTTTATGTTTTCCTAACAACTGCATTCCATCTTCTGTTTTTAGACAGTTTCACGTCAAACCTGTTGGCGAGCAGCCATGACTTGGAAGTACAAATGAAAATGAATATTTGACGTGCAGAAGCCTTTAATAACCTTCTAAAAATTGCTTCTTTAAATGAATTACTAAGCCAACTCTCACATTAAAATGCATATATAATAATTAATAATAATGATATAAAATTAATAAAACATTCCCAGAGTACCTTTTTATGTGTATCAACCTTGAGAAGTTCTCGCTTCAGGAAATGTGTATATTACCCATGGGATCTGTTCTTAAAAAGGCTTTGAATGAGAGATATGCTATTATCATGAAACTTCACATGCATTAATTACATTTCTGAGTCATGTGACTCAACCTGTAGAGCACTCCAATCCTCTGAGCACCTATTATATGGCATATTCGTAATAAAGAACATTTATTTTTCATTCATGTATTTGGCTGTGTGCCAAAACCTAGTGAGCTGCCTACCTAGATGGCAAAAATGGTATTTAGATTTGCAGCGCACTTGGTTTTCAGGAATAATCATATAATGAGCCTTGTTGAGTAGAGGTCAGAGATAGAGCTTGATGTAAACGTGAAGGATGGACACCTTGGTGGGGTTATGGGGCAGAACTGAACCAGATTGTCATGGCCTTGAAGGCTAAATTAATGAGTTAAATCACAATCAGTCTTTTAGCCAATCACATTTTGACTTGCTTGAGATGACATTGTAGATGAGGTACTGCAATTGCAAAGATAAAACACGTTCATGTGACTGTAGTCTATCTGTCATGTTCACCTATAACTTCTTTGTAATGGCAGCATAGATTTTTTTTTTTTTAAATGGACAGTGATAGTGAGTTGGCTATATTATTGTGGGTGTGTGTGTGTGCACATGGTGTTTGTGTTGATTAAAGAAGTTATCCATATGATCGTTTTGGCTTTTGGGCCAAATATTTTGGGCAAAAATACAGTAAAAACAGTAATGAGAAAAAACAGTATTTTAATTGTAAACATTTTTCAATTTTAATAGATTTTAAAAGGACAAATATTCCTGTGATCAGCAATCATTGCTCCAGTTTTCAGTATCACAAGATCTTTCAGAAAAGATTATATTTTTTAATTATAAATTTCTAATAAAATTCATGATTATGTTTTAAACAATCTTTTCGCCGAACATTTGTGGGGGTACCATATGGACACACTACCATTCAAACTTTGGGTAAGATTAACATATAAATAATAAAATTATCAGCAAAGGATGAGTCCTGTCCCAAGTACATTTAAAAAGCAATCAGAGGATCTAAACACATTATAAGTGTTAGAAATGTATTGCTGAAAACACATTACAAAGACTGAGAACTATGTAGTACTGGATTGTGGAGTTAAACCGTTAAACAGTTTTTCACTATTTTTGTGTTCAGGATTTTTTTGGGTGGGGCTGAAATCGTGTCTCAGTGACGCACCGGAGCCACTGAGCATGGCCCCTCTCATAACACTATAAAGAAGTGTGTTCGACTTGAAGCAGCGCTGCGCAGATGACAGGTAGCATGCAGAGTCGTCTGCTCTCTGATAGCTCTCACAGTACTTTGATCTCATACACCGATCTGTCTGCGCAGCGCTGCTTGATGTTGAAAATAACTAATAACTAAAGCGCAATTAGCATCAGTGGTTCGCCCGCTCAATCGCGAGTTACTGTCATTACCGTTAGTCACTACAGCCTACAGTTTGCTAGCTAGCTATGCCTTTGTCACGTAAATGCATATTACCAAACATGTATGGCTGTGTAAATCCAAATAAGCTGCTAGAGGGAGCATCCATTCGGGTTGTAGCGGCAGAGCCGATCCTCCTTATACACAAAGTACGCAGGTTGCGTAGGGCCCCCTTGCTCTCAACGATTATTTAATTTTAATTTCGTTTTTTATTTTAGCCAGCGGTTATGAAAACATGAATGTTCCTTTCCTTAATGTGGTGCGCTGTCGCCCTTTCTACATAACATCCAAATCAGTCGAATCATGTAACGTGACTGTCATATACAGTCTCCTGCCGTTCAGTTATATCTGTAGTGAAAATAAACAGTTTGAAAAGTAATGGAATGCTTGTCAGTATCTGTGCATTCCGTGACAGCATCCTACTGTATAAACCTGCTGCTGTCTGTCATCATCTGTTAATCAAACAAAACAAAAAGTGAGAATTATTCACTGCTTTTTACTGAATATTGTATAATTTTGTTATGAATCAATTTATGTTTAATTTATATGGTGAAGTCTATGCAGTGCTTTATTTTTACATTTGATTACGTAAATCAATTTCTGTATAGTAGGCTATTATAGGCTAAATTGTTTAATTGTTAAAATAGTTTTTTATGAATCCACAGACAGTCAAATTTGGCTGGTTGGTTAACTCAGAACACGTATTTAATTTAGCTTTACACAGGCTTTAAATATATATATAAAAAAAAAAAAGTGAAATATATTTGTGTATGTGTCTTCCATTTTATTTAATAATGCTCTTGATTTGGACCTTTCTGTTCATAACAAAGGTATCCTGAAAAAATGAACAGTTGCCACAAAAGGTGTGAAGCAGCATGCGCGAACAGTGATACTCAGTAAGAACCACTTAATAATCGGCACCGATAATAATTGAGAAAACTGAGAACAAATCAACATATAAGAATATAAAAATAGAAATATATAAAATATAACACATAAAATATCAAAATAGAAAGCCTTTATTTTAATTATTTCACAATACTACTGTTTTTACTATATTTTAAATGAAATCACCGCAGCCTTGGTGAGCATAAAAATCTTTTTTTTTTCAAAAACAAAAACAAAAATCCATAGAGTCATCAAAAACCACCTTGAGAATAGTAAGTTAAAATTCATACAGGTTTAGAACTACATGATGGTGAGTAAATGATGACAGAATGTTCATTCTCGAATGAACTGTCCTATTAATTGTCCCAATACTTTTTTGGGGCTCACTTATAGAAGTTCCAGCATCAGTCTGTAAAAACCTTTCCAGAGTCCAATATCGCTTATTACCTTATGCTAATGTAGCACAGCTTCATAACATTTCCAAAACAGCTGAATTTAAAGTGGCGTTTCCTAGATGTACATGTGCTGAAACTCTTTCTTATGAACCTTTTCAGTTCCGGTCGGGCCTTCCAGCTATTGCTTTTTCCTTTCTTTTGTTTGGCATGATTGTGGCAGCGTGAAACTTGGCTTCACGGATGTTTAGCATTGGCCATGGCCGCAGATTGTGGCAGCACAGCACCTCTGTGGTCTCACAAACACTCCCAGCATGCCTGACTGCTAATGCTCCTTCATGGAGTGGATGATGCTTTATCATCCCTAACGTTCACAACTCGGGAGGACAAGCTAAATGTGTTGTTTTTCCACGCCGATTTGTTGTTCTTGACTGGGACATGCGGGGCTGAGCTGGTCACAGTTGTAGTGGGGAAATTAAGATGTTTTTCGGGTCTCTGTAAATGTCATGAGCGCTTGAAGGCGTCTGATTGCTCAACCATACAAATTTGCATTGGCTGTTGTCTCACGCCGGCGCTAAAAGTAGTGTTTTACTCTGCGTGTGAGGATAAAGTGTTTAAAAGCATTCTTTGGTCATTTTATGCCTCTCAGCTCTGTGGATATAAATATAGAGCAAGGTGACTTTTGCTTTTCTGCTGTCTTCACCTGCAAGGTATAATGGATCCCCATTTTGAATGTAAACCATAAGGGAGTGATGCAGCCTCTAATTATCAGCTGTTACTGGCTTGCAGTGCAGTGTATCAGATACTTTGTGCTTGCCTGTGTGTTGACAGAGCTTGTCGTCCAGGTCTGGGTATTATGCTGTTGAGAGCCACTTTTGATTGCTAGCTTCCATCAGCGTGTGTTTAGATGGAGAGGTTTGATAAAGTTCTGCCGTGAGCAGCAATTACCAGCCTTCTCCTCTCGGTTGCTGAGAGCTGCAGTCTTGTAGACGGGGTATTCCACACACACCACAAACACACAACACTATAAAATCAATACGTCCAAACTGAGAACCCAGCCGGTACATCTCAACATCGCATTCGTCCAAACGTTGTTGCTTGTTACATTTATTTTCATGTCACTCTTAGTTTCTTTCACGCCCTGCAAATGTATGCACGTGTTATGCAAAAACATCAGTATTCAAAGAATTCCTCATGAGGATTCGCATTATCATGGAAGTCATCTATTCAGCTTCAGCCTCAAATTTTACAATTTCATGATACAAGAGCAGAATGAAACAGGATCTGAATTGTAATAGTATTTTCTGGGGGGGTTTTGTGCTAAAGAAAATAGTGTCATGATTGCCTCTCTGACTGAATAG
Source organism: Sinocyclocheilus anophthalmus (assembly GCA_018155175.1). Taxonomy (NCBI): domain Eukaryota; kingdom Metazoa; phylum Chordata; class Actinopteri; order Cypriniformes; family Cyprinidae; genus Sinocyclocheilus; species Sinocyclocheilus anophthalmus. Next base: position 106,842 of record JADLZN010010183.1, on the reverse strand, counting down.
CAAGGCAACAGCCAAATGAGAAAAATTGTGTTCAGTGGATGCATTGTAATTACTATGCAGATTGTGATAAGACATGCCAAATGTAATAACCGTATTCAGGTATTGCAATGATGCCCACTTTTTTAGCTCCCTTGGCTCCGGAAGTGTGTGTTTTTTTTCTTTTTCTCCATAAGGAGTTCAAAAGTTCTGCAATAAAAAGCAATGAACCAAAGCAGTGACCTCTGAGATGAATGACAACATGGCAAATTGAATTTTAAGCTAATAAGTATATGAAAATTGAAGGTACAAGGTATGAGACTGACTTTTTTTAAACCAATTTAAATTATTATGTAATTAAACAAAAAACGTGCTAGTTATCAACTTATCTATATAACACAGTAAACCTCACATTTATTTATAGTTTTATATTAAATATAAAACTATATTAAAAAATAATGTATGCAATAAACATCAAAATTATTGTATTTTATAAATATAAAAATTAGCTTAATTCACTCATTTTATAAATATATATAAATATAAAATATGTTACAATAAATAAAAATGAAATATATCAATATGTTGTATGTCAAATACAATTGTATTGTGTTTAGAGTGTACAGGAACTGATTACATAATTTGCAATGCTTCATGTAAATGAGAAGTCTTTGCTGATCATGTCTGCCAGTCTTATTGTTTCCAAGGTAACAGCATCTTCTCTGGTTGGTGGATTTCTTTCCAGGATTATCTTTACTAGGAATCTGGTTGATTTTGAAACAATTTAAAAAATCTAAATCACACTGACTTATGTCATCGCTCAGCCACTTCAAAGCTCTCTTACATCTCGAAAGGTTTTCATGTTTATCCCATATGATGAAAATGAATGGGATTTGTACTTCTGTTGCTCTGTGTTGTAAGTCTTGTATTTTATTGTGTTTTCTCTGGGTTACAGCGCAGGGTCAGAACCTGGTGACGAATAACGTCTCGGTGGTCGAGGGCGAGACGGCCATCATCAGCTGCCGAGTGAAAAACAACGACGACTCCGTCATCCAACTGCTCAACCCCAACCGACAGACCATCTACTTCAGAGACGTTAGACGTAAGCAGTACTGACTTCTCTTTCATGTTCACGGCAGAAAATGTCATAATCCACCCAAAGCCTTCATCGTTTTTTGCAGAACATTCCGATTTTACGCACCAAAACGTCCCTGCAACCCCTTGCAAATTCATAATTTGGCACCTCGGCATAACCAAGTGCGTCTCCTGACGTTTAAAGGAGCAGCAAGGCATTGCATTGTTGACAAGGTCCTTTTCAATAATTGAGTGACAGAATGTAATTGTGTCAGGCTGATTAGAGTCCTCTGAGCGGACCGTTTAGATTCCAGCCTTGAGATTGTTTAGAAGCTCAATGGCGTTCCGCATGCAAAGCATATAATCTTGCCTTCCCTGCTAAATAAGGGCCTTGATGAGCTGCTAAGTGACGGTCTGACCCGTGATCCGAACCTAGTTTAGCTAATGTGTGGGAATTCCCTCCTATGAAGCGTTCTCCATACGAATCACTCCTATAGTAATCTAAGATATGCGGATCGACGTTTTCAGAGGTATTTCATGACATTTCAAATGTAATGTACATGTGTAGCTGGCCTATCTCTCCGTGGGATCCCGTATCCTGCTGTTTGAGTAAATATTCAAGGACGTTTGAAGTATTTATAGATGTCTCGTTCATCTTAACAAGTAAATATTGAAGTAATACTCTGATAACAGCGTCGTACATTGTGAAAACAGACGCTTTATGGTCTCGGTTGCTATTGGGATTAATGCTTGTTCTTTATTTATGCATGGCCGTATGTCGGTAATGCTTTTTTCCAGTTCTACTCGACCTTTCGGCCAAGATTTCATAGCTTCAGGGGAAACTGGGTTATTTTTACACCCCCTTTCTTTAAAGAAACGCAGTGATTGAATGTTGGAGTTAGAAACACATTTACGTTGCGTTATAACATTCAAGCGAGAAAAGAACACATTGATGAAAGGTCAGGTTGGAATTTTGTCATGACTTTATCTAATTTAATTAATCTGTTGGTGTACCTAATTTTCCTAGTGGGCATAATTTAGTGCCAGTTACACCCGAAATAAGCTTTCCGATCCGTGCGTTCTGCGAGAGAGGGAAAGGCAGGATATGGGTTGGGGTTTAGGGGAGGAAGATAGACAGAAAGACAGGGAGAGTGAGCGTTCTTGCCGCAAGCTCTGACATTATTTCTATGGATGTGACTGGAGGGATGCTCAGCCTTCAATCTCTTTAATGCTGTAATGTATTATTCTGTCTAATGTTTACTGGGCTGCCAGCTCTGTTTGTGAGAAGTATGACCACTTGAACAATTCATAGTTTTATCCCGTCAGCACAGATGGCTGGCACTGTGCATTCAAAATGACACAAGAATGTGAATGTGTCTTAGCGTATATATAACATGCACCTGTGGATGCCGGCCGATGATATATTGCACGGTGCGCTTTTTTATATATTAGCATTATGATTCGGCAGTGGTTTATTGTTGCCGCTGTGCAGTGATGGCTAAGGTTTTATCACATTACATTCAGACCGCTGTTCTCATTTCCTGTCACTTACACTAGAGTTGCTCTATAAGCCTTTTAAGAGCAACTTAGAATTAAACAGTGACTTTAACAGTGACGGTCGGAGAAATTGCCATTTTCATTTTCTCAAGACTTAATGATATTCGCTACAAATTACATTTCCCCGCTCAAAGATATTTTTGTCAATTTTTTTTGTGAACTTCCCTTTCAGTACACTCAAGTGAACTAAATTATAATACTATTAATGCCAAGAGGATGATGACTGTTTCAGTGTCATGTTGTAGCGTCTACTGTATGTATAGCAAACTGTTATTTTCCTGTTCTCCTAGGAAACTTCATTCACTTGGGATCTTTGGGTAAAATGTAACCGACATTGCAGGCATTAAAATTTCATGACTTCATTATTAGGGTACAACAGGTCTCACCTAAAGGAAAATGTGTTTTTTTTTTATTATTTTTTCTCTAAATATTAAAGAACTTTGGGACACAGCTTGTCCCATTTCTCATTTATTTCAATCATAATTGGCAATTTATAATATTTTATATAGTTTATAACCACGTTTGTATTGTTCTGCTATTAGTAAATGGATTATGCACATCTTACAGATACAGTACAGCTAGTTCATGTAAATTTCACAAGTGTAAATTTCTAAAGCCAATTGTGACTGGAGAAGTCAATATGGTTCCACTTTGCACATCTCATGCCAAGCTATTTGTTGCAGTAAGTGTGTAAAGCACTGTAGTGTTTTTATTTATTTATTTGTTTGTTTACTCTTTTGTTTTGTTTCCCTGTAGTGTTGTAGGAGGAAATAAGAGCCTGTTACAACACCAGGATAACTTTATAAACTATTTTTACAGGGCTTGAAAAACGTCATGGTGACTAAACAACCACAACCACATGGGATTATAATAATAATATTATATATATACTATATATATATGATAGTTAAAATCTCTGTATCAAAATATCTTTTAAATTTCATCATTAATTTTAAAAAAAAAATCTGCATAAGCGTAATTGTTTTTTTTTTTTTTTTTTTTTTTTTAATGGATCAAATAGATACTTTATTATTTTGTAAAATTAAATTTTTAACTATAAATTTGCTTTATAATGAGCCCCTAAGGGGACATGGTGATGGAAAAAAATATGAGATGGGAAGGAAATTACATTTAAATGCAAACGCAGTGTTTCTCAGGGAAAACATACAAATTGTTAAATGCAAAACACTCCCCCCACCCGCCGTCATTCTGTCCCTTTATGGGCTTTGCAGCTATAATTGTGCTTATTTAGATGTTTTTGACAATGTCACAAAATCTTGTCCAAAAACAATGTGGTATTTATAGTACATTCCTTTCTGAAAACAGGTAAAAAATTGTCTTGAAGACAACAGAAGGGCTCATATGTGGCCATATACCCTCATTACAGACAATATGTTCTACAAATTGTAATTTAATCAATATAGAAAGATATATGCTGTTTTGCAAGACAATCCAATTTGTATTTGTTTCATCTAACATGCTACATGTTATTTCCTGCACCCCTTCTCTTTTTATTCTCCAATCTGTGTATCAATTTGAGATAGCAGGCTAGGACAGCTGAAAAGCATCTCAAGCCAGCTGAGACACAGAACAATCAGATTCACTCAATGTCAACCTCTTACGGACTCTGATGCTTTAGAATTTATAATGCGCACTAATGAGCCCTGTTCATATGCAGGTTTGCTTTGCAGAGATTTATATCCTTCATATTCTCCCAGATGTCTGCAGCACTTCTACAGATGTACTGTACTGATGTAGAGAAATTACAGTCCTCCGGCATTACCTTAAGTCTGAAGTCATAGATCTGTTTGATGCATAGTGCATAAACTCCCCATATCAATTGCAATTCAGTCCGAGCACTAAGAAAATCAGGCCTTTCATTCCCTGCCCACCGTCTTTCTGCTCAAAACAAGCTGGCCTCATCATTATTCTTAGGAAGGAGACTTACAAATTCTTCCCAGGTTCAGGGTTGGGATTAAGAGGAGGTTCTTAAAATGCACCATCAAAGATCTTAAACTTCTGATGGAGTTGCTCAATTAGAGCTTTGGCTTTTTTAACTTTGAGCATGATTTTTGAGTTTGCTCATTTATATGAAGCTCTCCAGAACTTCATGATATAGTATTATACAGTATAACAGTTAGTTCTGGTCTTTGAATCTGATTGGCAGAGTGGAGTTCCAAAAGTTCTTCTATTCAAACTTTAACTGTACTAGCGGAGGGGGGGATATTATGTATTTGGAAACAATTTTCATCACATCATAATTGTGATAAATTTATAAATTATTACAATGACTGGACGTAAGACCTTGAATTCAATGTAAGCTTGAATAGAAAGAGGGACTTAAATAGTATTTCTTAAAAGTCCTCCCCCGTTTATTTCCTCCTAAACCTTAAGTAAAGAGAAAAAACATTAATCTAATATATTAGTTTTGTTGGATTTTGTCGAAAAATAAATTTTACAGTGTTTTTTGACTTTCCCAGAGCAAACCCGATGTGGATACGGAATACAAAGGGGGAATGGGAAAAACCTTTTTATTTTTGATTTCGCTATAAAGACTATTTTAGTGGACTTTGTTCTATGGGGGTACCTATTTTTATTATACCACACAAACAAACTAATTTCACTTCACTCATCTGGACCTGATAACCATTTTTTTATATTTGCACTTTTTTTTGTTTTTTTGAAATTAACCGCATGTTAAGGTAAGAAAAGAAAAACAACAAAACAAAAAAACCCGTTTTAAATAAGAAAGATGAAAGAAAAAAAAGGGAAAGGTTTTAGAAAGAATTAGATTAAGGATAGAAGAGATATAGGGGCTTATATTGTGCTGCTTTAATCTGGCTAAAAAAAAAAACAAAAAAAAGAAAAACAAAAAAAAAAAAAATGGGATTTATGGAAAAATAGTTTTTTAGTGGGGGTTTTAGTCATTTGGTCTTGTTTCCAACTATTATCAAGTATGGAAGCTTGGGCTTGTTTTGTTGGTTGTGTTGGGGGGGGAGTAGAGGGTTGGGGGGTTTGTGGGGTAATATAAAAGGGGGCAAGGAAGTTTTAAAGGTAATAAAAAGATAAAGGGGGGGGGGGTGAAATAGTAAAAAAAAAAAAAAAAAAAAAAAAAAAAAATCGATAAAAAGGAGGAAAAAAAAAAGGGGGAAAAAAATACATTAAGACGGGTGTTTGAAAGATAGTGCGAAAACCTTAAGAAAAATACGAAAAAAAAAAAAAAAGAGGATCGAAAAAAAAGGGGATTCGAAAGTTATGGGGGAAGCGGGGAGAAAACAGGGAATCTAATAACAGGTAAGAGAGGCGGAAAGGGAGGGGGAAGAGGAGGCTTCACGGGGGAGGATCTGAGAAGACAGGAGAAAAAAAAAAGAAATCAAAATGATAAAGAAAAAAAAAAAACAGGGGCGGAAAAGACAATCAGAGAGTTTAAAAAGAGAATCGATGGGAGAAGTCTGTGACAAGACAGGAAGAAACAAAACTCAAAAAAGAGAAACGAGTGGAAACGGAAAAAAGAAGGTAAAGAGCGAACTGAATGGACGGGTTGCTTCAGAAGGCCTTTATTAACACCCCGGAGCCATGTGGAGTAGTTTTATGATGGATGGATGCAGTTTTTTAGGCTTCAAAAACAGGGGCACCATTCACTGCAATTATAAAAAGGCAAGCATGGAAAGCCAGGACATTTTTAAATATAACTTTGATTGTGTTAGTCTGAAAGAGGAAGGTCAGGATTAAATTTAAAGGAGTAAAGAGCCAGCGAGACGGCCCTCGGCGACGACCACATAGGGCCTGCAGCCGGCGGTGGGGTGCAGACAGCTGCAGACCGCCAGGGCAGGATGTCGAAACGCCTCCGTCTGCGCGCGGCGCGGCGGAGAACTGTTTGGCAAAGCCCTCCACCACTTCGCCGAATAGGCTGTAAGTCGGGGAGCCCAGGAAGCGATGCTTGTCGGCCTCCTTCATATCCGCCAAGGTCAGCCATAGGTAGCGCTCCCTGGACCACTAATGTGGACATCGACTGACCCAGGCCCCGCGCCGTGACTTTCGTCGCCCTCAGCGCGAGGTCCGTTGCCGTGCGCAGTTTCTGCAGCACACCTGGGTCAGCACCACCCTCGTGCAGCTGCTTCAACGCCTTGGCCTGGTGGACTTGCAGGAGGGCCATGGCGTGCAGGGTGGAAGCGGCCTGTCCAGCAGCACTGTAAGCCTTAGCCGTCAGTGCGGACGAGAACTTACAGGCCCTGGACTGAAGGCGTGGACTACCTCTCCAGGCGTTGGCGCTTTGCGGGCAGAGCTGCATGCCAATAGCGCGCTCAACCGGAGGGATGTCCAAATACCCTTGGGCCGCCCCCCCGTCGATGGTGGTGAGGACGGAGGAGGCACCAAATCTGTTTCGGGCAGAAAAAGGTGCCTTCCAAGACTTAGTAACCTCCTCATGCACTTCCAGGAAGAATGGAACCGGATGCAGGTGCCGACGCCCGGCCTGCGCCCCCAGGAACCAATCATCCAGCCTCAAGCGTTCGGGAGAAGGAGGAGGCCTCCAGTGCAGCCCGACACTCTCGGGCAGCCCGGGAAAGCATAGCGGTCAGCTCTGGATCTGACTCGGGCAACGCCACTCTACCTGACGGTGGCAGCGCAGCCGAATCGTCATCTCCAGAGCCTAGCGCGCCCTCCGATGCAGCGATCGACATCCTTTCCTCTGCCTGTGCCCCGCACAAGATACTGGACCCCGCCCTGTTCGAAGACCCAGCACACTCGTGATGTCTCGCCCATCCATTGGACTGATTACACACGTGGTTCAGAGCCGGTCACCGGCCACTGAAGGCTTTCCAAGCGTCCTCCGATGCAGCTCGAGTTCCTGAAGATGAACCATATTTTTAAGTAATAATATTTCACAATATTTTCACAAAAGTATGTTTCTGTATTTTTGATCAAATAAATCAGCTTTTTTTTGGGGGATGAGCATAAGACTTCTTTCAAAAACATAAAAAATAGTAATGTGTCCAAACTTTTGACCAGTATACTATACCTTAGTACTGTATAAAAGAATACTAAAATATACTAAAATAAAATGAAATGTTGTATAAATAAAAAAGTATTTAATCATATTTTTTATTGGGGGTGGGGGCCTCCCACATGAATTTTGCCTAGGGCTTCCAGATGTCCAGAGTGAACTCTGGGTACAGAGTGAAAAAGCTTAACAAACTGGCAAACAAACTGGCCAAATATCATCTGAAACATTTCTCTATGTGAACTTCTTGTTTATTGAGCTATAGTTTTATCACACTCACGACTGATTTGTCTACTCCACGTCTGTATGCCTCACTCTTTATGTTTTCTCAGCCTTGAAGGACAGTCGGTTTCAGCTGGTTAACTTCTCAGACAACGAGCTGCTGGTGTCGTTGTCCAACGTGTCACTCTCGGACGAGGGCCGGTACGTGTGCCAGCTCTACACGGATCCCCCGCAAGAAGCCTATGCAGACATCACTGTGCTGGGTATGACGTCTACCTTCAGAATGCTAAAATCCTGATTATCGATTTACCTCATTGATTCCTTCACTCAATTGAACTTGTCTAATTGAATCTCACCATGACACAATATCAACCAATTACTCTCATGCCGTTTCCAATAACACAAGCCAAACAAAAAGGGACAGATGTTGAGCTATTGATATTGGTAGATCGCTTTTGGCAGGCGTATTGACTGAATTCCTCTTAGATGTTGAAAAGGCTACATCGAGCAATTCGGGAGTTAGCTTTGTGCGCCTCTTGCATTGAATGACACTAACATTAGAGGTTTATTATGCAGTATATTTGGAAATCCTGGAGAGCTGGATGGAATTGAGTGATCTCTAAAGTAGCATGAGCTTTATGAGAATATGCGTTTCTTCACAGCATGAACCCTTAACCACTGGACATGAAAGCATGAAGCAAGATATTAGAAAAAGAGCCCTCAAATGGCAGCTCTCGTTGCGACAGACGCTTTAGTGCCATCAGCAAAGAACCACATGAGTTAATGTGCTATGAAAAAGTGAAACATGAGTAAAACGGCTTGTCCAAATACACAGTGAGACCATCAAGTGTTGCTAATCTAGCCCTGCTGTTCATCAGCCTAACTGAGCCGAGGAAGCCTGTCTAAAACCCAAAATACCCCCAACACCCTCTAAAACCAGCTCAGACCAGCTTGACCTAGATTAATATGGTATTCAGCTGGCTAGTTGTTTTTATCCTGACCAGTTAAAATGTGCCCCAAAACCCACTAAAACAGCCAAAAGACCAGCTTGACCAATGGTCATTATGCTGCTAAAGAAAACCTGCTTATTTCTTTGCTGGTTTATGATGGTCTTCAGCAGGTTTAGTATGGTGACTAGCTATTTTTTCATCCTAACCAACTGGAATGTGCCCAAACCCCCCTACAATGGAGATACACATGCCAAAAATTTGCAGTAATTAACAATTAATGTTAGAAGTATCTGATGCTCAACAAGAATGCATTTCTGTGTTTAAAAACAGCTAAAACAATTTTGTGAAATATTATTACACTTTAAAATAACAGTAGTGCTGCTTGATAATATTTTTATGGAAACTGTGATACATTTTGTTTCAGGGTTCTTTGATAGATTGAAAGTTCAAAAGAACAACATTTATTCAAAATAAAATTATTTTGGAACATTATGAATGAATAAAAGCGTTAATTTCTTACCCCACAATTTTGAATACGTATCACGGTTTTCACAAAATATTAAGAAGAAAAAATGTTTCTTAAACTGCAAAGCAGCATATTAGAATGATTTCTGAAGGATTTCTCAAGGACATTGAAGACTGGAGTAATGATGCATAAAGTCAGCTTGGTATCTCAGGAAATAAATTACTTTTTTTTTATTTTTACGCATTTGTAAATTTTATATATTTATATATTTGTGTAGCGCTTTTTTACAACACATATTGTTCCAAAGAACCCCATTGCGGAATCCACAGGCAACAATGACAACCCCTTAACATGGTTAGGTGGTTTGAGGTAGAAACCTTGCGAGGAACCAAGGAAGTCTTGCTGGTTTAGCTTGTTAAAATGCCTGGTGGGGACACCAGCACACCAGCAATCAATGCTGGAAACCAACATCCAAACTAAAACATAGACTATAGGGTATTTTCAGGTAGAATGATGAGGGGAAAAAACACAAGATTGTCTCAAAAACAACACTTTTTACACTGTGTGCGCTTTATTACTGAATTGAAGTTCTCGATAGTCATCAGCAGATCTTAGTAAAACATCTTAGTCTGTCCTTTAGCGAGCACACAGATAAAAAACATTGATCCAACGCTGAAGAGCTGTCGCACCATCTCTAATCCTGTCGTTGATCTTCTGCCAGTTCCACCAGGCAACCCAATCTTAGAGTCCCGCGAGGAAATCGTGAGTGAGGGGAATGAGACCGAGATAACCTGCACCGCCATGGGCAGCAAGCCTGCTTCCACCATCAAATGGATGAAAGGAGACCAACCACTGCAAGGTCTGACTCCGATCCTAGGAAGAATGTTCAGATAAGTCTGCTGTGATTACTGATGTCTCTGATCTGCACACAACACACCACGGTCTAGATTCTGACTTGGTAATGACTTTTAATTAAGCCTTCAAAAGGTGTATCCAGTGAGTTGACAAGAAGATCACAACACGCAGGTCTCTGAAAGAGGATTTTTGGTGCTTTCAGTCAAGCTTAAATAAGTAGCTTTGAATTAACTCCAACTGTTAACCTCCCACTCAGCAAATGCTGCCCACATATTAGTTCTCGCTGGTTAAGGCAGTGCGGGCTGGCATAAACGAGTGAATGTGCAGGCTGTTTAATGTGCTTATAAACAGCTTTTCTCCATTAGACAGCAGGGTGGGACTGTTGAATAACATTCAGATAGACTACCTGGGGAAACAGAGGCAAACATGGCAGATGATATGGCACATTTTAACAGAATCTAAGTTTAATGTGTCAACTGTTTATGGATTACAAACATCACAGCTTCATTAACTGCAGTGAAAACAGTCAGACAGTGGCCTAAGGCAAGAGATTTTGTCTGCTAAATGGATCAAATACTAGCTAGCACGCAGTAAGGATCACGGAAAGCACACATTAAGGTAATAATGACTGGTTTGTAATTAAAAAGTGTTACTCTGAACCACACGAACTTTGTTGTCATTACACCATCGATTGTAAAGCTTTGGGTGATATTATTATTAAGTGTAAAGCAAAATTTTGACTCACCTAACAATAGAATAATTTTATTTACCAAATTTCATATACTTTATGTGAATGTTTTGCCATACATTTTATATTTAATGTTTAAATGACAGCATATAGTTCCACTTTGGTCTACTAATTTAAATAATCTCTTTATATTTTAGTTTAGTTTATATTATATTAGTTTATATTTTTTATTTTATTTGCTTTATTTTTGATTTCAGTTTAAGTTTTAGTAATTTAAGTACTTCAGCATTTTTATTTCAGTTAGCTAGCAAAGCAACATTTCTAAATTTTTTACTTTTTTTTTTGTTTTTCCCTTCGTAATAGTTACTTGATTTTCAGGTGTATGTTCAAGTTACTGAAGAGGTTTTTATATTTTTAGTTAAAAAAAAAAAAAAGTTACACAAACATTATAATTGTCACAAGTGTCTATACTGTGTTGGAACGGGGAACGAGGAGAACGCAGACGAATTACTATTAGCAGTAGGCTATTTAATAGTGATGTTACGTTCAGCACGGAAGCTCTGAAGCTTATATAAAAACAACAACACATTTCACATTGAAGCACTGTATTGGAGCTTGATTCGTTTTGAGAAAAGCATGTGATCTATGACGTTCAATGCTTCATTCGCCTGAAAACCACGTGACTTCTTCAGTATCTGGTTCAAACGAAGCGAATCTCAGTGCTGTTTCCTTTACATTGTTACATTTTAATGTGTTAGCATTGTTTCTTTTATTATTATTTTTTAATCGAAATGTATATATTGAGCTCAAAATGAACCTTGGCCATGAAATAACAGTCTAAGGATTGAGGCAGACTTAAAATAAACAGATCATACATTTTAATTATGAATTTTGTTTTATTTATTTTACTTTTTTAGTGCAGTACAAAAAACTACAACCGACACAAATGAATGACTTTGACTTTGGGCTTAAAGGTCCCCTGAAATGCTTAGAAACACGCAGCATTACTCTATGTGTTGATGTCATTTTAACTGAAACAGGAAGACAGGGCGGGACATATCAAGCAGCCCCGCCCCTTTTTAAAATAGCCAATAGAGTTTGTTTATATCACAGCTTGGGCTAGAGCCGTTCAGAGCCGTTGAGCTCCGTAAAGCCGCATTTGGGTATGCCAGCCACAATCTCATCCATATTGCTATAAAATATAGCATTCTGTGTAGAATTCATAGCTCCGATACATTTTGTGGTCTGCGCCGACTCGCGCATGTGATCCACTCCGTGCTATCGTGTCTCTGGACCGGAGCAGAGTGTGTGTGCGGTGTGGTGGTTAGCGTGACAGTGCGAAACCAGACTACTTTTTTTCCTCAATGGAAAGCATATTTACACTGTTTGAATCGTTCCCTGTCCCCTATATAGTGCACTACGTGCCATTCACTGTACAGAAAATACTAATTCTGTGGACAAGTGACCGATTTCAGCCGTGGCTTCAGTGTCTATTTTATAGTGTAGGGGGTGGGTGCTTTGGATTCTAGAGTGCATTTGATTGGTCAGAAGATTTGATGTGAAGATGAAGTACGATGTGACGTCAAAAAAATCGTTGAGCCGTTTTGGCAGAAGTGACGAACTACAAGCTTTGTATGCTTATATCTTCGAAATGCGAATTTTGTCTCTGTTTTGGAGTACACTGCCTTATAGATAACCTTAAGACTAACATACTGATACTAACACCCAAAAAACTTTAATTTTGATTTCATGGGGACTTTAAGTAACTGGAACTAAACGAGGATAATCAGGGGAACACAGGTGAATCAAATGAACACAATCAGACACGGGAGAAACTGGGTGACGGGGAGCACATGGGGAGCAAAACAAACACACTGACAGTCCATGGGCATGACAATAATGATCATAATTCTAATTAACAATTGAGTTTTTAATATATATATATGTATATATATATATATTTATATAATATTATATATATATATATATAATATCTAAATTTTTTTTTTTTTTTTTACAACTTATTCAATTACAAATTCGTATACCCTTATTGAAAGTCTTTGTGCTTTAAATGTCTTTTTGGTGTACAGTAACTGATGTATTTTTTGTAACAGTGTCTTAGTATGCGCTGATAGAAGAGAAGGGAGATGAGCTATAGGTCAGTGCCAAGCTGTAATTATTTCCCACTTCATTAGGTCCAAGTAAACCGTCATACTTTGTGCTGCAATTAGCTCAATGCCCTTGAGTTTAGAAATTGTCTTAGGATGAGGGCTAACATGATGGGCAGTAACCCTACAGGCAGCTACTGACCTCTGAGCTGCTTCATATGAATTCATCATGGTCACATGTCCATTACATCACAAAGAGGTAATAATGTTATATTAAATCAGTGCTTATAGCAGCAATGTTATTTTAGGATTATTTATATACTCTTATAGTAATATTGACATTTTGAATTAGCATTTATTTTTATATTTTTAGCTTTTATTTGAATTTTAGTCATTTTGTTATGTGCTTGATGATAGTTTTTCTGTTTAGCTTTTTTATTTCGTTTAGTCATTTAAGTACTTAAACTTATTTCAGGTGTAAAGCAATTTAACCTTATTTATACCGTTTGTTTTAGTTTAACAGCAACAACACTCTTTACAAACAGCTAAGCAGTTAGTTGAACTACATTTCTCAGTAGCAAGATGGTAGCATCGCTCATTATCAGTATCAAAGCTATATTTTGAAGTAGCAAGGTAGCACTGTTACATTTTCCCTATTAATATTTGAACAATCAAATCATGTTTTAGACAGTTCGCTCACACACTGAATCATCTGAAGCAGTTTCACATTTATTAAAACAGTAAAAGGAATATTTAAAACACAAGAGGACAAAATGAGCACTGGATGAAATGGAATATTTACCTACAATCAACTGAAGCCAAACCTGCAAATGCATCCTATCGTTTGCCAGCGATTAAAAAGCTCTTTATTAAGATCAACACCTGCAGCTTGTGAATGCCTTAGTAGTGCAGATAAAGACATTTTCCCACCAAAAGAGTACTGAAGCAGGTGCACAAAAACACCAACAGTATCAGAAATTACCTTGACTTTTTGAAAGGACATTTTGAGATATTTGAATTTATAGTACTGTATCATATAAATAAGACTCAACTGAAATATCTTTTTCTGTCATAGAGCTTTTGTGCTGTTGTTTTCTACTAAACATATCAAATTACAGCAAGCATGAAGGTCACCCCTAAACATAACTGTCACTGAAGTGTAAGCAGATTGTTTGAAAACATACAAATGACATTGGTGGGTAATTTGTATGAATTCATACAGAGCGTGAAATGGTTATGGACTGCCATGAGATCTTGGGACTCAAACACCTTTTGAAAAAAGCAGCTTAAACTAGCCTGAACTGGTTTGATGGTTTGCTTGGAGACCAGTTTAAACCACCTAGGACCAGCACGAGTAACTGTTGTCTAGCTCATGTCATCTATAAATAAATAAATGTGGCATACCCCAAATAAAAAGCATTTAATTTTCACATGGTGAACAAACTGTCATGCAACCCTGTGTTTTATATCCTGTTGTGATTTTGGACGTCACACACAGAATGTGCCCTACGCACGCTGTATTAAGCATGAGTGCTCGGTGTGCACTCAAAAGACCTGTCTCCCACAATAAATGAATGTGAAATTTGTCTGGAGGTGACGGTATCATTCCTCGTGACCCTCCTCCCTCTCTTGGTGGCACAGTGTTATTATGAGCAGACCGGGATGGAGAGAGCTCGCTTGTTATGACTGACATGTCACTCTTGCGGCCGTTCCCAGGTGAGGCGACTATCGAGGAGTTATACGACAGGATGTTCACTGTCACCAGCCGGCTCAGGCTCACCGTCTCCAAGGAGGACGATGGAGTGGCCGTCATCTGCATCATTGACCACCCAGCCGTGAAGGACTTCCAGGCCCAGAAATACCTGGAAGTGCAGTGTGAGTCATCTTAAGATGAGGAGAAAACTTTCAGCTCTACAATAGCCTCGGTTTAATCTTCCCACCTGTCAATTTGACTGGCATTGTAATGAAAGAAAGAACCATTTGTTACACAATTAGACTGTTTATGAGGAAATGAACGGGAATGAAGGCTAGGATTTAGCTTTACAGGAATAGTTCACCAAAAAATGAAATGATTGAAATGATTATGTTACATTTGTTTTTGTTTGTGGAACACAAAATGAATTATTTTCCACAATTAGACCGTTTCTAAAGAAATTAACATGAGTGAATAGTCAATAGTCAGTAGTCAATTTAACACGATTGAAAACGAGGCTGTGAGGGATAGACTTACACTCTTTACAATGGCACACACTGTATTAAGGTACTAGACTGTATTTTTTTTTTTTTGTCTGTTGAAAGTTTTTTTCAGAAATATGTTCCGTCAGCTGAACAATCGGTATGTTGTTAAACAAGAGTACAATCCATTGAACACACTGTATTTCAGTCCCTCACAGCCTCGTTTTCATTCCTGTCAAAAATTTAATGTCACTAGTCTGACTAAAGTCTATAGTTCACATTTTTAAGCATCTCTGACCACACAGCTAAGCTCCAAAAATGAACAGCATTAAAGTAGTCTGTATAACTCATACACTTGTACAAAATATAATTTTGAGACATATGATAGCTTTATGTGAGGAACACACTGAAATTTGTTTTTATTCATCGATAATCCTCCCCTCCAGTGAGCTATAACCTGTTAACTGAGTTCAGATCAGTGAGCAAATCATTTTTCAGTGAGCCGATTCTTTTCAATGAATCATTCTTTCATCTTTCAGACTGAACGATTTGTTCGTGAGTCAGAGTTCAACTCTGTGACTTAGTGATCCGGTCGGTGTTTACAGCTCACTGGAGGGGATGATTATGCGAATAAGAGGTTAAATGTCTCCCAAAGATATTATGTGGATTCAGAAGATGTGGAATAAAGTGCATGAATCATATGGATTTTTCTAATGGTGCTTTTTTAACGTTTATGTGTCAGTGATCACTATAAATTAGAGAAGATCCATTTTTAGTTGTTCTACAGAAGAAATAGTCACATGGTTTTAGAGCAAAAGAAATCAAGTGAGTAAATAATGATGGAAATTCAATTTTGGTGTGAACTATTCCTTTTAAACCGGCCGAGGTCTAGGCATTTGCTTTAATTAAAACAGACCCTTTCTTGTTATGCGTAAGCATGAAATGCTGTCCGCCAAATAATGCATTGATTAAGAGCGTTTGCCGCACTCTTTTTTGTTGCACGGGATGTCCTGGAAAGGTTAACCTACCCTTTTGTAATCTTGGCAGAATATTAATTTATTCAGATAGCTTACTGCTCAGGGTGACCTTTGAGAAGAAAAGGCAGGAGGGATCAGCTCAACTGTAACAGCTTGACATTTTGACTAACATAGATAAAAGAGAAGAAGAAAAAACATTTTACAGTACTGTTAAATTGACTGTTTAAATTCATAGCAGTGTCAGAATTCCTCACACGCTTTTCGCAGTGTCATGTTCACACACTTGTAGGCTCACTGGGTTGACTTAATATAGTGTAACGTGAAAAGTGAAGCTCAGAAGAGCAGCTAAGATCTGCCGCATTCGTTGTACAGGTCTTTGTATTAAGCATGAATACATAATACACATGAATGTATCAATGTGAATGCACAAATGATGTCCAAACCTGCCGGGGATGTTTTCTAATCAGACTG
Organism: Sinocyclocheilus anophthalmus; assembly: GCA_018155175.1. Classification (NCBI taxonomy): domain Eukaryota; kingdom Metazoa; phylum Chordata; class Actinopteri; order Cypriniformes; family Cyprinidae; genus Sinocyclocheilus; species Sinocyclocheilus anophthalmus. The sequence continues at coordinate 90,321 of JADLZN010010183.1, read as the reverse complement.
AGAGGCAGGTATATGGCCTTAGAATGATAATTAGATAGATACAATAAGGGTTCCAAGCTGAATCCACGTCCTGCAGTGCAACTGGAAATTAGTGTGTTTGTGTCTTTGTTGTGTCCAATGCACAGATAAACCAGAAGTGCAGATTGTAGTGGAATTCCCAGAGGGTTTGACCAGAGAAGGGGAAAATCTCGAGCTGACATGCAAAGCTAAAGGAAAACCGCAGTGAGTCCAACGCTGGGCCCTCAGGGCACTTTATTCATTTCATATGAAATTGTTTGGTTGCTTTATCAGGCAGATAATACAGATGATAACAAGAATAACTTGGATAGACAGACAGGTATCCAAATATGTACATGGTTTGGTGTTGATATTTCACTTATTTTGTATTTGTTTTGTTTTTTGTGTTTCTGATAATTTCTTATAGATTTATTATAGTCTCTTATTAACAGACAGATGGATAAATAGGCAGTTTTTAAATAAACTCTTGTTTGTTACAGATACACACACACACACACACACAGACAATTTATAAAATATATTGTTTCTTATAGATTTCTTATACTTTCTTATAGACAGACAAATAGATGGACAGACAGACAGAGACAGACAGATAGATTAAATCAAACATACAATTTATTGATTTAATCCAGTAATAAAAACTAGTACATATTTTATAATAGAAATCAGCTCATATGTGAACTAAAACAGGACTTTGCAGCTGAGCTTTGACCGCATCATTGTTTGCACAGGTGCTGATTTTACAGCAGTGCTAAAGTTGTCCTGAATAAAGCACATTTTCTTCTCCTCTCTGCCTCTGTCTGAGCATTTTCACACTGAGCACTAAATGATTACTCTGATGTTTTACAGGCCTCATCAAATTAACTGGCTCAAAGTGGATGATGATTTCCCCTCCCACGCCGTGATTACTGGCACTGATCTCTTCATCGAAAACCTTAACAAGTCCTTCAACGGAACGTACCGCTGTGTGGCATCTAACTTAGTGGGAGAAGCCTATGATGATTACATCCTTTATGTATATGGTATGTACTTGAACTTAATCTGCGTCTGTAAACAACAATCCATAAGAGCAGAGTTTCCCAGACAGTTAAATCTATGGTCTAGGACAAAATGACACTGTTAATAGTTAGTTTTCAGTCTAAGTCTTGGCTTAATCTGTGTCTCGATAACCAGCCCTTGATGTCTACATGCAATTGGCTGTGTAATGTTGTGTTGTGACTAAACGGTTTCAAGTTCCTCGTGCATTTGCTTTTCAAAGAAGCTTGATGTTTTGTTCAAGACAGAACTTATTAACCCTCTATTGCACGATGCTGCCTCTGGCTTTTCTTCATTTAATGCCAATAAAATGGGTAATAATGAAGGGATGATTTAGGATGTTTTAACTAACAAAAAGTTTTTGGTCTCACAACATATTTTTCTGGCATAATGTGCCATGTAGAGGAAAGATGACGTACATTTTTGCTTTGGAAAACTGCCTTCATTAGAGCATTTTTATTGATTTTTTTTTTCATCCTTCAAAAATATGATTTATATTTCTTAGTGAGTAGGCTTTATTTTAAAACATTTTGAGCCACATAAATTATTTGTATGTTTTGAGGAATTGTTTAAATATGTTTTTTGCCCCGAAGCAACGACAGTGGCATATACTGTATATGAATGTAGTGGATATGGATTCACTATAATGCAGTTATTATTTTAGTTGTTTTAGTGTCAACCTTTTTAGCATTTAATTCATTTTTTTTTTTTATGTAATAATAAGTTTATTAGCTTTGTCCTTTACTATTTCTAACATCTTTAGGACTGTGACATCTGTATAACAAAAGAATAAAGAATAAAAGTCTCTCAGAAATATTCACAAATATATAAATGAATAAAAAGAATAATTTCTTTCAAGTGTTGCACAGCATACCTAAAAGGAAACTTCCATCATCCCGGATTATTTAAAAAAAAATTGTGTTTGATTTTACTAATGAGATCCATTTTATGCAAGACAAGCGAATCAGAAATGTTTTTTCAACATTGTTTTCATAAAGTAAGCAATAGAGGGTTAATTGTTTTATTGAATATGCTTCACCTGAGAGATTTTCATAGTACTTGTCTTATTAATACACGAAGTGCATTGTGTTGGGCACATGTGTAATCCTTAACAAGGGCTGACAGCTGGATTTTTCAAAGCTTAGGCAATAATTGCTATGACAGTGGCACTTGAAGCCTGGGATTTAACAAAGCTTTGCTTTGCTATAGAAGAATTGAAGTGTTGTTATTGTTTAAAGCAGGTTGTGTTCAGGACCGCTAACGGACTGCCAGCTGCAGCTATTACTGGCTGTCCTGTTGAGCTGAAGACATTAGCCTGAAGGGATGGAAGAGGGTGGCTCGTCATTGAGGCGTTCGGTGCCGCAGTTATTAGCCTCTGATAATGCTGATATCAGAGGCAGGTGTTTGGGAATGATGTCATCAGCGTCCCATCTGCAAATGGGAGAGTTTGTGTGCATCTCATGCCTGGAAGCGGTTCCACTTCCAGGCTAGTTCAATATCTGTCACCTCTACCTGAGCAAGCACCACCTGCTGATTACTCTACTTCCTCTCATTTCACAGGCTTGAGGAATTTGGGTCTATTTGCACCAAGTGGGTGTCTCAGAAAAGAGATTTATTGCCGTCTGGCTTCATATAAGTGGCAGTTTTTAGTTATAATCTCCTAAGCATTGTGTAATAAGTGAATGAGGACTTGGCAAATTATTTTCAACCATAAAAAGCCTTATTATAATGGAAATGATATGCATTTGTAGTGTCACCCTGAGAGTTGCTTTTTCTCTTTAGTACGGCTCAAAACGCTCATGCTTTTCAGTAAATAAAATCGTTGTCTTCTGGTGCATTTCTAAATCAATTTACGCTGGCAATTGTCGAGCATGCCCAACCTCAGAGGACTGAAACAAGCGGAAAGACCTCTTGTAGCTTGATAATCCTGGGCACACTATACTTCTACAGCCTGTCAGAGTTAATTTTAATGCTGCTTCTCGAGGGATGGCAGCTTTGCTTTTGCTACAGAGCATTTCCATTTACTGCCACAGTAAAGCAGTGACTTGTGTTGAGCAAATGCTTATAGCTCCTCAGTCTTTTACTTCGTTTTGTCATTCGTTTTTTCATGAAGAGTTGAACAGGAAGATGTGGTCGTAGGATACATTCATTTCGTAAAATCACAGAAAGCGTGTAGTGTAATCCTAGTGAAACACTGGTCATGCCACGACAATGGCAGCAGTGTAACGCTTTCTCCATTTACACCATTACTGCATTCATGGCCTTCACAAAGGGGACTGTTTTGATGTCGGATCAAATGTTTTTTTAGACTAATGTGAATTTGCAAAGGGACAGATACATGTCACAACCTGATAAGCTTGTAGCGGAGATGCTGAGAGTGAAAACCCATCCTGTTACCGAAGCCTCTGGCACAGATAGTACTCAGGTAATTTGCTCGAAAAAAAAGGATTTATTTGTTTTGGAACTTGAAACCCCATAATATTTATTATAGATATTTTATATATATATATATTTAATAATAGTCAAGGTTTTTTCTGTCCGATCAGAACATGAAGCATAGGTTAATTAGCTGAAAGAAAACTTTTACTCAATACAAACTCTACAAAAGCTATTCAATGTTCACGCATTTCATGAAAATATACCTAAATGCATATGCCTGGTAATATAGATTATATAATACAGTAAAATCGTTATGTTTGAAAATTACCTACGTTAATAACGTTTCTAATTTGAATATTTTTATATAATAATGGTATTTATGTAAGTGATTCGAATTTTCAGCATCATTACTCCAGGCGTCAGTGTCCATGATCCTTCAGAACTTCCGACTCTGGCTGTTGCTGCTCAGAAACTTTCATATATTATCATTGTTACAACTGTTGTCTGCTTATCATTTTTTTTGCAGGCACTCGTTGATAAAAAGAATTCAAAAGAACAGCATTTAATTTGAAATCTCAATGTGTTGTAACATTATGTCTTTACTGTCACTTCAGATCAATTTAATGCCTCTTTGCTGAATAAAAATATTAATTTATTTTTAAAAAGTCTTACTGACCCCACACTTTTGAACGTCCTCTGCAGTATCTCACAGAAGTAGTTACACCCCTCACATTTTTGTAAATATTTAAATGATATCTTTTCATGTGACAACACTGAAAAAAATGACACTTAGCTACAATGTAAAGTAGTGAGTGTACAGCTTGTATAACAGTGCTGTCCCCTCAAAATAACTCAACACACAGCCATTGATGTCTAAACCGCTGGCTACAAAAGTGAGTACACCCCTAAGTGATAATGTCCAAATTGGGCCCAATTAGCCCTTTTCTCTCCCCGGTGTCATGGGACTCAGGGTCTCGGTGGGAATGGGGAACAGGTTTTTAACTTTTGGTGTTTTTCCGCTCTCACTCTCTCATACTGTGTTCCACGGGAGTTCAGGCATGGCTCGTCATGGCAAAGAACTCTCTAGGATCTGAAAAAAAATAAATTTTTGCTCGACATAATATGGCGTAGGCTATAAGAAGATGTCCAAGACCCCGGACACTGAGCTGCAGCCGGTGGCCAAGACCATACAGCGTTTAACACATGACAGGTTCCAACTCCGACCAAAGAATTTGAGTGCACGTGCTCAGCGTCATATCCTGAGGTTGTGTTTGGGAAATAGATGTATGTGTGCTGCCAGCATTGCTGCAGAGGTTGAGGGGTGGGGGGTCAGCCTGTCAGTGCTCAGACCATACGCCGCACACTGGATCAAATTGGTCTGCATGGCTGTTGTTCCAGAAGGAAGCCTCTTCTAAAGATGTTGCACAAGAAATCCCGCAAACAGTTTGCTGAAGACAAGCAGACTAAGGACATGGATTACTGGAACCATTGTCCTGTGGTCTGATGAGACCAAGATAAACTTATTTGGTTCAGATGGTGTCAAGCGTGTGTGGCGGCAACCAGGTGAGGAGTACAAAGACAAGTGTGTCTTGCCTACAGTCAAGCAGGGTGGTGGGAGTGTCATGGTCTGGGGATGCACGAGTGCTGCCGGCACTGGGGAGCTACAATTCATTGAGGGAACCATTAATGCCAACATGTACTGTGACATACTAAAGCAGAGCATGATCCCCTCCCTTCTGAGACTGGTCCGCAGCGCAGTATTCCAACATGATAACGACCCCAAAACACACCTCCAAGACGACCACTGCCTTGATAAAGAAGCTGAGGGTAAAGGTGATGTATTGGCCAAGAATGGGCATCCTCAAACGGAAGATGGAGGAGCGCAAGGTCTCTAACATCCACCAGCTCTGTGATGTCGTCATGGAGGGATGCAAGATGACTCCAGTGGCAACCTGTGAAGCTCACTCCATGCCCAAGAGGGTTAAGGCAATGCTTGAAAATAATGGTGGCCACACAAAATATTGACACTTTCCAATTTGGACATTTTCACTTAGGGGTGTACTCACTTTTGTTGTCAGCGGTTTAGACATTAATGGCTGTTTTATTTTGAGGGGACAGCAAATTTACATTTTTATACAAGCTGTACACTCACTACTTTACATTGTAGCAAAGTGTCATTTCTTCAGTGTTGTCACATGAAAAGACATAATAAAATATTTACAAAAATGTAAGGGGTGTAGTCACTTCTGTGAGATACTGTATATAAACTGCACAAAATAAAACTGTACAGTTATCTTAAAGAGCTATTTCTACCTGCTCTGACCTTTAAAAAATGAGTTTCATGGGTGTAACATAATGAAGGCAGGTTGAATTCAGTCACATTTAATATTTTTGACTCGAATAAAATCAGTTAATTTAGTTGTTACAACATCTAGAACTTTTTTAGGTTACATGACAAATCCATTTTACAGTGTATATGCTTTGATTTGTAATGACACCACCTTTTATGTTACAATACACCATCAGAATTATCCTCAAATGTTTCTATTTTCCCCATTCCATTTTATATCCCTTTATTCCTTTTTTCTAGTCCAAATTGGACAAAGGAACATCTAGGGCTGCAAATCTAGTTTAAAAGCTTTGTGATATACAACTAAAGTCAACTCCAGTTCAAGAAAAAGACGGAAGTAACATCTTCTCTTTGGTAAATATGATGTAACTGTGCTGCTGCAGGGGATGTCTATGCCATGACTTTATTTAAGTATAAGTATTTTTCAGGGTGAAGAGATACAGAGTTAAAATCCAAATTGATCCAGGTTCTAGTGGTGGTGGGTGGCTCAGTCCGGAAACATCTGCACCGTGAATTGGAAGACCAAGTCCTTCCAGAGCCAGATAGTCCTTATAAGATCACAGATATACAGTGAAAAAAAAAGTGTGCATACTAGGTGCAGTTAACATTTTTAACGTTGAAAGAAACTTAAAGCAGTGTTCGCCTGCACATTCCCAACTAAATGGACCTGAAAGCTTTTTTGGACATTGACAAATATTCCGCTACAGAGACCTAGCAATACTTTCTGCCAGTTCTAAAACACTAGGTCACTAGGGGCCTTTTTACACCTGGTTACTTCATGCGTTTTTTCTGATCGGATAGCTATCCGATAGTGAAAAGACCAGGTGTAAATGCCCTCCGAAACTCATTTGAGATGGATATAAATCCGATCGCTCAACCCACTTCAGGTGAAGGTCTGGGCCCGACATTCCCACGAACTGGCCAAGTGTAAATGCATCTGGTTGTTGAAACCACATATGCAAATTTTACTCCTCCCCAAAACATTAAATTATACCCTGTGAGAGCGTGTTATAGGTCTATACTTTGTCGATATGGCAGCGCTAATGCAACACGCATTGCCGCAGACAAGTATGAAACTGAAAGTAAGACGCAGACGCCCAACACACAATCATTTTCATTAAAAGTAGTGTGACTAACCTATCTTTCCAGGTCTGATATAATTAATCAAATGCAGCGCTTATCTTTTGATTTTGTTGACGTGAACTCATTTAAATATAGTGCAGGAATTGAAGATCGAATTTATATCCGTTTTGCGATGACACATTTATGTTCTGGTCCAAGTGTAAATGGAAACGTTTTAACAAATCAGATTGATATCCGATCAGCGAAAACGCATGAAATGACAGTTACAGCCCTAGAGGAAATTGTCACGTTCTTTTAACTAGTCACTTACATCTTTTCGGATGAGCATTTAAACTGGAAGACATAGAGTTGTTTTCTTCAGTCTAGCTATTGCAAAGTACTTTCTCCAGTAAATGTTCAGTTCACTTCATGGTCCTTTTCCTTCAGAAAGATACAGGCTAGTTGTAATGGTTTTCTAGGTAGTTGATTTTGCCCGATCAGGTACTTCTTTACCTGCATCAGGTGCTGTATCTGCTTTTATCATTTATCATCATAATGACGTTTTTTTTAATTATCTGGAGATTTGGCAATGTCATTGTGAATGTCTGCAGCCTTGACATTGAATTCATGCTCCATTCTTTTGTATCATTTTGTATACATTTGCCTTGATTATCCTTACTTTCCCCTGAGTCTTATTTCATCTTTGATGTAAATGTAGTTTACATCTTGCAAATCCTTCAGTGACTCATTACTCTTTATTAACAGAAAACAATATACAAAGCGAAAGTATTTATAAAGCTGTAGAGATTTGGATGTCTTAATAACAGCTTTTAATTAATCTGAGGCTTCTTATGTTGACCTAAAGCATGCTAAAATTGAACAAAAATAGCTAAATACACGTCGGTGCTCACAGGAGAATTGATTTCCCCCACTAATCATGGAATCCAGATTAATTAGTGTGTATATATTAACACCCTCTCTGCATTTTGTAAGTATAGCATTCACAGTGGAATATTGCTTGCAGGTGTAGTTCAGGCAGTGCATTTAATTCATTGGTGGAGCTAATCAGTCTAGTCCAGCTAATTGCATGTTTGCTTTTTGTCTGTCTCTAGTTTTAAATGGCGCTGTTAACCTGTTTTGAATTTCCAGTCACTGGACTATAATTTGAAATGCTTAAAGTGATTCAAACAAGAAGGATATGTTCATAGATCAGCATCCTTATCAATATCAAATCAATCATAATAATACTAATAGGTATTTAATATTCATTTAATTTATTAATATTAGAATAATATTGTAATATAATATCACAATGCATTATTAGTTGTATTGCTATTGTATCATTAGTCTTAATCATTATTTATTTATTCCAGTAATTTTTCTTATCTCATTTATGACTGTTTTTCACTTACATTACATTTATATTCATGTTCGTAGCAGATGATGTCTTTGAAGTTCAGGCTGTTACGGTGTTTTATTTTTGCATTTGCCATACACCCCTGATAGACTCTAATGTGTGTGTTTAAACCTTTAAACCTGCACCCTACGTGCTTCCACCTACATCTAGGTTGGCAGTGCTGTTATTTACCGCTCTTTTTAACCAACGTCTGTCCCAGTGGGAATTGTGTGTTTCAATTACAGTCACTTGATGTTCTGTGCGATGGCCTGTTGGGAGAGAATAAGTATCGACACAGACCATGTCCAGCATTAACCTCCATATTCAGGCTCCTTTGGGAGATGTTCTCTCAGCCAAACCCATGTAACATTCGCTCTTGTTAAAATGCAAATGTAGACTCAGACAATACAATCTTATCTGTTTTTGACTGCCTCAGACTCTGAATGACTACAGATACTCTGTAATGTTTGATATGAGGCCAAAGTTTCTGTTAAGACTGCTAATACGTAGTATGACAGCATACTATGTACTGTATATTTGACAGTATTTGACAGCCTTTCAACCGCTTTAATTTCTGCTGTGACAGCATAATACATTTGACATTGACAATAGGATTGACACACCACATAAAGGGAGCCATTGCATATGTTTAAGGCTTTTCATACATTAGCATAGATAATTTATCATGCACTCAAATGTTTTACTGGATCGGAGACCACAAGGAGAGCTTTTTAATGTTTCATAATAGTAATATTTTCTACCTCTGTTTTAACTTTATTCCTACACAGGTGATCAGTGTATCTTTACTCACTCTCATGTCTTTCCAAACTTTTTCTTCTATGGAGCACAATAACATTTTTTTTCCAGATAATGAAATTCAATGGGGTCCAGTGTTGTTCGAGAAAAACAGTTCTTCTGTTTAAACAGTAAACAAATCTTCAAAATACACTCACCGGTCACTTCATAATTGTTTAACTGCCCATCAACACAACTATCTAGTCAGGCAATCACATGGCAGCAACTCCATGCATTTAGGCATGTGGACATCTGCTGAATCTGCTGAAGTTCAAAACAAGCATCAGAATGGAGAAGAAAGCTGACTTTGACTGTGGCATGATTGTTGGTGCCAGGTGGGCTGGTCTGAGTATTTCAGAAACTGCTGATATCCTAGGATTTTCATGTACAACCATTTCTAGGGTTTACAGAGAATGGTTCAAAAAAGAGAAAATATCCAGTGAGCAGCAGTTCTGTGGGTTATGCCAGACTCATTACAACCGAGGTATACAAAAGAGCATCAAGCACAAACATCAAACCTTGAATCAGATGGACTACACTAGAGGAGCAGAAGACTACACCAAGTGTCACTCCTGTCAGCTAAGAACAGAAAACTGAGGCTACAATTGGCACGGGCTCACCAAAATCGAACAATAGAAAATTGAAAAAAAAAGGTTGCCTGGTCTGATGAGTCTTGATTTCTGCTGTGACAATCAGAAGGTAGGGTCAGAATTAGGCATAAACAACAAGAAAGCATGGATCCATCCTGCCTTGTATCAACGGTTCATGCCATAGCTTACCTAAGTATTGTTACTGACCATATCCATTCCTTTATCTTGTGATGGCTACTTCCTGCAGGATAACAAGCTGTTAAAATATGCAGCTGACAAATATGCAGTAACTGTGTGATTCTATCATGTCAATATGAACCAGAATATGAAAGGAATGCTTTCAGCACCTTGATGAATCTATGCCATGAAGAATTAGTGAAGTTCTGAAGGCAAAAGGAGGTCCAACCCAGTACTAGCAATAAAGTGTCCGGTGAGCGTATCTTCTTTAGTGTCCCATATAAGAAAGAAGGTCTTAAGAAGGTAAATTTCCATTTACGCAAATAACTGCAAATTGTCCTTCATTCATAGTACTTAAAGGATACCAAATATATAATATAGTAGAAACATTTGGCAGTTCCCATGCTGAATTGTACATATGTTTTAAAATCAGAGTTGATTCAATCAGTAAAACGTTACTGTCATCATAAGAATCACAGTCATTGAGGTGGTCTCACCTGCAAACAGGTCTCTCGGTGTGATTTTTCACCATAAACAACACAAAATAAAGGCAGGTCGGCCTGACTCATGCCGGCTCAGCTCAAATCTGGACCATTACCCAGAGATTCAACACATTCAGCATTGCTGAGAGACTGTGGAACAGAGCCAATGGGTTTTATGAGGACACGTCTCGCAAGTGTTGTCAGGACAATCCCGCTCGCGATAAGTACTCGTATCGTCCATTTTCTCACAGCGTGATTGGAATTTCATATTTCCGTCCTTCACATACAAATGGAAATATTGCACGTCCAAACACATTCACATCTCGCCGCTCATAACATCGAGCCAGGAGTCACCCAGCCTGCAAATTGCCCATGGAAAATTCTTGTTTGCTTGACTATTATGCATGCCACATCCTATTCAGACCTTTGTGTTGGCCGTGTCCCCTGCATGCACAATTTCAGCCACGGGACTATGACATTTCCAAAACCCGTCTGCATTCGGTCACGGTGCACGAAATCCCTGAAATATTTTCATCAGGCAATGCATCTCCCAGCATCTACATTCAGAAACATTATCCTGTCCTTGATGTTTTATCATTAGTCGGGAAGTGTTTGGGCTCCTACTGAGATCTTTTGATGGAGCACAGACAATAAAGTGATGGAGACAGGCAGCCAATTTTGCCTGCTGTGACTGTTCCCCAGCAAGGCGCCTGAGTATCTGTGCTAAAAAGTGGAATGATAGTCACATTGCACATCCGCTGCACAACAGCTCGGCCGCATTTGCCAGCGCCCCATTATTCCACTGATTGTGCGATGGCTGTATCCAATATGACTGTGTGTTTATTAATAAATGATTCTCATAATGTAATTTTCTCTGTCTCCCGTTTCCACACTCGCTGCATGATAGGAAAGCTGCCTGAAAGATTTGAATCTCGTCGAGTGCTTTGGTTTTCTTCACACTGCACGTAAATCCCATTCGGTTTTTGGAGGCAAACTTTGGGACTCGGTGAAATCTGATATGTTTGTTTTGGCCTTGTAAGTCAATATCTGGTACATCTACATCAGTTGCTGTAGTAATGATGTAAGCATCACCAAGATGCCGTGAGACTTTCTCATACAACATCTGAGAGCAGCTGTCAGTGCGGAAAGAGAGGACGGAAAACTGGAAATTTTGCCTCTGCTCACGTCCATCACTGCATCTCACCGCGGTGCTGAAATCACAAGGCACATTCATGCAAATACTGCTGATTTATTCACTCATTCATTATACGGTGTATTCGGACACAGCTGCAGATTGTATTGCAGACTTTTATGTGCTGCCTGTCTGAACATAGCCTTTGGCACAGTGTGTTTTGTTTAATCACACGGCTTGTGTTGGCCAGTGTCATGCCCATTCAAATGCAGGCTTTACACTATTGCTTGGACATCTAATTCTATATTACTTAAGCCATAATATTATATTGTTGTAGGTAGTAAGCCCATCATTTTCTTTACATGTTTCTTGCATTACATTTGATCAAATATCTATAGCTGGCCAATTTGCCTTCAGCTATTTCAATAACACTGTTTTGTAGGAAAATGCTTCACATTCAGACATGCAATTTCATGTAAAAGCAAAATGACAGGCCATTTTTTGTTTCAATCAAGGATATTTATGAGCTATTGTCTGTCTTAGGCCCCCTTTACATCTGGACATTCTTTAGTGCATTTACACCTTGTATTGAAGTATATGGAAAATGCCAAATATTTTACCAAATATTAAAGACATTAACAGATAGTCTAAAACATTTTATGTCATTTTCAAAGATTAAAAAACCATAGGCTAAGTCACTGTATAAAGCTCAACAGTTGGGTTCCAAAAGTGAAAATTCTATAATTTTCTCTATAGGGTAATTTATTTTTAATGATATACACATTGCCATTAAAAAGTTTTGAGTCATTAAGATTTTTTTAAAGAAATTAATACTTTTATTTAGCAAAGATGCATTAGATTTATTAAAAGTGACAATAAAGACTTTAAAATTTATATTTCAAATAAATTCAGAATAAAAAAATGTGATGAATATGATAGGATGCGAAAATTGAGCTTTGCATCACTGGAATAAATTACATTTAAACTTGAACTTGTACAATTAAAATTGTATATATTTTCACATATACTGTTTTAATTATTGGAATTTTGTATCAAATAATCAGCTTATGATCATAAGACTTCACTTCAAAATTTATACATCATGCCTTCCTGGACTGTAGTTTATTCCCTCATTAAAGCCATTAAGTACACATTCTTGTACATTTCCCTTTTTGTCTAGTTTTCAAATACATTTTTTGTTTCAAATCAAAGTTTGTAATGTTTTGATTAATCTCATAGCTGGTTGGTTTGGTTCACGTCTTTGAACTCTTTGATGAAGATTAAAAAATAAATAAAAATCCCTATGGAAAAAAATGAATGGAAAAAATATTTCCGGAACCAAGACGGCTTAACAAGTGGGCAGGCACTGTTGCGCTCTATTGCATTGCCCTTCTTTAGAAACATTCCCACAGTAAAAGGATGCTAATAAGGCTTAGAAGTGAAGAAAATGGGAGACAATAAAGTTTTGAATTGCCCCTGTGAGGATCTGGAAAGAGAAACAGGATATTGTTCATTAAATTGGATGACCAGATCATAAGATGATAAAAGAACAGCATGATGGAAAATGTATAAATCATTCCATCAAAATGACAGATATAGGCCACTGCTTGCATAGATTGAAAACAAGACATAATTACAGATTAAGTAAAGATATCTGTCCAGTAAATGTGGTCAGGTTTGTGATTTGATGACAAAAATATTCCCAGGGGGTCTTGGTAAAGAGATGTTCCACTTTCTTTCTGATATCTCTATCATACTAACATGATGGCTTTTGTGACTTCTCTCCTTCATTTAATACCTCTTATGTGTGTTTTCATTTTCTCCATCTAGATGTTCTCACCACAACCCCCTCACCCACCACTACCACCATCAACGCTTTCCAAGGTACAGTATCCCATCTGAGCTGCAGGGTTCTCACTCCATCTCACTCTTTTTTACATTTTTCCTGTTTCCTGCTGTGCTTGTGTATCTACGTGTTTGTGCGTGTGAGAGAGTATGCCACTGATGCATGCTACTGTCCATGAGATAAAAAAGACAGCGGGAAGAGGGTAAAGTGCAGGGGCTCGTGCGGAGACAGGCGGCCGCCCTAATAAGATCTCGACGCAGATAGTGGACTCTGTGGCCTTGCGGCGCCTCACTGTCATTGTCACATGTCAGGTTGTGCTTGTCAAATCCTTTTCTGTCACTCGACTGATCTTTCACCGTAGAGATTCATTTGGGAGCGAAAATCTTATCAGGATCTCAGCGTGTTCGTGCCTCAGATTACGATTACAAATATCCTCGGCCTTCCATAAGAATGACAGCAACACATCCTTGAAATGCTCTGATGAAACACACACTGTAAAAAGAAAAGTTTTTTTAAAGCTGTAATTAAGCTAAGATTACACCACCCTGCATCATAATTTTTAAATGACATCCAATACTTGTTTCTTACTAATTATGGGGTGCTGATTCCAAAAACAGTGTCTGTTTTGCTCTAGCACCTCACACTTTCTCACAAAATATGATGCATTTTGTTTTGCTTTTGGCAACCGTTTGTAAGTTGAATGCGTCTTGAATTATCCCTTAATCACCAGAAAAACTGCTACAAAGACATGATTCCTATCACTCTCTGAGCCTGCTTACAACTGTTTGTTCAATTTCCAGCTGATTTTCACAGGTACAGTATGAATGATTCTGAAGACATTATTTTATGCCTTATCCTGATGTCAAGTTCAGAATTATGGCCAGTAATAGAGGAAAATGCAAACATGATCCAGATGTTTTCTGCTACATCTGGTGTTTTAATACATCTAAACAGTACGAAAAGGACATAGTTGGAGAGAAAACCTTTATTTTCGACACTTGGAGACAGATTTACATTAATGGAGTATTTGAACTAGTTGTCGGCTCTCCTTGCAGGATGGATGTTTGATAACTCTTTTTTTTGTTGACTGGTTTTATTTTTTTGCAAATCAGCTGATTTTTTTTTTTTCGTTTTGTTGATCTTTAAATACTCAATGCTTCAATGTTTTTTAATATTCACCGGCGTTACTTGCCATTTCTTTGTAATTATGTGCAAAATTTACTAGCAATGTCTTGAGTGGAAATAATTTTTACACCAAACTTTTTGTCAGTGTATCGACAGTCTTTTTTTTTTTTCATGAATGTTATCAGTTGTCGTTATCAATTTTCCAGTAGCTGTTTTATTCTGATCATAATGAGGTTTTCTTGAGCTCTTAAAAATACTCTACCAATCCATGTTTTTTAACATGCAAAGGAAAGCTCAGGACAAGGAATTCCCAGCAAATAAATCAATGGCAGGTAATTGGTGCTATATAGAAATGTAATAAATTTTTGATGAGCTGGCAAAGAGTGAGAAAGGATAGCGTGCACTCTACTATCAAAAAAATCAATTAAGCCTTAATGTCTTGCCGAAACGCTCAGTAGCTTTAGGGGGTGACATTTAGAGATGATTGCCATTTATAACACAAAATAAATGGCTAAATGGAAGCACCGATAGTGGCACCTTTAACAGATGCTGCACTTTCTCCTCTTTCGTAAAATCGTCATGCACGGCGAGTAGGAGCGTGATAGTGTCAGCCTTTCAGAGGAATCATCTATGCTCAGGACTGTTCTGTGATCATCAGGCTGAACTAAGTCATGTCTGGTTTTTGCTCGGAAAAGCCGTTCTCTTGTGTTCTTTCCCGGGCCTAACTTCTCTGCATGCAGAGTAAGCATGTAAGAAGTTTATTGGTGCAACCGTCTTAACCTCGGATTACCGTTCGAGCAGAACTTGCTTTCAAGCAGACACGGCGGGTAATCCACTCGCGGTGAGTACAGGAGAGCTCAGGGGACCTGCTAGACATCTGAAACAGTCACAGTGTTTTATCTGATATGCAGTCTGGTGTTTAGGGCCCGTGGATGGCTACGGCTGGCGAAACATGACCCTGGGTCCTGTGCGTTTAGTCTGTGGGCGTGAGGGGTCGGCTCAAGGGGAGCTGGAGCTGCTGTGGATCAGTGATTAATATTGATGGGTGAATGTGAGTGCCAAGCTGGTTTCTGTGACGGCAAAAAAAGTGTGCCATACAAGTAGATATATTGTATGAATGCATATGGGACAACCTCACAGCATTATGGTATTACATACGGTTGATTGTATTATGGTATCAACATTGATTTTACACTTCATAAAAGCAGCATATGTTATTTTTGGACTTTTGTTTAGGACAGTAGAGGCTTGAAATTAATGAAGCACCCTGTTTCTCATATATATCTGTGTTCGACTTTTTTTATGTTTGAATATATGCAATATAGACGAATTGATAGTATCTAAAACAGATTATACATATCCACAGCTATGGAACGTTCCAATCTTTACACATCTTTCAATTTATTTTAGTATAATCTATTTTTGAAAAAAAATGATAGTAAGAAGGCTGCATTGATCAAACTGACAGTAGACTTAATAATTTAAAAGTTTTTTTAGTCTTTCAGTTCTCTTGACTTTCTGTTCAACTAATCCGGACAACAAATGTTTTACAGTTTCCACAAAAAATATATGAAGCAGCACAACTGTTTTCAACATTGATAACAATAAATATTTCTGAGTCCACTTCAGCATATAGAATGATTTCTGAAGGATCTCGGGAACACTGAAGACTGGATTAATGATGCTGAAATTAAATATGAAAAATATTGACTGTGCTTGGATCAAATACTACTGTTTTTTGTCAACTAAATCATTAAAAAATCTTACGAACCCCAAACCTTTGAACGGTAGTGTACATAACTATGTATATAAGATCTTTTTACTTTCCTAACTCACCCAACCGCTTCTTAACAAAATATATAGAAAATGTAGATAAAGTCGAAAGATTTTGGTATAATTTAACTGAATATAATATAATATATAAATTATCCAAAAAATAAGCATAAAGTACTCAATTCATAGCCGTTGGATTAATGCCAAACAAATGCATTATAATTATATATCATTTTATGCGGTGCTTGTAATGTGTTTAAACGGTAATGTACCCTTACAATATTATCATATAAATATTATGAAAAATGATTGTAATTGCTGAAACGTTTGTAATAATAAAATGCTTCAGTGAGAGTGCAGTTATATTTTGTCTTTACTAAATTGCCCAAAAGAACAGAACTGTCTGTCTCTGTCAGAGGTACTATTGCACTTGTTCTTGACATCCCATTCTTGTGGGAGGGTCTCTCAAGATTTGTGCTACACCACTGACCGGGTCTGCGAGTTTAGTCTATGAGTATGAGAGGTCAGTCAGCATTATTTGATTTCCAGGGGATTGGATCTGCCATGGATCAGTGATTAATATTGATAGGTGCAAGTGAGTGCCAAGCTGGTTTCCGTGAAAGGGCAAAAAGTGTACCATCCAACTGGATATATGGACGCCCTGCTGGGTATTGATGAAATATAAAACAATGAGGACAGCTGAGCTCTAGATCAGGTGCGCCGCAGGGCAGGTTTATATTTTATAAGATGGTGTCAAGTTAGAGCAGAAAACTGCTTCTATATGTGAATGCACATACTCATTAGCATTTGTAGATGTTTTTCTCCTCTCGTTATCCGGTATCGCCACCTCAAACTTCCCTGTCCTAGAAATCTCCTCCATGAATCTCCCAAACAATCCAATTAAGAGTGGAACGTAGAGACAGGCAGCCGGACTTGTTGACACTTTTAGCAGCTTTGTTTTTGCGTTGGGATGATGCAGACATTTAAAGGTTACCAGATTTGCGTTAAAACCCTTTGAACAGACAAAAGATGATGTGTCCTTACTCCATATGTAGACATCAGCAATGTTCTCCTATATAATGAGTTCCTCCTCAGAAATTTTTCAAGGCCTATCCAATATGTCCTGGCTGAGCTCACTGTGCCTGCAGGTAAAGCGGAGGGTGCTGGGCTCATGGGTCTGTCTGCTGAGCGTCATTTATGCAGCTCTGCGTGGGAATGATGGAGTTGCTGCTGGCCAAACAACACACTGAAGACTTTGTGTATCATTAGTCTTAAAACAAGCTCTCCAGCTTTGGCTGTGATTTAATTTGTCACCACGAATGTACTGCGTTCCTTCCCACCTTACGATATTCTTTCACAACACAATGCCAAGGAGGGCTAATTTTAGACCTTTCTTACTGTTTGTTGACTTGAGGCACACAGTCTCTTGTTTTCTGGCATTGTTGTCAGCTGAATTTATAATAGCTACGTAAGCTTTTGGCTCCTTAGCTGACTTAAGCCCAATGCACGCTATACGATTTTGGAGACAAACTGTGGGATTCGTAAAATGTTGCTTGTGACACCCTCACCTATGAATGATTAAATGCCTTTAATTGCAATAAATTAAAAAACAGGCTATCGACTAGGCTTGCCACGATAGTCGGTGCTGATGGTGATACCGTTGTTAAGCCGCAACACCGGTTAAGTCACTGGCCCACCGCGCCTTCGACCCCCACTGTTGTTTTGATTTTTTTATAGTATTAAAAATCATTTAGTTCATTAAAAGAACAAACACTTCAATTAAAAACTGAACGCGGCTGCTCAATGCAGCGTGCCGAACGACAGTCCCATCACAGATCAGATTTCATATATCCAGGAGAGTGAGACGAGCTGACTCACAAGAAGAGTGGGGTGAGACAGACAAACCTATCCGCGATGATTTAGTTTTGTCATTTAGTTTAGTTTGCGGATGATCGTGGATTTTGAAAAGCCTGTTGACTTCTGCTGTTATTCGAAGTTTTTTTAAACATTCGTTTCTTAATTAATTGGTTCCACAGTGTTTGCTGATTTTTTACTTTATTTAAACTTTGTGTAATTATTTTACTTTATTTGATATCAGTGTCGCTGTGCCCCCAAGCTTTCTTATGTTTTGCTAATAAACATTCTATGTTTCTTATTTATTTGGTTACATATTATACATGTTTACTTATGTCCAGGTTTGTATAGGCTACCTATTTAAACTTTATGCAGGTTATTTGTTATTTTATATTAGGCATAAGCCTGCCCTATAGCATGGTGTATTTTATTTGTTTTGTTAAAGGGGTCATAATGCTACATGCACTTTTACAAGCAGTTTGAACTTAAATGTGTGTTGGCAGTATGTGTACACAAACACCCTATAATGATAAAAATCCACCAAGTTTTTTTTTTTAATCTACTGAATCTTACACCCCTTTTCTCTCAAGCGAGCCGGATCTCAGATGCCTGGCTTTGGCATGCACACAACCAAGCCCTCCCACGATAGTTTTTGACAGTACGTTTCAGCACGACTGGACTGGCGCCCCCCCCCCCCCCTCTCTTACTTAGAACCCCCCTAGATGAGCTGTCATCATTCCGGCCATTGTTTCAATTCATCACCGCTGAGCAGTTTTGTAGCAGAATGACTCCTAAGCGATTGAGGTGTTCTGTTGTTGGATGTATTAATGAACACCAGCACTCGGCATTTACCCGACATCTGAGCCGCTGAAGACGCAGTGGATTATGTTTGTTTTTGAAGGGAATGCGCTCCCGATCTACCTAAATGTGTCTATCTTCGTGCGTATCATTCATGATCCAGCTTCACCTACAAAAGAAGTGAGTGTAAGGTATTTTAACGAATCTTTGCAAATCGCATTTCCTAATAATGTTCTAATTAGCAAGTTTCAATGAATGCAGCTAAAGTAAACAGTCTCTTTGAGAGCAGCTCGGAAGAGAGGGGCGTGATCAGCAGAGCTCATTAACATTTAAAAATGCTACAAATCTGCAGGCTCTGAAAAGAAGCTGTTTAGGACAGTGTAAAAACCGGTTTTTTACATTTAATTTGAGAACTTTTAACCCAAACGATTTACAGACTTTTCATTAAGAACCCTAAGAATCATATCAACTTGTGGGAAAGGGCATCCTAGACCCTTTAATAAAGTTCTTTTTATAGTATCTATATGCAAAGTGATTTGACTTGTAGTTTGTCGTGCATTCAAGCAATTGTGCCGAATTGCCACTACATTCGATTGGAAGTAAATTCGCACACGTTGCTTTTAAACTCTTTAAAAGCGAATAAAGCGCGGAAAGAGGGAAATTCCCAACAATTGCTTTACTCAAAATTGCAGCTATTTGAAAGTGAAAGTAAAACGCCCACGCCACTTTTACAAGCTATTTAAAATGGAGGCAAAGAGAAATGCCCCTGCCCTCCCACGTGATACCGGTATTATCGTGTTGTCTCACTCGATTAACCGGTGTGAACAAATTTCCTCCCGGCCCAACCCTACACTATGATACCGCTTTCAGATTCACAAGCTCTCGATTAGCTGTTGCTGATCATTTATGATTAATTTTGACTTGATTCTGATTCTTTTGTGCATAAATCAGTTATAATGAAAATAATGCATTACAATTATTATCATTTTTAATTATAGTCCATCTAAAGTGTATCCATTTTTGCCTTACATGGAAAAATAACGTTCTCATTAATTTTTTTTTTTAATTATTTACAGAACCGTACTTACAATATTAACTATGTATTTAAAAAACTTAACACAGTTCCCAAACCATGCATTCAATTGCTGTTTAAACTGCTCATTGAACCAAATGAAGTAAACTATAAATCACATTTCTGATATTATACATTAAATAATTATGTATTTTATCAAAATACTCCATCACTGAAAGTACAGTAATTATAACTTGATGTTCATTCAGTAAGTGCTCTAATTGATTAATTGAATTAATTCAGTGAAGGATCCATCAGACTGATTCAAACGGTTGATTCACGGGTCTTTTTGAATGATTCGTTAAATCATTTGTTAATGAATGTGTCTATACTGGTTGTGCTGTTTTGATTTAATTCACAAGCTCTCAATTCCGTTTACGAATCAATTTGATTAGATTCTGATTCAGATCTTTGCATATTTCAGTTATAATCAATTATAATTAATTATAATTTGTCTATTTTGCTTACATATGAAACAAATCTCTCAGCTAATATTTTAAATTAGATATATAGTGAACCTTCTAAAACTTTTTTTTTTTTTACAAATTAATAACAGAGCCAAAACTATGTAGTTAAATTTCTGTTAACAGGAACTGCTCAGTAAACTATGGTAACTTTTAAATTGCATTTCTTGTGAATTATTTTTAATGTATTTTATTAAAATATTTCATTACTAAGAGTAACGATAACTTGATGTTCATTTAGTAAGCATTC
Source organism: Sinocyclocheilus anophthalmus (assembly GCA_018155175.1). Taxonomy (NCBI): domain Eukaryota; kingdom Metazoa; phylum Chordata; class Actinopteri; order Cypriniformes; family Cyprinidae; genus Sinocyclocheilus; species Sinocyclocheilus anophthalmus. The sequence goes on along the minus strand of JADLZN010010183.1, from coordinate 69,723 downwards.
TGATGGATTCAGGGAGTTCGTTCATTAAAGGATCCCTCAGAATAATTCAGACAGTAACCTCTGAATTCATGGGTCTTCTTGAAAGATTCATTAAATCATTTATTCGACTACACTTGCGCTGTATGTTCTGATTCAAAAGAGTTGGTTTCAAAGAGTAATTTGCTCAGAAAAGCCCTAATGAACTAATTGCATTGTGATTAATTGTGTAATAAATCTTGCAGGGAAATGAAGTTCTGACTGTGTAATGAACATTGATGCTAGCTTGTCTATATATGCAATATACTGTATCATATCGTTCCCTTTCCGTTATGATTGTAAATACCGTGAGTTTGCTTTGAATAAACAGCCCACAAATTCACTCTTTCATCAAGCCATGACAGACTTCAACATTAGCACAATGGCTTGCTTGAGAAGTGTCAGAATGTGACAGAGTTGATCATGTAAAACGCCCAGTCAACCCTGTCAATTGCGACCAAAGCCCTAAGACTGACATAAAAGATGGCTGATGCCGCACAGTCTGCTTTCGCTTTTACCCAAGATCTCATGGGCTCATATTGTAGTCTGACAAGGAAAAACGCAAAGGACAGAAAAAAAAGTCTTGGCTTTAGACAAGGCCGAGTCTATTAGAGAATTTTTTTTTTTTCAAAAAGAAATGCACAGCGGTGGCTCATTATCAGGCGTCATTCATTGTAACAGCATGGTGTCACACAGTAAGCTTCACAGTACCCACATAGAGTAAACCACTGTGAATTCCCACCAGATGCAGTTGTACTAATCAGATGTGAAAACACTGTACCAGATGTTGCCTTTGGTCACCCCATATGAGCTCCTCAGAGAAGTTTCCTCTGTTGATTTTTGGAGAACAAAGAAAGGCATCAAATGCGAAAAATGCCACAAACCGTGCAGCCTTTTTCAGAGCGGCATTTGGATTTTACTCTCCAATGCTCTCATTAAATGATACATGTAGATGTTCTGCAGAATGTAGACTATATCTCTCTGTCTATCTCTCTGTCTGTCTGTCTGTCTATATTGTTTGATCATTCTATCATTCTATTGTTCTATCCATGTAATCCAAATAGTAATATTTGCTTTTTGACTGATATCACAAATATAAAATATATCCAAATATATAATTTTCCCTACATTTTTTCTTTCTAGTTGCATATCCTTTTTCAGTCACATAACAGAAGGTTTTGAAGTGCGTTTTATGTTGCTGATATATCTCGTTGTATAATGTGTATTATTTCACATACTATATAGCACAGCATGTAGTATGCAAAATTCCATTTCAAACATGCCTGTGTTTCTTTTGACATTGAGTGAGTACATTGAGTACTTTAGGCTGTACGTCCACGCAGCCAAGCAGACAACCAAGCTCATCTTGCCCCCCCCCCCTCAGTCCCCGACCCTAAACCTTTGTTACACTGCTGTTTGTGAAGTTGCGTCGTGTTGTTTGTTGTTTCGTTGCATCAGTGGGCTTTGCCCAGTCTGTGTTTGTTGTTTGTCCTGTTTATTTTCATCTCATCTCTTTTTGCATGCTTTTTCCTCCCACCTGCCTCTTCCCCCTTCTGCCCTGCTCATGAGCCCAGACAGCCCAGCGTGCTCAGAGCCGTTACCCCTCCCGCATTCATCTGAGCCGGCTCTGCGCTCCTGCTGCTCCTGCTCTTTCATGTCCGCTCTCATAGCCCACATTAATATCACAGTCTACCGCCATGCTGCAGTCATACATGTGCGAGAATGTCACTTTGCTTAAACACGCTGAGATGAAAGCCCGTGAATCAATTCCGTACAGGAAGCTCGTTCTTTCATTGGGGGAAATAATGGGTGAATGAACAGCCATCAGGAGCTGATGAGAAGACCCGATGCGCGATCGTGCCGCAGTGCGTTCGCAGGGAAAAAAGGCCACCTTGAGTGCATGTGCATGATCGTGTTTTGAAATACTTCAAGTTTGTTGTGTACGGGGGAAGATAAGTGATTATCACATGTCTTGTAATTTCCCTTCATGCATAATAGCGAGCTGTAGGAGGCCACGTCTCGAATCACAGGCTTCAGTGAGTTTTAGGCCTTTTATTATCATCTGAATATATACATGAGTGAAAAATAAAAAGCCAATGGTTGTGAAAATTCTGAATTTAAGAATTGGCATCCTTTGAGTTCATAAATGTACATTTGAAATGAATTGCTACGGGATGTTAAATTGGAATGACAGGATGATGAATTTAATTTAAATTCCAAAAAATCAACACAACAGAGGAATTTACTTATTTTGGAATTATCAGTTGTGTTAATATGTGAAAAAACATACAACAAGTAATTATATTATAATGTAATATTAATCCAACTATTCTGTGATGAAAATGAAAGCTAAATTATTTAATATATAATATGTAGGAAAAACAAATATGCATAAAACAAATGATAATATAATATAAAAAATTAATGTGTTTGTATGCATAGATAGATTGTTTTACAAATTAAGGGAAAGTACAAATTAAAATGAATGGAATCAGCAGTATGTGTAATTTTATAAGACATTTCTTTGTCAATATATGACTTACCCTTTAACATGCATATCAATTTCCAGAATATGATACGATTTTAACATCGGTTTATCTCGAACAATAATTGTTTTTAAAAAATATAAAATAAATAGATTTTTATAAAAATGTAATTAACATGCGACACACAGAGAATTTAACTTAATTACACGTGTGTGTGTGTGTTGGTGTGTGAGTGTGTGTGTGTATACATCATTGAATTATATATATATAACAGATGAGCGTTTTCAGTCTTATTGCGGCTATCATTTCTGCTACAGTAATGGTTTTGTGCTGTGGAGGTAACAGAACTATTATCTGAAGCTCTGATACTGATATTAATAGAGGTTTTGTGTACGGTGTCAAGAGAGTGTTGTGCACTGGTACGAGAGACATTCTGCGCGTTCATTCTGCGAAGTTTCTGATTTCACACCCCCAAGTGCGAGTTTCATCTTTTTGAAGAAGTGTTTTATTTTCAATCCCTAACTGTGTAGCCTAGCAACAGGCAGCAGGCAACAGTTCAAGGCCTAAATATGGTTTTCTATGGAGGAGGAGCAAATGCCACGGTGAAGTACACTTAGTAATTTAAACGTCTCAGGAACCAAACATCTTTTGCAGTACCTGCCTCTACAATTTGTTTATTTCATTTCCCGAAAAGCCCCAGGGCTCAGCGAGCGCACAATCCAGACAGGCTTTTTTTCCTGTGTTTAATACTCACACAAAAGTTGGAGCTTTTTTTTTTGTTGCCCCAGAGAGGCCAATCACCTGTGCTCTGAGGACATTGGCTTCAACCAGACAGATAGATCAAATCCCCTGTGCTTTTACAAAACCCAATTCTGGGACCTCACCTCACAGCTTCTGCTCCGGCTGTCTATTTCTAGTCCGAGCAGATTTCCTGCAGATAGGGATTTAGATCCCTCAGGTGAGGCGGAAGCTAATTTCTAGACAGGAAAGGTGTGATGTTGAGATACACTGATGATGGATAATGGTGAACCCTCGGCTAAGGTAAACAGTCTCTCTTTTTTTCCTCAGGAAGTTGCTGTGTGATCCTTTCCTAGTTATGTTTACTTTTTATACCAGTCCAGATTGTGAGTCGCTACTGACACATGGATCTGATTAGCATCATTTTCTATGCCAATTCAGTTTATTCACAGCTTTTTTTTTTCAATGCTGTTCAGTTGAGGTTGGCCTGCAGGTAGCTGTGTCTGGTAGCAGATGTTTGGGTGTCATGCATTTAATTTAGCATTTCAGGCAATTAAAGTGCAGAATATTGTTCTGGATCTCCAAAGTATAGATAATGCATTATATATTCACAGCAGACTGTTTTAATGTATTCAGTACATTTGAAAAGCCTCCAGGGTTCATTTTTGCTCAGAAAGCTAACATGTGTCATGGGATTTGTGAGTACAGTTCTCTTGGGAGAAATTAAGATATCATCCATATGTAAATGAAAAGTCAAGGGCATGGGCTCAATAACTATATGGATAAACGGCCTTATTCATAAACCAAGAGTTCATTACAGTCTAGTAAATCTGACAATGATAAATTATATTTCCTTATGTTAATCTTTAACCCTAATCAAACAGGACTACTTTTCCCTGAGAATGTTAATACCACTGTTATTTTAGTATTATTTATATTCTATTAAAATTTGTATGAATAATTTGAATTCTCTTTTGTATTTATATTCATTTTCATTCAACATAGCATTTTCATTTAAGTCTTAGTACTTTTCTTTAATTGTTAGATTTGTTAATTTTGTCAGTTGTATAGTTTTTATTATATTATTTAATATATTTTTATAGTTTTTAGTAGTCAGCAGTTAGCCGCAAGGCAAAAAATTCTAATATGATTGATTTTAAGATTGAATTAAATATTATATTTTATTTCATTTCAGCTTTATTTGTCAGTTACTAAAAGGACAATCTATTACGGTTACTTTATGTGGACTATGACAACAAACACTAGTGAATATACTGTTTCAACAAACATTTACTGTAGTTGATTTTAAACCATTGTGAACAAATTGCATTGTCCAGATTTTTCGACACAGCAACAGTAAAAATAACAGAGCAAATCACTGTTTTCTCATAAGAAATTCACTGAATCCGATGCGATTGTGAGTTGATGTCCTATGATGGCAGGTTACTTATCTTGAATTTTGTAGGGCTGCACGTTATGACCCGTCGATTGCATCTTAAGCTACATTCTCCAGTGCTGTAGGCACCTTCATTAAGAATATAGTAACGCTGACATGACCAACTTTGGGTTTTAACTATACCGTTGGTTGAGAGTTTCACAGCACTGCTTGGAGGTCTGTCCCCTTTCAGTAAAAAGAGATGAGAATCATGAGAGAAGTACGATCAACAAACAATACTGAACTGCTCAGAATGGGCAATCTAGTAGCAGTGCACATTAAAATAGTCACTCTCAAAATTACAATTTGTAAACATTGTGCTTAAAGTAGCAAAAAGAGTTGAGTCATGGACATTGAGCCATGGTGCTCATGTGGAAGATGTAGGATCGAGTCCAGCCTGCAACATTCTGACATAAACTGCCAAAATAAGATAAAGGAAAGCGATCATTTGCAAGTTATCCATCTACATAAGAGGGTTGGTTAATACCATAACTAGTCATATTAGACATGGCCGAGTACCTTCTGTCAGTGCGGTTTAACTGAAGTGCTTTCATCTTCATCATAGCGCAGTTTGCCGTTTTCTCAGGTGATTAATTTTCAGTGAAACTTGTTCCGCCGTTACAAACAGGTTGCGACCATTTGAGCTCCCATTTAGCAGTGCGGTTTTAATTATGCCTGTCTGCCGAGGGGGAGCAGCAAGCCGAGCGGCTGAGGCCACGACTGTCTGCGAGCCACTCAGACATGGAGCACATATGCCGCATGAGAGCAAATGAGTGCCGGGCACAAATGGAGGGAAGATGAGTAATTCATGGCACAGAGTCAAGTCAGTGCACCCGGATTGTAATTTAGTCTGTTTGGCAGTGTTCACCTGAGTGCCAGCACAGCTTACAGCCCTCATCATCTCCCATGAGATGTCATCATGACTCAAGAGCGCACAGAGCTCTCTTCGCATTCCCCTCGTATACTTCTTATTTGTTTATGTGTTCATTTAGATCTTTGCTCTCTGTCAAGAGTAATTCTGCTGTCTGGTGAAATACGGTGCGGTTTTAGACATTAGGAGTGCAGTAGTGGAGAAGGCGAAGATAGTTTGATGGAGTTGCCTGTTACAAAGAAATGACTTCTAAGTTGTCAAGAAAGAAGAGGAGATGAATCTATGGAGATTTTGGTTGGTGTTTACCTCACCAATTTCGGTGTGAATTATATTGTTGCATTAGTGCCTTATTGGTTGTTGTAGGTCACCTTGGTGAGAAAACATCTGCTCAAAACAATAAGCTCATGTAAATGTTGTGGTTTGGGGATGCTGTCCTTTAAAGCAAGGCTTCTTGACCGAGTCAATGTGCTGGATGCAACTCTGATGGTCAAGGAGCCTATTAAAAATGTCACACCTTCAAAATAAAGCTAAATGAAATATGTGATTACACCAATTTGTGAACAAGATCATGTTTGTCAACTGCAAGGAAAAGAGAGTTCTAGTTTTTAATTATAGAATATATTAAATCCATTGAGGCGTATGTGGATCGGAGAGCTTTTTTCGTCAATGAGAACACAAAACAGATAGTGTATTCTCAAATTCACAAATGACTGTTTTTGTGTTTTCCTCATGAATAAAATTCACAGTGGGTATTTTGCTTGGTTTCAATATAATGGATATTATCCAACACAGTCGAGACTCTTAGCACTACAGCTATATTCAGTATTATTACTGATGTGGTGTGTGGTGTCGTTGAATGTTGGTAATTGTGAACGCAGATCTCCTTCCAACGTCATAATTGCAATCGAAAGAAAAGGGGTCAGAGCAAAGTATATAATATTTTGATAGACATTTTGTAGACTGAAATACATTACATGTTCACAATAAGACCCGGATCATTTACCATTATAGTCATTTAGCTCAGGAGCGTTGTTAATCCACAAAGCGAATTAACATCAAAATGAGGACAATAAATAAGCATGTCACAACAAGCAAACGAAAAGAGCAACAATATATTAAGGTCCAGTGCACAATGACAAAGATCGTCGGCTATGTCTCACCGGCGTAGTTCCATAGTAGCAAGGTGATAGTATATATATGATATAATATATTTTTATTTAGCTAGTCACACACATTATACAATAGACACACACGGCGCATTCCACACAAAGCAAAGCAAGTAGTAGATGGTAATCGAACAAAATAGAGCTCGTGTTGATTGTTTGTTTGTTTTTAAATAAAAAATAGAAGATAAATGTAGATAAAGTAGAATTAAAATAGAATTAGTAAAAGTGTGTTAAAGTTAGGTTCTTAGTCGGAGTCAAAATAAGGTTGGAAGCCGATGTGTTTAAGTGTTCTTGAAGATGGCTACGGGACTCAGCTGCTATGGATATTGATTTGGGCAGTCATGTGCCACCAGGAGGAATCATCTTATTATTGAAATAAGTCAGGGTGTATAATGTAGATTTGTGACCTCTGTTTGTAGATGGAAATAATTACGCGGTTCACGTTCATTTGCAGAACGCAAGGTTCTAGAGGGCATATAACTCTGAAGTAATGAATTTAGGTTAATGGGTGCAGAGCCAGTGGTGGTTTTGTAGGCAAACATTAATGCCTTGAATTTTATGCGAGCAGCTATTGGTAGCCAGTGCAAATTGATGAACAGAGGTGTGACATGCATTCTTTTCGGCTCATTAAAGATTAATCTTGCAGCGGCATTTTGGATTAAACAAGGAGTTATGTTGCATGTTCTGAAAGAAAGGGCTGATATTCTGTAGAGTATACTGTAAACTGGAACATACTGTAAACTGGATTCCATGTTGGTTTTAACTAGCAATACATTCTTTGGCCAACCAGCTTCAGAAATAAAGTATGCTGGTCAACCAACTAGACCAAAACCAAACCAGTCTGGACCACATGAAGTCATGCTAATTTAATCTTTTAAATATTTTCCCCAGTATTTGGTTTAAATTGACTCTACAGTTAGCACAATGCTGCACACTATGCGAGTGAGCAAAGAGGGATTTCATCAGTTATTGGTGAAGTTTCTTCTTGTTGTTGAAGAGGTTTCCGCAGAAGTGTCTATAGCCTCCAGAGGGAACGCAACTGCAGAGAATCAATGGAGGATGAATGTACTCATCGCTCTCCTGTGACAACGTCAGTGTCAATGTTTAGTTCCCTTTCTATCACTCTACTGTCAGAATTCTGCCATAATAAAACACTACTCACACGGCACATCAATGAAAAATGACATTTTATTTCACGACACAGACCACCGCAGTCTGCAGCTGGGATGAATCAACCGTTATCTGAAATCAAACCAAAACTGACAGAATTGTTTCAAACAGTAGCCGATGTGAGATGAATTTTTTCCCCATTGTGAGAATGTGAGAAGAGGAGCGCTGAACTCTTCGCTGTGTGCCATTGTCTTGCTTTGTTTGAGAGGTAATTGTGTGTTAATGAGATGAACCCATGAGAGAGATTTCAAAAGCAAATTGAGTTGAGCAGGTGTTTGTTGTCTTGCATGTGCTTCAGTGTTTTAGATAATTAGAATTGCATTGTATTCCAAAATATTCACCCATTCAGTTTTGTCTTTTTAATTTAGCTCAATTGCAAACCGTAAACTAATCTTTTCAGCATAATGACAAGCAAATAACATACACTTGTGTTCACGAGCACGACTGTGGATTAGTTTTGTGTTTCACTGCATTAACAACTGTGTTGAAGAAGCCACTTTTGAAATTACAGCTTGTCAAACAACAAACTACTCATAAATTCAAGTAGTTCAACTAAAGTCAAGCTACTCTTTTGATATTGTAGCAATTAAACTAAAAGTTGCCTTATACCTATTTATTTTCATTTAAAATTTAAACTAGCAGAGAAAAGTAAATACATTAATGAATTTAATTAGGTTGACTGTATTAAAAACTAACAAATAAATAATAGAAAATAGGAAATAGCAAATTCATAATGCACAGATATTTATGATCAGTAGCATTTAACAAATCTTTGAATTATTTTAAAAATATGTAGCCTGTCTAGACTCTGTAAAGTATGTTTGAATGTTAATTTACATGAACTGTCAAAATGTTCATTTACTAGGATGAATCAGACTTTCTAGCACTTTTTTATGAGAGCATTTAGGATGAATTGATTAATTGGAATCAACCAGAATTTATAGCACTACATATGAGAGTTTGGGATGAATTGATTCATTAAAATAAATTGGTTAATTTGAATGAATCAGACTTTTCAGCACTATGTATGACAGAGTTTAAGATGAATCGATTCACTGGGCTGACTTTGTGTTAGAATGAATCAGATTTTTCAGTACTCTGAATGAGAGAGGGCGTTGAATAAAAATTAATTGATCATTAGTGCGAATTGATTATTAGATCAACCCGAATGTATGTAGCAAGTACATATAGAGCTATATATAGATCAAATTCATTGGGATGACTTAATTCATTAGAATGAATCCGACTTCCCAGCACTTTGAATGAGAGAGTTTAAGATTAGTTGATTCATTAGGATGATGTGATTCATTAGAATCAACCAGAATATTGCATATGTGTCACGAATCCGGTCCGTGGGCTTCAGGCCGATTGCCACTAGAGGTTATTCTCCCATTACATTGACTCTCACACCACAAGACTGTTAACATCACCCGGATGCATTTCCGCATCACCATTCACTGACTGATTACAGCACTCAGTGAAGCACTGCTCACAACCACACACACAGCTGAATCCAATCAGAAATGCACTCTTAGCCCTGGACTTCCTCTATCTCACTGCGGTATTGTTAGATTTTTTCACTCCCAAGTGTTAGCTGCCTTACTGAGCCATTCTGTGTTTTCTGTTTTAGTCTTGTGTATTGTTTTGCGTGTATCCCTGTTTAGCGGATAGCTACCTTACCGAGCCTGTTTAAGTTTTCATAGTTTTCTTAGTCTAGTCTTAGTCTTGCCATGGCTGTTTTCCTGGTCACTGATTCATGCCTCGTCTCTTGGATTAACCCTTTGCTTGCGGTTTCTGACTCTGTTTGCCCCTGCCTTGACCTTTGCCTTCTACCTGGATTTATATATTCCTGCCTTTCGATACACCCCCCATTTGCCCATTGTCTGACACCATGATGTTGAAAAACCACTCTAGTAAAAGCTTGCACATGGATCCTCACGCCTCACGTCTCGTCGGTCCCGTTACAATATGAGAGAGTTTGGAATGAACCGATCCATTAGGATTAATTGATTCATTAGAATGAATCAGACTTTTCGCAGCTGCTGCGTATGAAGAGGGTGTTAGAATGAAGTACGATTTTATTTTTTTGTTTTTTTTTTTCTGAGGATGACTATATTATTTAGATGATATCGAGATTCGCTTTTCTATCTGATATTGTATTTGTGAGTTTACCATGAATCAATTCATTAGGATGAATTGATTCATTAGGATGACTTGATTTATTAGAATGATTCAGACTTTCTAACATTACATATGGACCATAGGAACCATACAGGATGAATTGATTCACTAAAACAAATCAAACTTACATATTAGAGTGGTTTTGGATGCATTTGAATTGGTCAGGTGGTAAATTATAGCTATACTCAGCCTAACCTAGCTAAAACCAAACCAGGCTGTTGTAGGATAGTTTTCTTTTAGCAGGCTTGTAACACTTCTGAAAAATGTAGTTCACTTAACTCACTATTTTTTTTAGTTAGATGATCAACAATCTAACAGCACTGCAACTCTAACATTAGAGAGTGCAGAGACTCTCATCCACTGAGATGATCCCTGTGGCTTCAGCCTTATTTCTAGCACTTATAACAGCGAGTTTAAAAAGTAAAATCTGTCGACTTTTTACATTGAGTCTCTGAACTTTCCCAGCCTCGTCTTGCCCTCATTCAGCAGGCAGCAGTCAGGCAGTGAATGTGGGTTATAATATAGCACACTCATCTGAGGTGGGGTAATCTGAGGCTTTAGCTGTGCTCATGCTGTGAGGCTTGTTTGCATGTTAGTGATAATGTAGGCCAGAGCCAGATGTGGAATACACCTCCTACATGCTCTTCTTAATAGCTCTATCATGAATTATGCATATTACACGTGGTATCAAAAGTTGCAGGGTGTTGAGGTAGGTATGAGCAGAGGCAGCCATGCCACTCCTCTTTTTGAAGCTGTTATTTTTCGCATATTGTGATGCCAGTAACACTGAATTCATTACTTTGGATTTATTTCACAATTTGTGCATGTATTTGTCAAGTTTAATTAAATAAGTGTGTGTGACTGTTTCTACATTGTATTTTGTGGAGATATTCACACTTACATTTCCTTGCTAGACACTTGCTTACCATAGCAACAAGGGATTCTGTTTGCTGCACAGCTTCCACTGAGCAGGTAGCAAAAGATATGAATAAAACAAGACAAAATCTAGAATAAAATAAAGCCATGTATCCTGACAAAATACATTTTTCAAAGCATAATATAATGAAATGACTATTATAGTAGATGTTTTGATGTTTGTAGTTTGGTATTTATAGAAGATGAAACGGACTATTCATGGACTTCCCATATGTTCTGACAAAAAAAAAATGTTAAGGCATGAAATTATGTTATAGTAGAATTTATAACAGATTAAATTGACTTTTCGACAAACTTTGCTGTCTTCTTTGATTCTGACTGGATCAATCTGCATTTTTATGTTTAATTATGTCATCAAATGACCAGTAGCTGACTAACTTGTAAGACTTGTGTAATTTTGTTGGTTACTTTAGCTTAATTAACTTTTTAAGAAACAGTTATTACATATAACTAATAAAACATAGATGTGGGGTGAATGTGTAAGTATTAATAATGATAATATAACTTTTAAAACAAGGAGTCTTAAAGAAAAAAGTTGATGGCTAACTTGTAAAAATTCTGTAACTTGTATGCATTTATTTACTAAACATTCAGTAAGTGTAAGGTTCTGCATATAATGTGGATAACCTTTGTGAATATATTGATGGTATATATTTTGATGATCAAACAATATGCATTTCAATATGTTAATTAACTAAATATTATATAATATTAACAATAATGGTAAATAATATCAGTATAATATATAAATTAAAAGAAACATAATTTATGATGTTGGCATTTATGATGTTTATTTCTGATGGGGCTTTTTGTATGAGGTAGTGGACTGCCATGTAAAATAAAAAAAATATTGAGTTTTAAAAGTATAGTAAATAGAGCTACAAAGAGCCAAATACACTGTAGCTAAGAGCTCTGTTATCATCACCCATGTCAACAGTACTAAAGAGCTTTTCAGCCAGTAATAATGCATCAGCGTAATGCCAAAATAAAGGTCAGAAATAGAGGGATTCAGTGAAAGTGCGAAGTTCTCTATTACTTGTAAAAGCGCTACATAACATCAACACGTCTTTAGTCCAATTGCCAAAGATAGCTCTGCAGGCGGCGAGGTGCCAAAATAAGTCTGGCTGATTTTATCAAAGATGCCATTTCTTTTCATTGTGTAGTAAATGACACATCTACAGTCTCCCTGGTTCAAAGCCCCTCTTTTTTTCCAACGTAAAGGATGCGCTCCGGGTAGGAATCTTCAACGCACATTTAACAATTCAAGTGATTCATTTATAATATCAAAGTTATTGTGCATTGTTTGTTAAAGTACATTTATAATTGAAAGTACTTTTTAAAATAATATAAATTCTAATAGTAAAATCAAAAACAATTGGTATGTTAATGTTCAAAAAGTATTAATTCTCTTGGTTGCTTTTAATTTGAGATTGGTTTAGGGAGGCGCAACGCCTATACGGCAGCGGCTTTCTCCAGAATCAAGATTTCACGTTGATTGCGACGTTGCAACGAAAATGAGATTTATCATTGAAGTTGACTCATGTTCTTGTGCTACAACAACTTGTATGCTAGCAAGTCCGTTGTGCAGCTAAATCCTAACAGCTGAATGGCTGTGCGTTTTGATACGGAAAGAGATCCTCTACCGACATCTTGTAGAGTCTGCCTGTGGGAATCTTGGCATCTTTATCATTCCATCACAATGTTCAGGCGGGGTAAAAATGTTCACAGTGCACATATGCTTTGGGACATGTAGGCAGACTGCTTTGTTAAAACATGTTTGGCAGCTGCTCTGATTTGCTGACTTCACTAGTGCGAATGAGAGGTTAGCTCACAGAAGGTGAGCCGTCTGATGTATGAAATGTTACTTTATTGTCAACCCTCTGTGGGCTGTCACTTAGAGACTCAATTTAGAGATTCTCTTCTCAGAGAAAAACATGCTTCAAAGGCTCGAATCGCTACACGGAGTCCATCGCTTACGTTGGACATAGTTGTCTCCCTTGGACCCGGGAATTGTGGTCCTTTCTCGCCCCGAAGACTCCGACTAATGAGTTCAGGGTTGTCAACCTCTTCTGTAAGCTTTTCTTTTTAACTCTTCTCGGGCGATAAAGTCTAACGTTCGTGCCTCAGGTTAAATGCCGTGTTGATTTAGTGTTTAGCCACATTGTTACGCCTAGTGTTTGTCCTTGGGTGGGCTTGTGTGATTTGTTAAATAAGAAAATTTTCGTTTCATTTCAATCAGTGTGGACTTTCTCTCGAGCCGAGCCGAAATCCCGGGAATGACCTGTGCGGAAACTTGATCTCGCTTTAAACATCCAATAAAAGTGAGCCGGCGAAACATAATATGGCGAGCTCTTGTACTGAAGAGTTCCCTCTGAGTAAGTTTTTTGGAAGTGCCCTTCCTCGGCGGGACAAGGGCCAGCACTTAGGACCAGAAAAGCTATAAGACATATCCACACTATATCAGGACCGGTTGTAATTCAATACAGCTTTACTATCTAGTATTTTTGCCCTCATGACAACTTGAGTTCGATTCACAATTTGTGTCCGCACAGCTGACTTCAATGAACAAAAAAAAGTGGTACAGATGCAGTTTTAATTAGTCAACTTCACAGCAAAGAGCAAGAAATGAGGAGCTCATAAAACATGAGCTCTCTATGCCCGCAGCCGTGATAAGGTCATTTCCCCCACCTCAGCCGGCTTGTAACATCATGGGAGAAAAGTCCTCTTTAATTCCACCCACATAAGGGAATTGCAACTAATTTCAGAACAGAATCTGAATATCGCATTAAAAGACAAGGTTTAACAATATGTTGTTTCATTTTGCTGACTAGAGTTAAAGGGTGTGAAGCGGGGTGATTGTTGATTATATTTTCACCATGTTTTAGGAAAAAAAGTTGAGTATAATAATACAGGAAAATTATATATAAACAAACCAAAGCAGTCAAAACCTTCAGAATATAATGGGAAAATGAAAAAGTTCGGTGTATATAAGTGCTACTGAAGATTTCTGAAAAAAATAATTTTGAGAAAATGGCTTTTAAAGATATGTAACGTAAACTGAAAATCTACAGAATGGCAACATACCGACAATATATTTGCCGGTTTCTTCCACCTCGTCTGAATGAACGTATATGAAAAGTCTACGAATAGCTCCAAATACTCAGAAATTGACACTAAAATGCGAAAAATACGCTTTTTGCCTGTAGTGTCTTGCCTTAAATGCTAACATGAGCTTTCCATAACACCTGTGTGTTATAGTCACCGAAAATTGCATTCACCCCAAAACTTCCTCTCGCAGGTTAAGATATCCATGCCCCTGGACAGCTAATTTATCTGCTGGTGTCAAGCAGGAGGCAGGAGGGGCGGAAACGGGCCGGCGGAGAGCGGGAGGGGGTGGCACTGCGGAGAGAATGGAATGTGACAGTGCTCTTCTCCGCTGTGTTCATTCCTAGTCTCATGCTAATTAGCACTGGGAACAGGCTGCCAGATCCATGAGAGGTGCCTCTAGTGCAACATGATGCAATGCAGGGCTTCCATCGTTGGTGTCATAATTACAGTATGGTCATAGAAAACTGTGGCTCATATCAAAGCAGCATCTTAGTAGACTGTGTCATCCTGCTGAGCTGGATCTGTTGGTTTGCTGCAGGCAGAAACAGGTTTATCAAAAGATCTTGTTTTCACGCCGTTCTCGGCATTAACATGTATTCAGTCATTTAATGTTCTAGGTAGGCTAATTAGATAGAACCATACATGTTCTTATTAAATTCAAAGAAATGCTGGTTGTGGATCAGATGCAGTTTGATGAAAAACTGTAGGTCGGTCACTGAAGCTTTAGCTTGTGTTGATTCTGAAAATGGAAAAGGGCAGCTTCTATTGCTCTTATGCCTGATGAAAGGCTATTGATTACAAAACTGAATGAGTAATATTGAGGGGAATATAGTCTGGGCTCTGTTGAGGCACTTTCAGTCCTTGCTCTCAGGTCTACATTCTTTCTTGTGGTTTGGTTGCTAGGCACTTCATCAGGAAACTTAATGTGCAATTAGAATGTGTGCAGGGTTTATTTTCTGTCTGTTCTCTTACAAAAAATTGCATGTCTTCAACCATATGAGCCACTGCACCAAAAGCTAAGATAAAGTTAATTTGCTACATAAATGGAGAAATGCACCAGTAAATTGTCTAAATAAATTAAAAATAGAATGCTAAAAGCTGAAATCAGTCACTATAAATACCTCAAGTGAATTTAGGAATCACAACATTATAATGTTTATCAGTATCTCAAAATGTAGATAGCATTGGAGATTTGCGAAAAGATTACATGTGAACACTAAAACAACAGTTTTAAATGGCACAATACGCGCGATCCCAAAACGATAAGATAATTTCTTTTTTTAATCTCTAATATCGGACTGCTAACAATATGGTACCAATATATAGTATATCCTCTATTATACTGTTGCTGACCAGTTCACGTTAGTCAGTAAGGATGATATGAATATGAATGAGTATGAATGAGAGGTAGATGATGAATTCACTCATGGGGGGGGGTGTGGAGGTGCAGGGTGCTGATTTGGTGGGCACAAATCATCATTTTAGCAATGATTATCTGAAGGGCTCAACTGTGACACTGTAATGACGTGGAGGTAGATGACGCTGCTTTATCATCCCAGGGATATAAATATATTGAAAAATAGATTTCAAACAGAAGAGGTGTTTAAATTATAGTAATATTTCAAAATATTACAGTTTTTACTGTATTTTTGATCAAATAAATGCAGCCTTGGTGAGCAAAAAAGCCAGTCCTTATAAATGCACATTGGGTGTTTTACCATAGTGATTGGTATACAGACTGTTGACTTGCAGTTCTCTCGTTTTCACAGCACATGTTTTTAACGTGTAAAGTTGCTACCCATTTGATTTATACTCACTGTCTCAAAACGTTGGGCTGGCGAAATTTGATACTACCAAGTGTCAGTGTATTGGCTCAGACGCTGAATGATTGAGCAGTCCGAACCAAACAAACTGTGTTTGAGTATGTGCTAGTCTGTGGTATGCTATTTACACATTTACAGGAAATGTCACAAACAAGAGTATGTGAAAACCCTCTGCCAGATTCACTGAGAGGTGTTTTAGTTGTGTTGATTTGAATTAGGATGTAAATATATATGGGAGATGGCATTGCTGAATTTATTTAAAGCAGAATAAAAACATTTGGCAGGGAATCTCACACTGAATCCCCAACCGACAACAGTGCAAGGTGCCTTCATTTCTTTGCGTTTGTTTTTTTCTTTGACTCAGATTCAAGAGCAGATGGAGCGCCACAGAAAATTGATCACGCCGTCATCGGCGGCATTGTCGCTGTGTTTGTGTTCGCCATGCTTTGTCTCCTGATTGTTCTCGGGCGATATTTTGCAAGACACAAAGGTAAATCAAAAGACACGATTCTGGCTTCAGCTTGATTTTGGGTTGTTTTTTATCTCTGGAAATGACAAATGTTCCTGTTTTAAGGTACCTACTTTACTCACGAAGCCAAAGGAGCAGACGACGCCGCGGACGCCGACACTGCCATCATCAACGCAGAGGGTGGACACAACAATTCGGATGACAAGAAGGAGTACTACATTTAACTGACTAGACCTGTTTGCTTCCTGTGCTGAACAGCAAACTGTGGACTGCTGGGTTGGGAGGTAGGAGTTGTGGGATTCAATCAGGCTGGATTCACACCTGTGCAGCTGAAGAGACGGTGAGGAGAAGGTGCTGCCATCGAGACGGACGGGGTGTGGGATGGCAGAGCACGAGGAGAGCTCAATTTAGACCGCTTCACCATCCAACACCTCCTGCTGGGGCCGGTTTTGTTCAGTTTAAACATTTGCTAAGAATTTTGTGCCTTGTTCTGTTCTTACTGAAGTTCCCACTTTCATCAGGACACCCACAAGCTACTGTCTCTCGAACAGTTCAAACCAGAGGTTATTTTATTTTCGTTTCATTTTGGTTTTAATTGCCAGCACATCTTAACGCTCGCTCTCATGCCGTTCTGTCTGCAGGTCTGAAAGAAAGCCACACACGAAGTTTCGACGTAAGATTCGGTCACAGAATAATCAGTTGGGTTGTTTTCATGGATTGATTCCAAATAATTTATTTGGCAAATTGCCTGTTGCTCTCCTTAGTCCCTCAGAGAATGACTTAAAGAAGATAGAAACCACTTTTGTTGCAGTATTGTGTTGTTGCATTCTTTATTAGATATACTGTATTTGATTATAATCGGCTTGTGTTGATATTAGGGCTGTCAATTGAACATTACTTCAATGCGATTAAATATTAAAAAAATTACGTTAAGTCAATAATGCCCCTGATCCATATGTAAATTTTGTCAATGACATTACATATTTTTGTCCAATCTATTTATTTATTCAAATTATTAGTAGTAGTAGTAGTAGTAGTAGTAGTAGGCGTAATCTTTTCATTTTTTAGAAACAAATGATCAAAACTGCTGCACTGCTTATATTAAAAATCTGAAAAATCTGAAAAAGTTATGTGGTGCAATCAACTAATGCAAAAAAAATTATTTATAGTTTAAGTAATGTAACTCCCCAAAGATGTAATGATATTTATGAATTAATACTTTGTAATACTTATTGATGAATTTATTTATTTATGGTTTAATAATTAAATTGACCATTTTACTTTTGTCAAGATTTATTTTTCAAAGTTTAACTACTCATATACGTGACATGGTGCCTTAAAACGTGGTGCTCATGGCATGAGGTGGCAAAAAGATTTTGCATTTCAACAAAACATCACAGACTGAATACAATGACAGATCCTGTGTTATTGGAAAGGCAGACAGCCTCCAAAATCATTTACTGTGGACTGTAGGGTGATTGACTGAGGCCGTCCACACGGAGATGCGTTTAGCTGTATAACACGTTAAACATGTTTGTATCTATAGGTTTTTTTTAGGCCAGACGGATCCAGCGTTTTGGGAGCCTAAACCATATAAGTTTGTAACGGGTCCAGAGTGGATAAATCTGAAAATGACACCTTTGCATTTGTTCACGCTAGTACAAGCCAATCAGTATATACAAACGTTTGTATACAGCACTACCAATGTGGTTTAGCGTGACATGCTCCAAGACTTCTTCTCCATTTTTAGTGTATCTCTGTGGCAGAATTACAGCACCACATACTGGTCTGGCATGTATACTACACAGTTTGAGTCATTGAGGGTTTCGTGTGTACGCAATATTTCTGAGAACGATGTTTTTTTGTTTTTTTACCATGTTTAGGGATTTTATTATAGGGATAGGGAAAGCTCTTGCTTCGTGTGGATGTGGCCTTATATTCAATGATAAGGAAATTTAACAAACAGTATAGTGTCCTCCAATGCCTAATTTGAATTAATTTGATTAATTCATCAGCATATGTTGTAGTTGGTTTGTTTAAAACTGTTAAACGATTGACAGCCCTAATCGTTCCTTAGATATACTGTATGTGATTATAATCGGCTTGTGTTGATATTCATTCCGGCTTGTATCGTATTATCCATTTACCAGCTTCACTCACAGACTAATTTATTGTAATTATGCCCAAGCATTAAAATTGAATGCCAAAGCAAAGAAGAGCAGATCGGCTCTTGGCTCAGCTGTACAGGAAGGCCGTCACAAAGATGTCCCCTCCTACGAAACACAACATATCTATCAGAGTGTAAAATAGCTTTCATTTTTAGCTTGTTCTCATTCAGTAGGCTCAGTATGAGGTCGAGGTCAGTGAGTTTCTCCGCTAACATATTGTTACTGTGTTCATGTAGCGTTTAGACTCATGTCAAACATGTAAACAAAAAAATAAGATATCCTGTATGGCTAAAATGAAAATAGAGTTGGAGCCTGCTCTGTTGTGTTAGATGCTGGCCTATCTACTCAGCAGTTGTGCATCCCCTACACATTGTGTTAAGATGAGCACGATCTTTTCTCGATCTCCGTCACCGCCACACTGTGTAGATGCCAGCACAGCAATCGGTAGTAGAGCCCATCTACAGTAATGCAATAGTTTATAAAAGTGAGTCCTGAATGTTCTGTTTGTCTCATCAAACATGCTTTATGTTCAGGTGATGTATGCAAGGGACAATTTTCACAGGGACATGTGGTATTATGTTTCCTCTCTCTTAAATGTATTATAAATGTATAGAGCGTGACATTATTACATTATTGTAGAGTTAGTATATAGTTGGTGAAATATTGCACTCATATCAGGCATTGTTTCATATCTTTGGCCTTCGTCCTAAACAGTTGGACAGATGCTTATTGTTTGTGATTAACTTCATGGGGGGATTTTGGAGTTATGGTGAGAGTATGGTTAACATTGTAAAATCCTTGTGAAAAAGGAAGAAGTTGAGCTCTTGCGCTCATATTCGCGCTTAACATGAATTTGGGTATTATAAAGGAGGATTATATGTTGATTGTTGTATCCTAGTGTTATTCCTGATGTTATCTGACAGGTGAGCATTATTTAGATTTGAAAACGCTATTAAATTATGGTATATTCGTGCGAGGCTCTTGTAGCTAATGCCACTCTTTATACTTGGTTATACGGAAAGAAACTTTCCTTTTGATTGTCACTGTATGTTGTACAGAATTTTGTGCTTTTATACAGCAGCAGATTTATTTAAACATATCATGTTCTGAACGCCTACAACACTAAACTGATTGAGAATGTAGTAAATGAAAGTTAAATTATTCCCCCTAAAAAAAAAAACGCCCAAAGTTCATACACTACTTTTCAAAAGTTGGGGGTCAAAAAGATTGCTATTTCTTTTCTTTTCCTTTATTTTTTTTAATAGTACTATTATTACACAAAGCTGCATTCAATTGTGACAGTAATTGCATTAAAGATGCATTCAGTTGTGATCAAATGTGACATTTATATAAGACATTTATAATGTTAGAAAAATATATATATATTTCAAATAAAATGCGTGTTTTCTTAACCAGTACTAGTTGAATAACATGATGACAATCTATTATCATGGTTTCCCGAGGACATATGTTAAGATCAATCACTTTTCAGTATGATATAGTAACATGAAATTCTCTTAAACATTCGATACAGGAGCATATTAGAAAAGAGGGGGGGGGGTGAGGGAGGAATCTGCACAGGCACGTAGGAACTGAAGAACGCTGACAATCAGTTTTGCA
Organism: Sinocyclocheilus anophthalmus; assembly: GCA_018155175.1. NCBI lineage: Eukaryota > Metazoa > Chordata > Actinopteri > Cypriniformes > Cyprinidae > Sinocyclocheilus > Sinocyclocheilus anophthalmus. The sequence goes on along the minus strand of JADLZN010010183.1, from coordinate 49,537 downwards.
GCACAGGAAAAATTAACATTACAGTTGCCTCGCAATAAAGGGACAGTCTGTTGCTTGCTGAAATCAGAGACTTATATTCACAAACAAAACATTCAAATCTTACCAACCCCAAACTTTTGAACTGTATGTACATTAAAAAAAAGATCAATATGTGCACCCAATTGACATTCCAAGCATGTGAATTAAAAAATGGTATTTATAAAGTGTACGCATATGATGCACTCAGGAATCAATACGTTAATGTAATGCTACTAAGCTATTTCAACATCACCGGTTAAATTAAGGGTGAGGGGCTACAAGTTGGTCAATAACAATTGGTTAGAGTTCCACACCGGATCAAACATCCAGATCACTCCTTTCCTTTCTTTTCTAATGTTTACTTTAATATTTACAAGTGAAATGGTAAGTGATCTAAAACTGCCTAAACCTGAAGAAGAAAAAACATGCACACACAAACATACCTTCAGTGTAGGTTTGATTCTGCCCTGTCTCAGGTCTGTCCATTAATACATTTTTTGCATCTCAGGTAGAATGCAAAAAGTGACTTCCCATATCTGAAAGAAAAAACTTTGTTATTATCAAAAATCATGCAGAATGGAGCATGTTCTACATGTTTTATCTGTACTTCAGATGCTGTGCACTGTGTAAATGTTCATATTACTCTGTATAGATAGGTCACAGCAAGCAGATGATTGGTTTATTTAAAGAAAATAAATCTAAGACGTGAATCTTAGTGCGTACATTTACAATGCATTTTCCATTTTTACACAACCTGGACCACCAGAGCCATTCTTCATTGTTTCCATAGGTTTTATGTCAGATATTTTGTCTCATCTCTGTAGTTTGTATTCCTGTGTAATTAAAGCTATTTACATGTTCCCGATTACACTTTGTATTTGACCATGAAAATACATTTTTACAGAAATGGAGCAGTACTGTCTTAATAAAAAGAGGTATTAATGTTCAAAAAGCAGTTTAATTGTGTCTTATACGTTTACTGAAACTGATATCCTTCATGAAGTGTCCAATTAGCAGTTCGCGGATGCGCTATACACCACTTTATATAGAAGCATACGATGTCTGTCTAATTGCTAAAATAGTCTCATTTGTCATACTGAGGATGAATTACCTGATAGCACGTTTCATCGAGATTCGTGGTTTGGCAATGCTGTAAACATATGTTGTGAAATCCTGAGCCAAACCTAATTACAATAAGTGAAACATGAGGAAAAGCTGAGCAGAAGCAGCAGCGTGTTTGTGTATAATTGAGCTTGTGTTCAGAATGAGGAGACGTGCCAGATGACTTGCACTTTTGTTCTACTTTTGGCACCTAAGAATCTTTATGACTAAGAGGAAACTATTAATCTGGTTAGTCCAATTATAATTAGTAGTGCTTGCTAAGGCAAGCAGTAATATTAATGTTGCTCATTCTCAGCATTGAGGATTTTGAACAAAACGCTAACCCTACATATTAACGATCAGAGCAACTAATCAGAACACCCCAGCAACAACCTAGACACCACCCAGAGCTCTTAAGCAACCACATAGCAACATTAGAACCATTTATGTTTCTTAATAACATGTATTAAAATGTAATAATTACTGTAACTTGCGTAACATGGACACGGTCATGTGTCTGTATCAACTCTTTCCTCTTACTGTGAAGAAAGTACACATTTGTGTTGACTGCATTATTTTCACATAAATCTCTTTATTAATTTTCAGTGCATTTCATAAGCATAACTGTGAACATCTCTGCCTAATGAAAAGGCAAAACCACCCATGAGAAAAAGCACTGGAGTTATTTGTATACAATCTCTCAGCTGCTGTTCATATGTTCATGCATGAAGTTCCTCTCGAGAGGGTCATTGATTGGTTATAAATTCTTAGGAAGGGTAGGTCAGCGCAAAACACAAGTGTTATAACTTTAATGCTTTCAGTGTTGTGGTAAATATCCTCCTGGGTGAAATAAATGTGGTCTTAATAGAAGAACCACACAGTTTCCTCGTAGCTGAGCTACTACCACTTATTTATTATTTGTAAGAGCCACAGAGGTGATTTCCAGAATCATCCCATTGATTCACCTTTGTGTTAAATGAATTCTCTGTCAACAGCATCTGTTACATGCTGTCAATTACTTTTATGCATGGTTTGCGCTTTTATCCAAATTGCATCCATTTCATCCATTCTCTAGGAGTCAAACCCATGACTTTGGCAATCTTAGTGCCATGTGCTACTGCTTGTACTACAGGAATTATTATCATTAACTATAGATGATAATTTCAATGTCCCACCGTTTACAAAATACACAAAATTTGTGTGCAAATTTACCAGTGTTCGCAGAATTTTCATTGACATAATCCAGTCATTTCAGTAGGAATCCACAAATTTCATGTGAGGGAGACTTCACAACAGGTTCACATGGTTTTGCCGTGTTGACAAATACAAAGCTACTTTTTTGAAAGTGACTTCTGTCTGAGATGTGCTAGATACTGTACATCACACTATTATCAAAAGACAATGGGCCTTTTTTGCCTGTGAAATTTCACCTATGGGCTGTGTCATTGTGTTGCCATACTTGATGTAGCATATGTGCGTTGATCAATGTTTTGATTTTAACATCGTTAAAATAGTCCATGTGACATCAGTGGTTCAACCTAAATTATTTGAAGCTACAAGAATACTTTTTGTGTGCAAAGAAAACTAAAATAACAACTTTATTCAAAAATGTCTTCTCTTCCATGTCAGTCCCCGCCGCGCGTTCACAAGAGTACCACGACGCATGCATGTGCATTCGTGGTACTGCGTGGTACTCTCATGAACACGTGGCAAAGACTGACACAGAAGAGAAGAACTTGTTGTATAAAGTTATTATTTTTGTTTTCTTTGCGCTCAAAACGTATTCTTGTATAGCTTCATAAAATTAAGGTTGAACCACTGATGTCACATGGACTATTTTAACAATATCCTTACTAACTTTCTGGGAATTGAACGTGGTAGTGGTGTTGCTGTCCATGCAGGGTCAGAAAGCTCTCTTTTATCAAAAATATCTTAATTTGTGTTCCAAAGATGAACAAAGGTCTTACAGGTTTGGAACGACATGAGGGTGAGTAATTAATTACATAATTTTCATTTTTGGGTGAACTATTCCTGTAAGACTGACTCATCAGCCAAGGACATGTGAACCATCTCAGATTGTGTTCAGATCCAGAACAAATGTCTCACCAGACCAGAGGAGTGCAGCATCCTGCCCTGTTTGGCAACAGAGGGTTAATGTTACTATTAGTTGCGTGAGGAGTGCAACAGGCAGATTAACTGGGGGTGTGCTACTGCCTTGCCCCTGACCCACATTCTCAGACGGAGCAGGAAAAAAAAAAATATCTTCATCGCTGTCACTGGCTGTGTGTCTGAGAGCTTGATCTTTCCCATGGCTGCTGTCAGTGGGAGAGGCAGCCTGCCTCGGCTCAGTAGGAATACGAGGTTTGCCGGTGAGTCATCTCAGTATGTGGTGAGCCACAAAATATCTGGGAGAGAAGAAAGTAAACTTCTGGCAATAATTGATACTTGGGGTTATGGACTGGAGGCTACGTGAGCTGACACTACACCGGCCTTTATATTAACCACAAGAAACACGTCTTGGGCGCAACGGCAGGAAACTTCTCAGCACCGGCTACATGTCAAATGGCACGTCAAAAGATTGCGGTGCCACCGAAAATAATCCTTGATAAATGGCCAACATGACATTAACCAATGCAAGCATTAGTCTCATACATCACTCTCGGACAATGTCCCCCCAGGCATGTTTTATGTTTCAGATACAAGGCAATATTTCTCAGCTGTAAATGTCACGTTTGACTGTGCAGTTTATCAGCGATCTGTTCCCTTCAGAGAGCGCTAGTTTCGATAGGATGTGGAATTGATTTTATTGAAAAGCTCGTAACCAATCTCTACCTACAGCTTTCCCTGTGTGCGACTCAGTCTAGCGGAAAGCGGCAGTACAATGTCTCTCTACACACAAACAGCTCCGACTAAAAGAGCTGAGTCACTGGCACTGTTATCTGAGATTGACACATCCACTATTGTCTGAAAGTTTAACTGGCAGAATCAAATCTCACAGCGCTTGTATTAACCCACTATCTTTTAGCCATCTTATTTGGTATTGTTAAAGTCTAATTGGTTTTCAAATTAATTAAGGCTTTAAAGAAAGTATACTTGTCTACACAGGCAAAGACGGGGTTTACCACCTATAAAGACAGCATCGTTGGAGCCTGTAGTCAAGCATTTTCATTGTGCAGTCGATGCAGTTTCTTCTCTTGTTTTTCACCTAATGGGTTTTACTTGATAACAGTGTTGTGGGAGCTTTTTTTGAAATAGCTTGTCAAGCTACAAGCTACTTGTGAATTAAAGTAGTTCAACGGCAGTCAAGCTACTACTCGAAAAAAACAGCAGTTAGCTGCCCTTGCTCATAACAAAAGTAGCTAACTGCTTTGAAGCTACATAAGGAGGTAATGTCTCAGTTAGACTGACAGTCAACTTGAAATGTTGAATTTACACTAATACTTAATATCTAGAAAGATTCCAAAACATAAACAGCAGAATTTAAAGGGATCCCTTGTGATGAAGAAGTACACTTTAGTACACTTTTAAAAAGAGAACTTAGGCTACTACAGAAATAATATTCTTTAAAACATTATAGTTATGTGCAAAAGTTATGTTTTCAGTCACTTGTCTGCATGTTAATTGCAATTAAATTAAAATGTATTACAGTTCAAATTTATATTAAACACATCTGGCGAACTTTAGAGGATAGTTGGATCTACTAATACACTTAATACATTTTATAGTAATTTCATACTTACAGCTGCTGTTTTTGAAGTATAGTTAAAGTGCTGAATGTACTGTCAAGCATTCATGGTAAAGTAAAATATACTTCAATTTCATTTCTTTTCAAACTTGTATGTCATGTATTTAAAATATATTCATAATTACCCATTTGTAATGATAAAGCTGCAATGTAGTACATTTAAAAAATATTAATTAAAAAGTAATATTCAATAACACTACAGTTCAAATTATAATCAAGTACTTTTTATAAGTGTACTTAAGTGTGTTCAGAAACATAGCCATGAAAGTGAATTCCCTTTAAGTACACTTAAATGGCCTTTTATTACATTAATCATATGCAAGTATTTGTTTATAATTACACTTTTAAAATTTAAGGTACGCTACAAGTGCAACATCAATAACGTAGCATTACTCTTGTCACAATTGTAGTTCACCCAAAAAATGCCTCATGTCTTTACGCATAAACACTTTACAATAAGGTCTCATTAACATTAGTTAATGCATTATGTAACTGAATGGATACCATATTTGACAGCATTTATTAACCTTTGTTAAAAATGTTCAAGTTCATGTTAGTTCATAGTGCATAAATAATAGTAACAGATACAACTTTTGATCTTAAAATTGTGTTAGTAAATGTTGAAATTAATATTAAGATAATGATGTAAAAGTATTGTGCATTATTAGTTTGTTAACTAATGTAGTTAACTAATTTTAACAAATTAAACCTTATTGTAAAGTGTTAGTTTTTAATCACTGAGGGTGAGTAAATGATGACAGAATTGTCATTCATTCTTAGGTACTATACCTTAATCTAAGTATTACACTATGTAAAAGAAGACCTAAACTGCCGCAGGGATTCAAATCGGTAAATCTGTTCATTTTGTTGAATCTGTCTGAAAGCTATTTCAGTCCAGTGAAAGACATTTGTCTGAACTAGTCTCATTAGCAACTATGAAGAAACATAACAAAGACATCCAGAACTCTCTAGTGACAACAGTGACATGAAAGTCTGTTACCAGTCAAACAATGATTTAAAAATACTTAAAGCAATTGACATTTAATAGACAAGTCTGACATTCCACCAATTAACAATAAGTGCTTTAGGATATTCAATGATCACAAGGGAATCGGGATTTAGGTCTTGTACATTGTAACCCATTTGCAAGTGCACTGGTGTCTTACCCCCAAGAGCTTTTGGTTTCTCTCAAGCCATCCTGACAGAGCAGCTCTCTGTTAAGAAGATCGTGACTGTCCTTGATGTGACACCAAAGACTGAGCTCCACACAGCAAACACTTCCTCCAGCAGATGTTACTGCAACATATATTGCTTCTCTATAGCTGAGTGCACAGTGATTACTGCTTTGGCCATCTTATTTCTCTCCATTTCTCACTGCACATCACCTCTTCCTGCGGCCAATCACATGACAAGAAAATAGAACACTTTAGCCCCGAGAGGTCTGCTTAGATAGATGTCAGCCTAGTTGTGCAAGTCATCTTTTTTGATCTGTTTGCCACAGCGGGTCTAGACAAACAGACAAGTTATTTTTTTATATCTCATTGGGGAATCATAAATTGAGTGTCCACTTCAGTATGGTGATTGTTTATTGAAACGTCTACCACATGAGGTTTATAGTGTTCGTAGAATATCACTGCACTCATCGTACTGTGACCTCTGAGACTCTGAAGTTAAGAGTGAAATATAACAGCAACAATGGACATCAAAAGACTGACATCATATTTTTGTTTCAGGACTGAGTACTAAATAGACCCTATTTTTCTCTTCATCAAAACTTAAATGGGAAGAAGCACCTATTTTAGATGAGGTTTGTAATTTGTGCAACCCTGTTTCCAATGTTTGATTTTGTAATTTTGTAAAATAAAAAATAAAAAATATATAAATTATTATAAAAATAGGCATAATGTAATATTTACGTCGACTATTCACGAAAATAAAATGGATAGTTTAATATATTTTTTTTTTATTGTGTCCAGAACAATTAACCGGGTACAACATTTAGCTACATGAAACTGTCACTCAGTAGGTGCTTGACAGTTTTGGGGAACAATGGTTTTTATTTACCGATTAACTTACATTTACCATTTCTTAAATAATATTTGCATTCCAATTTTTTGTTACAACTTGTTTTGAGTATTGGGTTTGAAAGGTGAGTTTGACAAATTAAGTCAACATTACAATATTTATAAAAAACCGAGAAAATTATTAATTAATATCCAAATGACATAAATACTACTTCTGTGTCAAAATTTTAAGGAATGTTGCCTTTTTTCTTGACTGGGGAAAATCATACAGTAAAAGACATACTACATGTACATATTACACTAAATAATATTTTAGTATTCTCGAATATAATTAAAATTAGTTAATGAATACAAATAGTTTTACTCTATTGAATTGAATGGTAATAATAGATTTTTTGCCAAATTATGACTGCTGTTTGATATTAAAGGTGCACAGAGTTGCCAGATTGGGCGGTTTTGAATTTGATTGTGCGGGTAAAAAATGGTTTGGGCGGGTAGACGAAATTTGGGCTGTATAGGCTAAATTGTATAGGCTTATTGGTTAAAAAGTTTTCATGTACGGCATCCAATCAGTCACCATGATGCTATTAAACACACACTGAAGAGTAGGCTGATGCTGCTGATGCTGCTGATGTTGACGTCGCGCCGCACTTTTAGCCAATCACGAGTGATCAGCAGACGGGATGTTTCATGACTGAGTGATAGAACATTTAGCTGTATATTCAAGCGATCACGATGCAAGAGTGGCCTAAATATGTTACAAACGAATGAGAGAGAGTACACCTGTGGGGGAAGATGATGCGAAGGCTCTTGGTTGATATCAAAGTAACTCTGAAATCAGAGCACAGTTAACTAATTTAATCAAAATCCAAACTGAATATGGGAATATCCTGTCCTGCATCAGAAAGCTGCTGGACTTGATTAGTTTTGACTGTGCAAGAAGTTCTGTAATATGTTCGACAATGTATGGATACTTCACGAAAGACGTGATGTAGGCTAGTTCTGTCTTAAGTTAAAGTGCGGCACGAAAGTAAGCGCATTATTGTTAATTTTTTGTTATCTTATCAATGAATGACACAGTTTTGACTGTCATGTGTGTGCATGAACGAGTGTGAAACCTGCTAATTGCTTCCGATCTCTTATGCTGGGCACTTTTTCCATTTAAAATGCACTAACACTGGAAATGATGCATGTGTTTTTCAGAGTATTGGTACATTTTTTGATTGCCGTTTTGACATGCTGGTGTCTACCTGGACATCTATATTTGGTAATTCTCTTTATTTGCCCTGATTTGATCTGTTTTCCTGGGAAATGTATTTTTTCATATATATTCTTTTATCATCTTTGTTTTGTTTTAAGGAGTTAAAAAGGTCCTTATCAACGCCTTGATTGACATGGCAATAAAAACCTATCACATTATTTTGACAGTTTAAGATTTTGGCGTTTATTTATTTTATTTTATTTTTTGATTGGGCTGGTTTTGGTGAGCTTTTGGGCTGGAAATCGTCCACCTGATAGGAGTTATTTACTGCAGCTACCGATGTACCGGTGTTACAATGGTGTTAGACGCTGTACTGTATCTATCGACGAGAATCAGCATGATCGTTTCATGCTGAAGTTTAATGTACATTTAAATTATGAGCTTTAGGGAGCGGACTGCATAATTAATTAATTCTCTTACCTGTCCAGCAAAAATTCAGCAGCACTTTCTGCATCGCCTGTGTACGCCGTACCGATGTTTACGATCGTTTTTTGTCCTCATCAGTCTTTCTGTCTTCCGGCTTCAGAACTTTTCTGCCTCTACATGTACTGATTCTCCCGTTTTCTCCGCTAGTAAATAATTATTATGTATAAATAAAGTGTGTTTCTTTGTCTACTCTACCATCATATCTACAGAGGCAGCAGCCAATTAGTGCGAGAAACACCTCAAGTCACGTCTTTTCAAGCATGGCGAAATGACACACCGTACGAAATTTAATTATTTTATCTCATGTGAGTGAGTGTACACAATTCAGGTGACTCTTAACGAAAACACAATGTTTTTAATGTGTAATGTGTAAAACGTTTTAAATGCGCCTACTGATTGGACTTTTAATTGCAGATACTGCTAAGAATTCAAGACCTCTGCTGCGACAAAGGCAAAAATCACGATTAAACAGACTAGTTTGAATAGTTTATCTAACATTTATTGGTTCTCACAACAAAAAGAAAAAAAATGGAAATTTGTGCCTCTAATGCTTTGAAAAAAATAATTGGACACCAAAGTATACACCCTATTCATGGAAAGTGCTTTTATAAACGTTAGCCATATATTAAACCTCTGGTAGAAATGGCCATCATTTATCCATTATCCCTTAACCTTTTGGCAGGCAGTGCTCAGCCCTGGCATACAGAGATATCAGTCGACATCTGGCTAAATGGCTGAAATGGACAGCAGCACAGAGTTATAAATATTCAGGTCTACTCTTTTCTACTTTATTGTATTACCACAAACTACATAAACAATGCAGATGAATAGTTTTCAGAGGTTTGTCAACTTAAATAAATTTTTCTTGATAGATTTTCACTCCTGGTGTCAAGGCAAATCAGACCCCTGCATTTGCAACTGAGTTATTCCACCGTGGGTAAAAATGTGAATCAGACCTCAGTTCGTCATAGATAATCAAGCCATCAGCATGCAGATGCCAAAGCCAGGGGTACAATCTCAAATGTATAATCAGGATGAAACGTGTGTGTGTGTGTGTGTGTGTGTTCAAGGCAAGTAACAACTGATCAGTGCAGACTGTGATACGGCATATCTGAACTTCCCTGCTAGAACTTGCTTTTTACATGTTTTTAGTCCCATCGTAATGCCCTTTTGGGCATCAGTGATGTTGGTTAAACGTTGGCCCTGCTCACTTCAGATGGATTCTATTCTGCACTCTAATAGCAGCGTTTAACACTAATGACGGAACACAGCAGCAAAGGGCAAAGGTAAGACTTTGTCTCTTTAACTGTCTGTCAGCTTTGGTTTGGTCACTTGAGGGCACATTAATAAAATGACTATTTGAACTCTGAGGCCATTGGTGCTAGTCTTTTGCTAACTCTGTATGTTATTTCAGGTAAATGGATAATCATTCCGAGTGCTCTTTTATTCCTCTCAGAGTTGAGGAATAAAACAGAATTAATTCACATGATTTCTTCTAGAAAGAAACTTGACCTGCATTTAAAGGAATTTTTGGAGTCAAATATATCCAGGTTAATCTCACAAAACCTGTCAAGAATATGTTTAGGTCATATTCATCCCAAACCATAGGGGGGGGAAATATCGTTTTTTTATTTTCAAAAACTTTTTTTATTTTATGTTTTATTTAATTTTTTAATTTAAATTAATTGTGATCTTTTACTTTTATTCCAGTCTTCAATGTCCAGCGACCTTCAGAAGCATTCTGATATGCTGATTTGCTGACTCAGTATTATAATGTTGAAACGAGTTTTGCTGCTTAATTTTTGAAAAACTTTGACATAGTATATAGCATACAGGTGCATCTCAATAAATTTAGAATGTCGTGGAAAAGTTCTTTTATTTCATTAATTCAACTCAAATTGTGAAAGTCGTGTATTAAATTAATTCAATGCACACATACTGAAGTAGTTTAAGTCTTTGGTTCTTTTAATTGTGATGATTTTGGCTCACGTTTAACAAAAACACACCAATTCACTATATCAACAAATTAGAATATGGTGACATGCCAATCAGCTATCAACTCAAAACACCTGCAAAGGTTTCCTGAGCCTTCAAAATGGTCTCTCAGTTTGGTGCACTAGGCTACACAATCACGGGGAAGACTGCAGATCTGACAGTTGTCCAAAAGACAATCATTGACACCCTTCACAAGGAGGGTAAGCCACAAACATTCATTGCCAAAGAAAGCTGGCTGTTCACAGAGTGCTGTATCCAAGCATGTTAACAAAAAAGTTGAGTGGAAAGAAAAAGTGTGAAAGAAAAAGATGCACAACCAACCAAGAAAACCGCAGCCTTATGAGGATTGTCAAGCAAAATCGATTCAAGAATTTGAACTGGCGAGTGAACTCCACAAGAGAATTTAGGGAACTGAGGTGGGGTCAAGGCATCATGAGCCACCACACACAGATGTGTCAAGGAATTTGGCTATAGTTGTCGTATTCCTCTTGTTAAGTCACTCCTGAACCACAGAAAACGTCAGAGGCTTCTTACCTGGGCTGAGGAGAAGAAGATCTGGACTGTTGCCCAGTGGTCCAAAAAGTCCTCTTTTCAGATGAGAGCAAGTTTTGTATTTCATTTGGAAACCAAGGTCCTAGAGTCTGCAGGAAGGGGGGAGAAGCTCATAGCCCAAGGTGCTTGAAGTCCAGTGTTAAGTTTCCAAACGTCTGTGATGGTTTGGGGTGCAATGTCATCTTCTGGTATTGGTCCATTGTGTTTTTTGAAAACCAAAGTCAGATTTGGCACTAACCACACTGCCAAATGCACCAAAGGTTGGTTAAATGACCATGGTGTTGGTGTACTTGGCTGGCCAGCAAACTCACCAGACCTGATTCACCATAGATTATCTATGGGGTATTGTCAAGAGGAAATTGAGAAACAAGAGACCAAAAAATGCAGGGTCACTGTCAAAGAAACCTGGGGTCCATACCACCTCAGCAGTGTCACAAACAGATCACCTCCATGCCACGCCGAATTGAAACAGTAATTAAAGCAAAAGGAGCCCCAACCAAGCATTGAGTACATGTACAGTAAACTAACATACTTTCCAAAATGCCAACAATTCACTAAAAATGTTTTTTTTTTATTGGTTTTAAGTATTCTAATTGGGTGAGGATAGTGAATGGTGTGTTTTGTAATTGTGAGCCAAAAAATCATCACCAATTAAAAAGAAACCAAAAGACAAACTTACTTCAGTCTGTGTGCCTGGAATTTATTAATCACGGACGTTTTCACAATTTGAGTTGAATTTACTTGAAACTAAATAACGTTCCACGACATCTAATTTCATTGAGATGCACATGAATATCCACAAACATATTAAGCAGAGACAAAAATGGCTTTTTTTTTCAAATGATAATACAAAATGTCTTGAGAGCAAAATAGGGATATTAGCATGCTTTTTGAAACGTGAATGCAGTATGCTGAAAATTCAGTTTTGCCATCACAGGAATAATTACATTATTCATTACCAGCATATTTTAAAATGATATAATATTTCACAAGTGTTTGTTGTTTTTATCTTAATAAATGGCAGCCTTAGTGAGCATAAGGATATCTTTCAAAAACTTAAAAAATAGTAGCTACTCAAACCATTTCACCAGTAGTGTAATTTCTTTTTGGGCAAAGCATGAGCTGAAAATGACAGGTTTCATGAGATTCCCTCTCTTATTGCGTGATTCTCTCATATGTGCATATGGTTTTAACAAAGGCACAAACACAAGATCCTTTGTTTGCCTTCAGAATTAGCCAGATAAGAAGTTTTGGAGATTTACCAAGTGAACTTCAGCAAGCAGTGTGAAAGAATACACAAATCCTGCTGTCATCTCAACATTCATCTCTCAGCAGAGCGTATTTGTTCTAACCATGACCTAAAGCATTGCAAAATCATCAACACACTGGGAAACCAAGGCCATGCATTTTCACCAAGTCCTTGATATGACAATATCCCCCCGTATAAACGTCCCAGTGCTCAATTTACTCTAAATGATGCTGGCAGAGGGAAAACAACTTCTAAATCGTCAAGTTTTCTTATGTTTTGATCATTAAGAATACATAATGAGATAATTTATGATATAAAGTGAAGGGAGAGTTGACATAAAGTAAACAAGGTTCAGGCCACATGCATGTAAATGTGGTGAGTCAAGATATTCATCACAGATTAGCACAATTAAAATTCAGTTTCTGGTATCTATGCAGGTTTCTCAAGTAATGAGATTAAATTAATTTGCCCACACACTCAATGACCAAAGCAACCTAAGTAAGCTATGCATTCTAACATTTAAATAACAAAATATCTCCTAAAAAAAACAATGCATTAGATGAGAATTATTTGAATTAGTATTGAATGAATCTGATGATTCAAAAACTGAAAATGAGGTGATTTTCTACTGGAAAGATGCATGTGTTATTTCCCTGTGCACTGATATAAAAAAATTATGGACATATTCTGCAGCTCAGTTATGAATATTAAGTTATAGTCATCAGCTGTCATAACACAAGCACATTTTAGGCTACACAGCACAGGACAAACATTCTGTCATCTTTTTCTGAGACCAATTTGCATCCCATCACCATTATTATTCAAAGGACTATTGGTAAGGGTGGACAGTTTATCAGTCTAAGTCAACATGAGAATAGAAGGTGATGATGATCGAGGACGCATCCCTTTTTATGCTGATCACACGATCAAGCTCTTGGTCAACTGTATATACTGTATAAGTTATATAATATGTAGGTGCACCTGCAAGACTGAAGATTGCACATTCAGCATGCTAAAATAAATTCTTTTTTTGAAGGTCGACCCTATTGTAGTATGAAATGTAGTATCTGTATTCATTGTTCACATACTGCAGGTGTAATTCGACAACTTTAAACTACTTTTTAAATGAACGAATCAATCCGTTTGATTGGCTGAGTGACGTTCCAGAAGTGTTGATATAACAGTCACAGCATACGGACTTTTCACTATTTGTCACTTCTATTGTCTGTGTTTGTACATTCCAAACAGATTGTCAGCCTGTGCATTAGTGGTGGGGATTTTTCTGCGGGATAACTATGTATTTAAAAGCGAGTCATTTGAATCATTCACTCAAACAAACTGATTCATTTCAAAATGCAAGTTGTGTGGGTTGCTCGGACACTCATAATTGTTGGAGGCTTTTGTTGAACTATTTTCACTGGTGGAGAAAAGTAATCGTCAATATTGTGACTAAAATGTAAGTTAATCAATGTTAACTTGTTTAATTAGCTGTCATATAAAGTCAATGTTTGTCAAATTATAGACATTTGAGTGGGAAAAACTGTGTGCAGTTCATCACTACCAAAACTAATTGAATTGAGCTCCATTATAGTCTTGTATGCTGGTAAGATATATTGGGCTCTACACACCTTGGTAGACCTTACGATACATTTCTTCAGAGGTTGACAACTAAATTTATAAAGCTAATCATTGCCAAGCTTGTCCTTGACAATAAGGACGCATAAAAGTCATTAACAATCATTTAATTTTTCCTCTAGCACAATAATGATGTTACCCAGCATTATATGCCTGGTGACTCCTGTGGTCACAGTTTGTTCCCTTTGGCTGGTAGATGCGGTAACTATCATTAATCTGGCAAAAAGCCTCTTTCTTCACTGACAGCCATTGAAAAGTAGTCGTGTATTCTTATGAAATACATCTTTGCAAGCAACATATCAATCTGAAATATTTCATTTTATTATGGTATATATTACTAGTGCCCAGTTTGTCTTTGAAAGGTTCCTAAAAGCATTTACTTGCGGAGACTCGTTCATGGTTCTGGGCTCATACTAACACACTCCACTGAAACGATTTACTATATAAGTTAAGCCAATGTAAGCATGCCACTATTATTTATGCTATTTATTTGACTGAAGCACTTCCTTTGATCTGTGATTTTACTGTAATTTTCTTCCCAGAATGCACCCCTATTAGTTGTGGCTCCAGAATGTCCCTAGTACCTGCACAGCGGGCTCTCTCGTGTAGGCATCTGCTGCTGGCTCTAAATCTCCTCAAATAGCAGATTTCTGCAGCTGTTAGTGGCACCCGTACAATGTAGTGATGCTCTAAATCTCCTCAAATAGCAGATTTCTGCAGCTGTTAGTGGCACCCGTACAATGTAGTGATGCTTTAGTGTTATACAGTACATTCCTGCTCCTAAATAGTGCCTTTTTCATTGCCACTTTGACGCACAAAGAACGTAACATGATTTTAAAGAGCGTTTTGATGGTGTTTTAGCCTATGCCACGCAATTACTTTAGGCTGAAAATGACAGGAGAGAGTCTATGGGCTGAATCACAGCCACTGTAACAGTGTTTTGTGGTTTACTTAAGTTCTAATTCAAACTTCAGACAGAATGAAAACAACATGAAATAATACAATTCCACTCGGCCAACTTCTGCGTATCACAACATGGTCCATTATGTGTTCCACACCATACTGCTGGTGAACTGCTTTCTTCAATTCAAAACTCTTATGAATTATTTGGATTCAGCCTTCAGAAGCATCAGAAATTGCAGCTAGCTGGTTGCTGGATGGAAGTGTATGTTGAATGTAAAGAACACATCTTGTGCTCTTCATGCAAAAGAATCCAATTCTCTTAGGACTCTGTTTTATTCCACTGTAGACCATTGCTTTTATATATTTTTATTATTATATGAGCTTTTATTTTAGAAACTAGTAGCCATGTAGAAGCTAAATATGGTTTAAATGCAAAGGGTTTTTAAAGCATTTTTAAACCACAGAAAGGCAAGACAACTTGGTTCCGGTTCAATTCAATCCCCCTCTGACTGACACACAAAGTGAAAACAATTAGCGTCTAATATAGCATCCGCCACGCTTCGGTGTCCCACGAGTCACCACCTTAGTTTCGTTCATGCCAACATCCTGACAGTTCAAAACCTTAAAACCAAAATGTCTGGGATAATATACAATAAGCGCAGTCTTGCAGAAATAATAATTGTATTGCATCAGAAACCTAGTGCCTCTGAACCTTTGATGTGCCCTCACGTTAACACATATGGAGGAAACTTCAATGCAGAAATATCATTAATGTTCTCCAGTGCTACATCGCCCTCTACTGTTCACTGTGCAACACCTGCAGGGGACTCAAATATAGTAACCAGTGCCGGAGCCATTAAAGTGAATGAATAATGAAAAATTCATTAAAACGGAACAATAACAGGACTATATGTTAGTAATATAGCTTCCTGACTTGAAGAGTCAGATTAAAATGCTTTAGGGTGCAAGTGTTTGGTATAACAAAAAGACTGCCCAATAAACCTTAGAACAACAGTAGTCTAGCCGATAAAAGAAAGCAGTCTGTCTTCATATGCTTATAATTCAGCAATTATTTGCAGGCTTTTGTCAAAGAAACAAAACATGATGGTCTAAGCACTGATTATATTAGGTGCAACAAGGGTAGGATCCATGTCTTGATTTTGAATAAATAACTTTAATGAGAGTGAAGCAAAGTAAACATAAAAATAGCATAAAATCAACTAAATTAGAGAACAGTACACTTGTGAAAAACAAACACAAGTTGTCAGAAACGCATAATACCATAGTAACCCATGGTACATGATTCACGCCAAATGAACGGTTTAGATGAAAGCCACCACATCTTTGACAGTTAACATGATGAAAAAAAAAAAAGGAAAATATGTCTAAAGTGCCCGTTGTTACATAAAACACAAACCAACTATAAAGTGCAAGATTTTAAAATGCAGAGGGAAAAACTTCTGGGGGATTGGGGAGATTAGGTACCCCTTTTAAAATTTTTTTATTTTTTTTTTAGTTGTTCTCTTTAAAAGTCAGCCCATATATGCTGATGTCATTGACAAAAAACTTCACCCAAAAACACAAGGCAGTGGCTCCTATATATTGCACCTATGACAAATTTTAAAAGCCTTTGTTAATTTTTCTCACATCATATTTTGTGTACTTTTTGCAAACTCTGAGCTCTAGTAACAAAATGACAACACAACACACTAACAAATCAGAGTAGTCATAATAACCCATTATCATATTCTTTGAGTGAAATTTCTAAATTTACTGTAACATATAGAGTATGCAGTGCATACAGTGAAAGACACCCTTCAGTGAACAAATAAAGCATTTTAATCTTTTTAAAGATTATTTTTTATCTGATTAACAATAGAAAACCACTGCCCTGCAGAGGTCATATATTTCTGGTTAATTTATTTTAGGCATTTATTTATTTATTAAAAATCTGTCATTCGGCATAAATCTGCATCTCGGGTCTGAGCTCTGTCTGATGAAAACCTGTGTGGCCCACAGCTGTGGAATACAGTCTGTTACTATGAAGCGGCATGCAGCCGTAGTTTGGGAAAACACCCGAACTAGCTCGGCTGGTCTTAGGGGCTTTCGGATGTATGGATACATAGCTTTCGGAATAGTCTGAGCGAGATGGCACAAACATACTGTGAGTTCTTGTCCTACTTTGGGAAGAGAATGGCAGTCTGTGGTCTCGCTCCAGAGTCATTTTCGATTGACCAGCTGGATGGCGTGTTTTAACACTCTGCGATCTCTTAGACCTCTGAGGGTCCCTGCTTATTGTACGAATGTACTGGTAGTCTTCTTTAGAGTTGCTGAGAGTCTTATACATCAGCCTGTCCTGGTTGCGGTTTGCAACACCGAAACTATCACTGGACCTGGTATGTTTGAAGTCAGGGCAGCTGTATTCCTTATGTAGGGTCAGGTTGCGTGGCAGTGCTATGGACTCGAGCCTGTGTTGAGGATAGTTGTGCATGGATCGACTCTGCTTCATTTTAAGAGCTGATCTGGCTCCCTGCCCACTGCCATGCCTGTCTGACTTTGAGGGCACCGGCATACCAGGCTCAGAAAGTGGGTGCTCTGGGGAGTAATGGGACACCATGGTCACCCTGTACTTCCCATCAGCCCCTTCAGTTGAAATCAGCATCTCCTTCCCAGAGTTTGACCTGCTTCTAGTGTGCATTGTTTCTTGGCACTGACGGTCGCCTCTTACAAGATGGGGCTGGGACACAACTGGACCCAACAGCCTTTCTTTGGCTGCATTTTCCTGCTTAATGGACTGAATGAAATGTCGATCAGATAAAACAGAATTAAAAGCCTCGTAGAGTGAAGGGTTCTTCATTCTTGGCTGGAGACCAACATCTCTGGTCATGAAATCAGACTCATTGTTCACCGGGAGGTTGCGTAGAGGCTTGTGGTAGTTCTCGGTATTACTCATCACCTTTGATGAACGAGAGGGCAGTTTGCGGAGCGTATAAGAGAGAGTGTATCCATGACTGTTCTCTCTGTGTTGATTGTATCGAGCCTCTGAATAGGGGCTGTACCTATATTGAACCTTCCCATCTTCAAAGTAGGGTCGCACTTGCTGGATGTCCGATGGTGGTGGTTTTTGGTAAGCTTTGCTCTGGCTACCTTGACGCTGGAGGAAGAAAAACTTGTCCTCTGGTGGAGTGTGCATTGACCGCACCCTGCGGATGGTGGGGTAGACAGAGGCTCCATCCAATGGCGGATACCTTGGTCCTCTATGTTTATGGAGACCGACTGAGGAGTAGTCTTCCCGTTGACCCTTATATTTAATGGACTGGTGCAGGGATCGTGGCGCAAGGGTATTGCAGTAGTTTCTTGAGAGAACTCTGGGATGGGGACGCCCATCGTCAGGCTGATAATAAGGGGTGCTTTGCCCAACTGGACTCGACCACTGTTGGGAGTAAGCAGACCTCTGGTCTCTGGGTTTGTACTGATACACCACACTTGGTGGAGTACTTGAAGCTTGTGGAAGAACTTCGTGCACTGAAGCAGGCATGGACGTTTCTGCCAATATGGCTCGAAAGTTGGCAGCATTAGCTGCCTGCTTGTTGTGCAGCGCTTCAATGGCTGAATGACTATCCAAAGAAGAGAATCTCTCTGAAGGAGTTGGCTGTAAACTTCCATGTACCTCCATCTCCTCATCAAGGCTTGATCCACCTCCATCTGTACCAACTCCAACATGGCGGATGTTATCTCTCATAGTTGTCTGGCTCTCTGGAGCCCGCTGAATCTCAGGACCTCTGTGAGGAGAGAAATCCTGACAGGGCACATCGGTGCACTGGCCACCAGCTGGTGCATCACAACCATCAGAAAAGCTGAGTCCACTCTCACTGCCATGGCAGGCGCAGGTGCTGCGTAGGCTGCCTGCATCGGTGTGGCTCTCAGTAGACATGGTGCTTGAAGGATCTGGGAAGGTCCTGCTAGACACATACCGCTCCTCTCTATCAGATGTATGTAGAGGAGGAGGAAATTGAAGTGTGAAGAGTGGGTTCTGATGATGAACGGGAGAAACAGGTGTGGGAGGTTCAGAGCTCCAACGTTTGCTGAGTCGAGTGGCCCGTTGGGCAGATTCAGCTAGCGCTAGAGCAAGCATACGAGCAGCACTCTTTACTGCAGGCTGGGGAGTAATGAGAGACACAGACCTCACTAACCCAGGCGTGCATTCAAATGTCACTGCACCTAGATGGAGAAAAACAAACCAACATACTTTTAAATAGAGGAACAAAGGGCTAAAATACAACTTGAAAGTGTGGTTAAATTCAAACTTTCTTTACTTTCTGGTGGTCCTAAATATCCTATTCCACATATTCCGTTAGGTCAAATGCTAGCTGTGCTAACATTGTTGGCTTCTCTCAATGACATTATTAGCTGCCTCTATCCCAAAATATTCCTTCAGGTAAAATGCTATAGCTAACATTTGTTAGTTTTCTCTTGCAAACATTCCCAGCAAGGAGTATTCATACCCTTAAGCTGGTTCCAGGGGGAAAAGTTTTGATTTTGCAAAGTTAAACTAACAAAACAAAAGTACAATATTTTGAAACACATTAGGGCTGTAAAAATATACAAAGCTCTTAATTTATTTACTTCTGTAATTAACAGCTTAATACCTTCAGTTACTGTTTTAAGGAGAGTAAACAAAATAATGAGTGTTGGGTTTGGCCATTTTTGTGGATGGCACTTGTAGTGGAACATATGTTACTTTATATAAATATATGGATAATTTTATTATATAGTATGAATACAAGAATGGTGCTGACCTGAGTCTGCTCTTCTGTGCTCCCTGACATCTGCGGATCTACTTTCTGCTTTGCAAAAGCTTGCAGAACGCTGATGGCCTTCACCACCTTTTGTGGACACACTGGGCTTTTTCACAAGGGACATAATGTCAGATGGACAGGACACAGTACTACTCTTTACCACTGAGCTCTTTGCGGTGCTCTCATGGCCAGTCTTAGAGCTGCCCAGTTCCAGATTACTTGAGGTGACTGGCACTTCTTCTGAGCGCAGTGGGATAATATCAGGTGGCTGGGAGGGACTTGTGACTTTGTCAGAATTCTTTGACTCTGTGTGGCTGCCTCCCACCTTCTTGCGACTGCCTCTTTTCTTACTTTCAGATAGAGTGGGATCAACCAGCTGTGTGGACTGAAAGGCCAATGGGTCTATGTCTAAGGAGGCTATGCCTATAAACTCAGAATCTGCTGCAGGGTGGGGTGGAGATATTAGAGCTGGCACACAAGAGGAAGAGGAAACGGTGTCCTTCTTGTGGTCTTTGAGACTGGACCGGGAGTCTCCAGTCAATCTGCTGTCCAGCAGCTCCTCATTGAAGGAGATTGATAAAGCATCACTGGTGGAGAGCGGTCTACGTGGACGATAGATATGTGATCCACCTGAGACAAAACATCAGAGATCAGCCCATGGATGAATATATAGTAACAACTGTAAAACAGCTGACAAATCAATGGAAACAACTGTATTAAAGGTTCTGTAATGTTGCTCTTTCTCCTAAACCACACCACCAAAAGCATGTCAGCAAACCCCGGAGACACATTAACAGAGACAGATGTGATATCTCAGGAAGCATATTTCAATGTTATGTGTTAGGCAGTAGAGAGTGGTATAAAAAATGCTTAGAACACCTTTAAGTATGGAAATGGAAAAAAGTGAAATATGATTTTTACCCTCAAAGTTATGTGAAGAGGACAGAGATTCTTCACTTTTAGCAGATCGTAGTGTTCCATTGTCTCCTCTTCCACCTATAAAAGTAAGCCAGAGTTTAACAACTATATTTTTCTTTTTTTATCCTGCTGACCACATATACCTACACTACTGTTCAAAAGTTTGGGGTCAGTGTGATTTTTTTTTTTAATTTTTAGGAAATTAATAATGCATCCTTGCTTACTAAAATTAAGTTGATCAAAAGTGACAGTAAAAACTTTTATATTCCCACAAAAGATTTCTATTTCAAATAAATATGCTGTTCTTTTGAACTTTCTATTCTTTAAATAATCAGGAAAAAATATGTTTCATAATATTAAGCAGAACAACTGTTTTCAGCATTGAAAATAAAAATTTTTACTTAAGCACCAAATCAGCATATTAGAAGGATTTCTGAAGGATCATGTGACACCGAAGACTGGAGTAATGACCGCTAAAAATTCATGCTTTTCCACAACAGGAATAAATTACATTTGAAATTATTACACACTTATTTTAAATTGTAGAAAATAGCTATTTCTAATGAACAGTTCCATCATTACTTGTGAGCATTGCATATAGTGTGAAAATCATGACTAAAATGCCCTCTAGGTTAGGCAGCTCACAAGGATTTGGAAAGAATACAGGTTGATATTGAAAAGAGAGTCAAAGCTGCACCTGGAAGGGGAGTGGTTTTCATCTCATTGGGCTCACTGGGGTGACGGTGCAGTTTGGGCTTGGCAGTAGCAGAGGACTTTCCCAAATTAAAGAAGGAAAACCAGTTTCCCACAGGAGACTTCTTCCCTTTGGTTGAGCCCTTTTTCCTGTATTTACCAGCAACAATTACCAGTTACTACTTCACATCTGCATTTTCCTAAAAGATGAAAATACCACAATACTAAAACCAGTACAAACTGACAGACCTCTCAGAAGGGAAGTCTATGACGGTGTGGAACTTTCCCTGCAGGGCGCCAGGCCCCCCTCCCACATCAATATACTTGCTGTCCGGAGACACAGGAGAGATGAGCTGGGCTTGAGTTCGGGCCTGGGCTTCCTCTAGAGAAAGCAGCTTGGTGGATGGAGAGCTCACCAGTAGAGACTTGGGTCGAGCTAAAGTCGTGTGGCCTATGGATTCAAGTTAGAGGTATGAGCTCATTTAAGATCCTCATTAGTAGAGTTTCATCTAAACATCAATTCTGGTGGGAGGAGAATCGCAGAGGCTCATTTCTCACCTGTGCTGTGGCGGATCAGAGTGCTGAGTTTGGGACTGAACAGAACATCAATGTGATTAAGGATGAACTCAACAACAACCGACTGAACGCGAACTTCCAAGAAAGCAGAGGTGCCGCTGAAACACGCCGACTCAATCTGTTTAGACCTGCAGCAATGAATGAGGAACAATGAATGAATGCAACTTTTCGACACAAATAACATCTTCATAGACAAATTTTCCAAAAGGTATTAGTAAAATCACCTGAGAAGGTTTGGAGCCCAGACAATTGCGAGGTTTTTGCAGTGCATGTTGGTGACAGCACTGTAAGTCCCCATACGTGATAAATGTCTCATGAGAAACTCAAGAGTCCTGGAAACAAAGCATAAGAACAAATGGATGAACTATGACTTTAAATATAAACAAAAACAAGTATTTTTACATTAGTTGTCACACATTAACTCAACACCCTAATGAGCACAAAAGAATGATGTAATCATTTGCACTTCTCTTTTTCATCAGTAGAGGATGCTGTGCGTTCATCTAACCTGTAGTGTGGTGGAGGCAGCTGCTGTATGACGTCATGGACTTTGACCAGCCTCTCCTCATCAGTGGCTGCTGGTACAGCATCCTGGGAAAATATGCCAAAGCATCACCTCTCTGTTCCGATACTGCTACTACACAGTTGCAGAACATACGTGTGTCCGTGTACTGTAGCAGTGGTTAGATGCTTACTGAAAATTTCTCATATAGCTGGTAGGTCAGCAGTGGGTTTGGCAGCTCCCGGAAGTAGAGTTTGCACAGCGATCCCACTGAATGAATGTCCTGGACGTAGTTGTCCTTAGGGGATCTGGAAACATGCCTCCGAGTCAAACTCATGCTATAGACACAAGAGGGTTAATGCATTTTTGGTCGTTAATAGTACAATAATTATATTTTTAAATAATAAAATATAAATAATAAAAATGTATTTTTTTTTTAAACAACAATTTTATCAGAAAGGGGAAAAGACCGACAAATACTGTTTTTTAAATATAGATATATAATATATATATATATATATATATTTATATAATGGTTTAACAACAATATTAAGCAGAACACAGTCCTCTTTTTTTTGTTTATTTGAAACATGCTAATAATCTAAATGTTTCTTGAGCGCAAATCATATTGAAGATTGAGACGGATCATACCCTGTGACACTGAAAAGTCAGCTTGCCATTGCAGGGAATAAAATTGCATTTTTAAATAGATGAAACAAAAAATTGTTCTTTAAATGGTCAATGATCATCGTTTTAATATACGCTAGATTAAAAATTTTTTTTTTATTTAAATCGCAGGGAATTGTTCTTATGAATAGATATCGTACCAAAGTGATGATGTATGGCCTTCCTTTATCGTGGTGCGCATATGACTGATCTTAAAAACTATATGGCTCGTGTTATCGTCTGGTCAGAACTATTATTCCAGCCACTAAAGATAGATTCACAAATAACATGCCTGATTTATCTTAACTGCTCTGTGTACCCATAAATACACTTGAACTAGACAAAATGACTAGCAACATGGGCACTATCTTCTAATGCATTAGAAGCTGTTGCCCCCATCAAATTAAAAAAGGTTAGAGAAAAACATACTGAGCCATGGTACAACAGTAATACCTATTCTCTCAAGAAAAAAAAACGTGTAGTCTTGAGCGCAAATGGAGAAAAACTCTCCAGCTCCAGCTCTAAAAGCGGCCAGGGCCGAGCATATCCACAAACTAATAGAAAATAACCAAAACAATGCAAGGTTTTTATTTAGCACAGTGGATATATAAAGGGGTCATATGATGCGATTTCAATTTTTCCTTTCTCTTGGAGTGTTACAAGCTCTTGGTGGCCTAAAGAAGATCTGTAAATTGCAAAGACTAAAGTCTCAAACACAAAAAGATATTCTTTATAAAAGTTAAAGAGTCAACCACGCCCTCCTAAAAACGCCTCGTTCTAACACGCCTCCACATATTTATGTCACTATGTGGGAAGATTTGCTTAACGCGCCCAAATGTTCACGCAAAGAAAGAAAACATAACTTATTCTTGCTGTAGTATTGTTGCCACCGCAGCCATGTCGTGGAGACGCTGTGTGATTCGTTGTGAAAGCGAAACTACTGTGTTTGGTCTTCCAAAAGAGGACGATATTCACTTTGTCATGCCTAGAGCTGATCCGTGCTTGTTGCTGAGGAAATACATCAACTTCGTGTTGTGGATTGCTGGATCGGCTTTCACCGTTTTCACCACTCCTTCGCCGGGACCGCTGTTCTCAACCCTGCTGCCTCAGCTCACTCTTGCCCGGCTTCGGCTTTCGCTCACGCTAGGTCGCTGTGTTTTTCGTTATGAAAGCGAAACTACTTTATTTGGCCATCCAAAAGAGGACAATATCCGCTTCGCCATGCCTGAAGCTGATCTGTGCTGGTCACTGAGGGAATACTTCAACTTAGTGAGGTGGATCGCCGGCACATTTTATGGAGAACTGTTTACTGAACCTGGGAGAGTAACGTTAGACTAAACTGCCGGCAGTTCTGACTCACGTAAGTACGTTTCTTTATCATTGCCCCCCCCAAAAATGATGATGCAAACGTGAGTTTTGGGCAGTGTAGAATAGCACTTGCAGTTTGTCATTTCTCTGATCACAAATGCAGACATGGTTTTATGTTTACACGGCACGACGCGTAAAAAGACAGTATAAGTCATATAATCAGTAATTATGTCCCCACGGATGCAACAAATGCCTCATTTGTAAAGGGTTTTAATGTTTTCGTCTCGTCGCTCCATCACAGTATGGTAAGGGGCATAACATTTCCATCACACGTTGAGGTATTCGGCCAATCACAACAAACTGGATAGCTGGCCAATCACAGCACAACTCGCTTTTTTAGAACGATGAGCTTTTTAAAAATCGACGCGTTGCAAAAAGGCGGGCTAGAGGGGCAACAATAATGTACAGTATGTGGAAAATAATGTGTTTTTTTAACCTTAAACGCATAAACATTTCATTACACCAAATAATGATCTTTTTAGCAACATCATATGACCCAAACAAAGAACCAGACGCCACCCAATCTAAATATTCCCTTACAGTTTAATAGTAATGACTTTATGACTTTCTTCACTGATAAAATAGATAACATAAGAAATACAATAAAAAATGTAGAGTCTACAGCGTATAATACTTCAGCTTCATTCATCGCACCAAAAGATAAAACTGCAGTGCTTTACAACTATAGGACAGGAAGAGCTAATTAAACTATCACTGCATCTAAACCAACAACATACCTATTAGATCCTGTACCCACTAAATTAATAAAAGAGTTGTTACCTGTAGCAGAAAAACCGCTTCTCAATATTATTAACTCGTCGTTGTCTTGGTCACGTCCCAAAACCATTCAAGCTAACGGTAATTAAACCTCTTATTAAGAAACCACAACTAGAACCTAGTGAACTGTCAAATTACAGACCCATCTCAAATCTTCCTTTTATGGCTAAAATTTTAGAAAAAGTTGTCTGCGCTCAATTGTGCTCCTTCCTGCAAAAAAAAAGATCTCTATGAAGAATTTCAGGTTTCAGGCCCCACCATATCACAGAAACTGCACTTGTTAAAATTATAAATGACTTGCTTCTTGCATCAGACCAAAGCCGCATCTCATTGCTAGTTTTACTTGATCTTAGTGCTGCGTTGAACACTATCGATCATGACATACTCCTAGATAGATTACAAAACTATACGGGTATTCAAAGGCAGGCTTTAAGATGATTTAGATCCCACCTGTCCGATCGCTACCACCTTGTTAATTTAAATGGGGAGTCATCTCAATTATCACAAGTAAAATATGGAGTGCCACAAGGATCTGTCCTAGTTCCTCTGCTATTTTCAATATACATGTCGCCCCTTGGTAATATTATTAGAAAATACATGATCTTATACCCAATTTATAGTCTCTGCATGGCTACCTATAAGTTCTACGGTTCAAAAAATATATTACTTCTTAAGGCCATTAATGGTTTAAACTCCTGCGTACCTAATAGTCTTTACCACGCTACAATCCATAACACTCCTAAGGTCGAAAAACTCTGTTTAAATCTAGATTAAAGACACATCGCTTTGGCCAAGCATTCAAATAATGTCTCTCATAATCTTGTACTGCAGTTACATCTGATCAAATGCACATTATTCTTCTTTAGTTTGGGTTAAACAAATACATTTTGCCTGGTTGGAACAGCAGCTACGCTAATTATGTCTCTATTGTTTCTCTGTTTTTTGCCAGGGTTAGGATTTACACAGCTCAGTCGGATCAAGAACACTGAGAAGAGATGACTGCCAACCCCTCAGAGGTCCAGATTGGTAGGTCTGTATGATGCAAACCATGAAACAACATACAGAACTACCACATTTTGCTATAAGTTTGATTGCATCATATAATAATTGTGGTTAATAGTGTTCATCATCTGTTTGATTACGTCTTTAATTGATTTTTCCGTACATTTCTGCCATATGTACATTAACTGACAGTCACCACTGATAAGCTACCACTAAATATTGTAGAAAAAAGATGTAAAGTTGCTTTGCAACGATTTGTAACGTAAAAAGCGCTATACAATTAAACTTGAATTGAATTGAATATTATGTTGTCAATATACTGTATTTTGGTCAAAATAAAGTAGCCTGGTGACATAAGACACTCTTTAAAAACATTTTTTTTTTTAAATCATACCGACCCAAACCTTAGAACAGTAATGTATTTTGATTTCTATTAATTTTCCAAGCCTAAAAAATAAATAAACCTCACCTTAGTTTCTGAATGTTAGACGAAATCCCAGATAAGCGGTAAATTCCATCCACGACTCCATGCTTCTCAATAAACTCAGTGCAGCTTCTGATGACCTGTGGAACTGTTGGACCAAAACATTAAATCTGCACTTTAAATATGCATTATGCATAATTACTTTTCAATGAAAGATTTAGATGCAAAAACATCCTCTAATGTCTCTCTCTCTCCTCTCACCATCATGGCCTGAGTTAAGCAAATGTTCTCCAAGGTCACAGCCGAACACTCTCTCTTTCAGGATACCTCGCTGTTTCAGCTTCTGCTTGGTGGGACGCGACTTCATGAACGTGCGCAGAAATGTGATCAGCTTTCCATGCTTCTTAGACACTACAGACAATGAAAATAAAACGTTTAAATCAATGCTGCCAGCTAGTAACAAACTGTACCTCTAAATAACAGTTTTCTGTTAAAATTAACAGAAAACTGCTATAGAGGAAAAAAAAATTCTTCTGCCTTCAAAAGTGTTTTTAATCCATTTTATTTAATTACAATGATCAACTGGTGAGTCAATAATATATTTTAATGAACTAATGAAATAATAATCAAGTGTCATCACTCTAATTGATGAAATGTAGGGTATTATATCTTTATTTTCACAATGAAATTAAATATTCTGGGCAAAAGTGTACCTGGTTTGGCCAAAGAGTTGGTCACATTTGAGGGGATTTTCTCACTAATGAGTTCCACACATTCAGAAGGAAAGAATCCCACCTTTGAATGGAAAAAAAAAAAAGAACAACGAATGCGTTAAATCCAAATAAAACAAAAAACGCTTCATAGTCACGTCATTTCAAAGGGCAAAATATCATAACTACTCTTGATCTCTGAATCTATTAAAGACACATCTGTGAATAAGTCTGTAATCCCTCTGTATATAAAATTTCAATCTGCGCAGCACAATAGAATAGATATTATAGTCTGCATATCAGTAGCAATTACGTTAACGACACGAAAAAAAAAAAACAAAAGACGTAAACGGCATGCTACACCCACTTGAAATCCATGTTTGCCCCTCCACCAGCCAGTGTCTTCTTTAGGAGGCATATCAATCACTGACACTATGTCTCCTACCTTTTGAGGAGAAATTACACTTCAGTTAATACCAAATCCAAATATATTATGCAACAACATTTTAAAAAATATATATACATATACCTCAAAAGAGAGTTCATCTGCTGCTTGGGCGATGTAGCGCTTTATGACATGGGCCGCAGCTACAGCGGGAACATTAATAGAGGATTCATCATGAACCAGCAGGTGATTCCCTTTGTTATCAATCTAGGAGAGTGAAGAAAGACAAAATAAATATATGAACACATGCAAATAATCAGCAACCAATGAAACATCACCATGTGTAGTGATTTCACATTTCCTCTTATGATGACCCTAAAGGTGCAACATCAGTGTAAAATATGCACAATATGCTGGGAAAGAGCAAGCAAACAGCTTGTCGAGACAAGTAAAGTCAGGTGTCTCTTATCCTTGTTAATGACTAACTGCATAAAAAAAAATAGGTGTGAACTGTTGTTTTATACACTAAGGTCTGAAGTCAAGTTGTTAAACACACCGTGCTACGGCCAATTCGCTCCCAATCACCCCTGCATTTAAGAGGCAGGATTTGGGCAGGCAGCCACATGAAGCTTTCAGGTATAGTGTAGGTTAAAAATCAGGAGAGACATTTATACCTCCATCCATGTGAGTGCTGGCCCGCAGTTGATCTTGTTATCAGCAATGGCTGAAAGATGGGAAATGTATGCAGTAAGCATCTGGGAAAGTGTCTGTGGAGAAAGAACAGAAACAGAGCAGGGATAATGGACAAAGAGACCATTTTTAACACTCTCAATGTGCTCCCTTTGAGATATAAGCCTTTGATCCAACACAATAGCTTGGTTCCAAAGCCTAGCGAGTGGCCTCATTGTCTGCTATCTACATAGACAACAACTGCTCCTTCTAAGGGAGCATCCAAACTGAAATGAGCCTCAAAAGACTGATTTAAAATGATCTACATGGGCAGCAACATAGTGTGGCACATAAATAGATCTCTGTACAGGAAGCATGTGTGAGATGTTAGTATGTTGCTAAGCGAACTACACAATACTCTAATAGGAATAAAAAGTACACAACACACAAATATCGCAAGAGACGAGCTCCGGAAGTAAAAATCCCCTTTATTTTCCTCATATATTCGTAATTTTTGAAAATAAACTTTTGAAGACAGACATACTGTGAGCTATGAAGTTTTTAATTGATGGTATTTGCTTTTGTTGAAGCCATCAGCCCTTATTATTTCAATCATATTTAACTATGTAATTCATGGTGGAAAAACTACATTACCCATGATTCTGCAAATAAATCTCCACTAATCAAAGAATTTAAACAAGCAAATTGCACCAAATGAACTCTTCACTACCATGAAGCATTGCAAATGAGTGTAATTGAGTGTACTTAATAGTTGTGGTATCGGCATTTGCTTAAATAAAGTTTGTATTGTGGCTTGTAACTCTTAAACAAAGACTTTTTTAAAATCCCTATGGGAAAAATGAATGGAAAAAATACTTCCAGAACCAAGGCTGCTGAAATAGTGAAATTGCAGTCCATTGAGAAAATAGTGATTTTTTAAATTAGATTTTTTTACCGATATTTATTAGTATTAGATGAATTACACAAATATTTCCATTTTGAATTTTGACTGCACTGGGATTGTCTTCAAGGATACATGTGGACAGTCTACTCATATATATATAAGATATATTATGATATATATATATATTGATATATATATATATTAGATATATATACTATTAATATATATATGCGAGTGTGTGTGTGTGGTGAACCTACCTCAGCTTTGTCCTTCAGGCTGTCTATACGGGGCAGCTCAGGTAGTTGAGAGAATCTTCTATCATAGATACAGAGGTGAAGATGCTTGTCAAGGACACGAAACTCTTCGTATGAACGCCTTACTATCCACTTACGACCCTAAGACACATGAAAAGCAATAAGAGTGAAAATGGGAAGAACAGTCATTCTGAATAAAGAAGAGAGAGTTAGACTGACAGTCAAATCTCCTTGAGAAAACACTGGAAATGGATAACGTATAAAAATAATATTATTAATTCATAATTATGGTATACACGCCAAATGGTTTTCAAAATGTTCTAATGCAGCAAGGACTCATTAAACTGGTCAAACTTGACAGTAAAGGCATTGTTAAAGACATTGTATTATTACAAAATAATTCAAATAAATGCTGTTCTTTTAATCTTCGGTAAATGATTGCTGAAAAAAAAAAATATCAAAAAAATCATTAAGCAGTACAACTGTTTTCAACATTGATAGTAAGAAATGTTTCTTGAGCAGCAAATCAGCATACTAGAATGATATCTGAAGGATCATGTGAAGACTGAAGTAATGATGCTGAAAAGTCAGCTCTGCCATCACTGTAATAAATTGCATTTTAAAATAAATTGAAAATAGAAATGATTGAATTAGGAATATAAGAATATTCTGCTCTACGTCAGATAAAAAAGATTTTTGTTATGAGAAATTATTTATATTTTTTCTATGCATTTTTGCTTCAATATGTAAATAATATCAACTTGGATATGCCCACTGTTGTCACTGTTGAAGCCTATAGCAGAATCATCATCTCTCTCTTGGTTTATACATTTCTATTGTTGCATGCTGCCATCATAACACCCCAGTGTTTGGTTAAGCAGGCTGAATTCAGTAGCTTATATGTCTGTGGTTTGTAGATTTCATACAACTGTAAAACAATGAGATTTGCTCCAGTGGTAGAGAAAATGTTCAGAAACAGCAGAGGGAATCTTTCAAATCCCCCTTTTTTTTTTTTTTCAGCTCTACACTAGAACCCGCACAAAAACAACCTTTGAATTCATATTTTTAGAAGTTCTGTGGACAGGTGTAAAACCCAAAAAAAAAATAAAAAATAAAAAATACAAAGCACATATTTTTGGTATGGTAAGAAATGCAGGACCAAGAGTATTTACATTTTCAGCTTTGTCTACATCCTCTTTTAAAATCCTGTCTTTTCCTAAACCCAGACACATTCCATGAAACAGATAAATTGCTGTGCAAACTGTATGCGGTTGGCCTGCCTGTTTGATCTGAAGCTCTTAAAAGGTCTTTCTATAACTTCACCATTTTTCCTAGGCTTAGCTTTCGCTCTGTTGCCATAACAAATCAGTGATCCTGGGATGATATTTCTTCTCCTCTGTCACACAGAAAGGCCTTCAGAGGTTCTATTTTTGATTTTTTTCTCTCTGTGAAACAAGCTTACCTGGCAACAGATCTGGACCAGATACACTGACTCCTTTGAGTCCAGGCCATTGTGTGTGAGGTGGTTCTGATCCTCAGATAAAGATAGCTGTGGAGAGACACACAGAGAGGGAGTCTGAATTGTTTAATAAGAGCCGTACTCCTATCACAATATACTCAACAACAAATAACCAATATCATGTCAAAGGGAGACTACAAAAGCAATAAACATTGTTACATACTACAAAAAAAGGGTGCAAAATTAAGTTCATCACGAATCACACATCAATGCTCCTATGTGGCACCAAAAAGGGGGAAGTAACCAAAATATTATCAAGGCTCTAAAATTTCAGCTTATTCTCGGTTTACTTTTGTTTATTAATGCTGATATACGGTTGACTTAAAAATATCTGGACATTTAAGCAACACAGTAGAATCACATAGCATAAAAAACTTCAGATAAATAGTTGATAAAAGCCAGATTGGGTTTTAAATTATTAATATTGCTTAAAATGTAGATAAAAAAAAAAGCATTGTGACACTGTGATACATCAGTGACTTCATACATCTATTAAAAATCACCTCAAGACCAGTTGGTTGCAAAATCGCAAGAGTAAAGTTAGATGTGAGAAAATATGTAGCATAATTTATATACATGTTATATCATGTATACAAAATTCAAACATGTTCAAAAGTCTTAAAATACTCGTTGGCCCACTGTATATGGCCATTTAAATTTAATAAAAAAGACAAATATGATAAATATGAAAAAAATAAATATGCTAAAGTTAAAACAAATAATTGGTATTAACGTTGTCTTCTTCAACCACTTCATATCCAAAATTTCAGTCTGCACTAAAAAAAAAATTTAATCAAAATGCAAAGATTGTGTAAAACATTCAAGACTAAGGCCTAACGTGGTGCATCAAAGCATGAAAACAGTAGAAGAAATTGACATGTTATAGCTAAAATCATGATATAAAGCAAAACTAAAAGCATTAAAATTAATAATGGCATGTAAAAAATCTTGACTAAAGGTCATCAGCTCCAGAGAGAGAATGAGAGAAATAAAGACACCATGCTCTCGCTTGCAGCTTGAACTGTAGTAGTGGCACAGCTCAAACATGACGATGGATTTTTAAAGACTGAAGAAACAACAGGCCCTGATGAGTGACACACAGACAACAAGACATCTACACATGACAGAAAGAAGAAACGGGTATATGCAGGTATATCACCCCTCAACAGTGTGATTCTTTCTGGATTCACAATGCCAACACTTCATGGAATATTCCCAAAACACTGGTGTAGCTGTTCCAGTGCAACTTTATGAAGGATTTTCCTCAGAGTTTTCCACAGCTACCGGCTGAGCCCAACATTATATGATCCTCCTCTATAAAACATCACAACATGTGAGCCAAAAAGCTGATGTGATTCAAGGGTTTCGATATGCAAATTAAACATCCAGAAAAGCAAACACTCCTGTGTAGTGTCTGCTGTAATTTACTTCTCTGCATCATCTCAGTAATGCAGACTCCCCATGCACATCAAAGACAAGAACTGCATCCCTTTATCTGATAAAAA
This sequence comes from Sinocyclocheilus anophthalmus, assembly GCA_018155175.1. Classification (NCBI taxonomy): domain Eukaryota; kingdom Metazoa; phylum Chordata; class Actinopteri; order Cypriniformes; family Cyprinidae; genus Sinocyclocheilus; species Sinocyclocheilus anophthalmus. The sequence continues at coordinate 16,957 of JADLZN010010183.1, read as the reverse complement.
AAAAAATGCTGATCCAACACAGAGCCACTTTCAGGATGCATTAAACAAATGAAAGTGTTGATGATTTCTAGATAAAACTAACAGAAACTCACATAAGCTTTAATGACCTACTTAAGTGCTGCAGTTCAGTAGAGTAATACAAACTGCAGGATAAGCACTTGATGTACAGTAGGTCTGTCAACATCTTTTTAACCAAGCACAAATTACTGGAAATAAGTCCATTAAATCAATGTGAACATTAATGTATTTCTACATCCTAATGCATCCGCTTGAATTAGAAGAATTTGGATCAACAGAACTGGTTACAAAACACACAAAAAAACTGCAAAAAATAAAAATAATATAATATGCAAAATATAATATAACACAGTTATACACACACACCAACCACACACACATACATATATAAATCATTTGTAAATTAATTTTTGTTATATTTTCCAGTAAAAATAAGTAAAAATGAAAATAAGTAAATAAATAAACAACCTTAAAGTAAATTTACTTGAAATGCAAAACAGTGTAAAATATTAAGGATTATTTATATATATAATTAAGTTTATTGCTGTGAAACTAAATGTGACAACATTTAATAAGAATTTGTCAATGAGGTAAGAAAAATAAACTTAATATAATAACATAAAAATAAAAACTTAATTCAAGATCTGGAAAAAAGTCATCTTATCTTACACAATTTCTAAAGTACTGCAGGGAAAAAAAACTAATATTGCAAATCGAGAACATCACACAAAATAAGACATACAGTGTAGTATATATATTAGTATACATATGTGCGTTTTCAACACTACACTGCATGGCTGTCGCCACATGACAAAGCAGCCAAGGATTTGCATTTCCTCAAAGAGGATGTAATTATTCCTTTTCCAATGAAACAGCATGGATACTCACTGATACGCCGTCTGTCTCGTCTTATCAGCACGCTCAGGCCCAACCCGATAGTTCCCTACAGTCTGGCACCTGAGCCTTTCCTTATTCAGCCTCTCTGCTGATGTTCTGCACGGCTGCTGCACGCAGACGCAGTAACCCGTCACACACGCCCCCACAGACCAGCAGCCTGTGCTCAGTCAGCCCAGCTCATCAAAAACAAACAGCCTGATTTACAGCAGAATGAAAATCAGCAATGTGCTGCAGTTAAAACACAGACATTTTCCCTTCTTCATCTCCTGCAGTAGAGGGATATGCATTATGCGGTGTCTAATTACAACAGAAGAAGAGGACAAATATAGAAATGGAGCCCCCCCCCGCTCCACCATCTTAGCCCCTCCCACTGAATCCATGCAGAACGGAGCTGCGCTCTCAGATACTGATCTCAGAACAGGACATGTACATCGATCTCTGATGTCGTTTGTAGTTTAGTGCAGCAGTTTTTAAATGGTTTTGGGATTTTAACGTCAGGCATCCAATGGTGACAATTAATTACTGAAATTGTTTATTTTACAAAAGTAAAAACTAAAACCACCAAACACTACAATATTGAGAAGTATTATTATTATTATTATTATTGTGCTCCATTATACACAAAATTATTAAAATTTTCAAAATCATAGACTGATTTTATATAGACTCATTTTCTGATGATATGTTGTTTAGGAAAAATATATTTGATAACTCAAAGACATTTATATTTCACAATTATATTTCAACAGTAACAAAAAAAAATGGTTGGACAAACACCATTTTCTTTTTATTATTTATTTTTGATGTATTTCCTACTGAAACAGGAAATTAAGGTGGGACATACTGTATAAAAAAAGCAATTGTCCTTTAAAAAAAAAATCATGACGTCAAATATCAAATATTTTTGCTCCCAAAAAGTTTTATGTAATTTAATAAATTGCAGCGTTTTGAGCACAAGCCATCTTCGTCATGTTTACCAAATTAGTCGAATAAATTAACATCTACACAATGCCTTGATTATCAGTGGGAAACGTTGTGTATATATGTACACAGATATAATAACTATAATAAAAAATAAAATCTTTTTTTTCTTTCTATTTTCTATTTATTGTAATATCATGGCTTAAAAAATGATTACAAATCGCACAGTGTAAATATGATTTCACAAGTAGAAACTTCCCATGAGTCATCAATATTTTTGGTTCATATTCCCAGAAGAGAAAGAATATACATTTGTAAATGTGTATGTTATTTTGACAACTTCAAGGAGTATACCCCACATACAAGTTGACCTCAAAACAATCTTTAAAAACTGAATGCGGAGGTGAAAATGCTACTTTGTAACCTTACCATGACAGGCCCTGTCTAAGCCACTGGTCTGGAAAATTCCTCTGGAAAAACATGCCGATTTTTTTCCCTTTAGCTTAATCTATCAAATCCCAGATCATGCACAACAATCTACTCAAACCTTGTTGTAATACTGAATTAAAGACATAAGCGCATTTAAGTTTGTAACACCTGGTCTGTTATTTGCAACTGTGATGAAAATGGGTAAAAAGTAGACACCAAAGGTCAACGGCCACAGCTTTTTGTCACACAATCTGTAGTTTAAAATTCCACTTGTATAATAAATTCCAGCAAAAGCTTTTTCAATAGCAATAATCCTCGAGGAAATTCCCCAAGTTACATAAAAGCTAGAAAGAGTAACCTAGTGATCATGAGTTGACCTTTCTCCATCTGGAGCCACGGCTAATCTACAGTGCCATAAATTACACAAGGGTTGTCAGCAATTCAATCACACGATGCATCTTCCCCTAAAGATACATACATGCCAGGTTTATTGCATGTCTTTGAGATGAGCCCAAAGTCTTGGAGAGCAAAAGTTAATCAGGCTCCACTTCAGTCAAAAATATGATAAATCATAATCCAGCGCTGACCTACTTCATAAACGTAGATCCTGAATCTGGTTCAATCTATAACATATTCAACAAAACCTCTTGATCGTGAGTTTTCAGTAAAACTGACTTGATGCATTGCCATTTCACTACAAAACCTTGATGTTGCTCACCCAGTAGTATTATCGGCCATGTGGATTAAGCTCAGATAGCAGAAGTATCAATATTTCAAGATCAATCCACCCTTAGGAAACGCTTTCTCACACAGTTCAGCAGCACTGTTTGTAGAACCTGCAGGATCGGGTCCATTCATTGTAATGAAATGGTGGTGAGTGAGGGCTCCCTCCCTTCTGTCCGAGACTATTTATAGTGGAAAACTCACAGACTTAATCAATGTTCATTACAGCATCATTGAATTTTTCCCAGTTCTTCCTCCGTCTCCATCTCTCTCTGCACTAGTAGGGAGGAGGCAGGGATCCACCTGAAAATTCCTCTGTAAACCTGAGCTGAGGAATGTGGATCATGCACACCACCTCTGGGAATGCAACAAAGGTCTACATAAAGATGCCACAGAAGGGATGTTAACTCAATACCCTATTCTAGGACTAAACACTATCTATTGTTATATATTACTGTTATCCTACAGTACAAAAAAAAGGTTATTCTACTATAAAACAGTATTCAGATACTTAAACTACAAGTCAAAATTTATGAACACCATTGTATTAGACGACAAAAAAAAAAACAGCACGTTTTTTATGGTTTTAGTTAACTATTATAACCCTGAAACACGTTTAAAGGTGACATATTATGCCCCTTTTTGCAATATGTAATATAGGTCGCTGGTGTCCACAGAATGTGTCTGTGAAGTTTCAGCTCAAAATACTCCACAGATCATTTATTATATAATTTTTAAAATGCCTACTTTGAGTTGAAGCAGAAACACCGCTGTTTTTCAGGCATGTCTCAGGCATGTCTCTTTAAATGCAAATGAGCTGCTGCTTTTTACCAATTTTGTACAGTCTGAATATTTTAGTTATTGAAATTATATTAAGTTATATTAAGGCATTCGTATAGTGGAATTAACAATACAGACAAAAACTGTGTTATTAGAATACTCTAATTATACAAAATTGGTTCATTTGCATTTATTTCTGAAGATATTCAATATTAAATCTAATGTAAAAAAAATTTTTTTTTAAATTTACACCGGACAGACAAAAGGCACCATGGCATGAAATTGTTGCTATCTGATACGTGTTCACTGATATAGTATCATTTAACTGCTGAAATGCAGAGAAGCATTGAAGGCAACAAAAGAGAAGCAGTACTAAAAGACATTCCTCCCGAAACATCAAATTTCTTACTTAATTGCCAAGTCTGGCATAGAAGAGTATCTGTATTCCGGTACACGTGTGACTCTGGACTCCTCCAGCCCCCGGCCACAGTGTGTCAGTGTAATGCGCTCAGGAGACTCAATGTGATCTAATAGAACAGGAGTCTGTGTGACCTTGAGAGCTGAAACACACAGGATGATGGAGGCGCTGAGCACAGAGCTGTGGGACGCGAGGCCAAACTTCCCGTTCCTCAGCTATGGCGCCATACCCTGCTCATGATGCACCGAAAACCAACACCCTCGACTCTCAGAGCAGGATAATGTACATACAGCGAAGACTGAGGAGGGGCTCAGTGGTATTTACTGCTCTCTGCTGGAACCCATCTGCATAACAAGCGAATCTGGCTGGACAAATACGTGCTGGGGTGGATTTGTTGAAATAAAAATGGAGAAGTCCAGTCTGATGTTCTATCAGAGACATTATGAGTATAAAAGAAGGGGAGGAGACTGACCATTTATAAAAGCAAAAGTGGCAAATGATGTGCCAATTGCCTTTTCTTTTTCTCTAGAATGCACATGTACACTAACTGGACCAGGCTGGCTGCTGAATGAACTGACTTTCCTTAAAGGGACTTTGTGTACATTAGAGTATGTCTGCAGAGAACTAATGCAAATCTGCATTTCCAGTCCAACACGGCATTAATCATCATGGTTACTATGACCGTGAACATCATATTAATAATAACAACATATTACTGCTCACATTTACATATCATCACATTAATATACTGTCTGTTAAGTATGCAGGATCCTGGCCTGTGCTGATAAAGTATGAGCAAGTTTGCATTACAGAGATCATTTGCATAAGTCTTAAAGGCACTGTAGCAAAAACTGCTTGATTAAAATGGCAATGTAAAACTAAACTGGGCTATTTTGGAGCATGATACGTTATACTTGCATTATACACAGAGAAATATAAAAATGTAAGGGAAATGCAGGCGACAACAATAAATATGGTTAATTAATGTTTGAGCATATGCACATTTCCATTCAAAATTTTGGGGTCAGCAAGATTTTTTAATAAGGATAAGACCCTTCAATTGATCAAAAAAAAGTGACAGTAAATACTTAATGATTGTAAAAACTTGAACATTGTTTCAAATTATTCATAAAAAAAAATAAAATCTGAAAAAAGTGTATTACCATTTTCATTACCATATAACAAAAATGTTAAGCAGCACAAATGTTTCCAACATTAATAAGAAGAAATGTTTCTTAAGAACCAAATCATCATATCAGAATGATTTCTTAAAAAAATACATGGTGCCTGAGACTGGAGTAATGATTCCTAAAAGTTTCAGCGTTGCCATCACAGAACAAAACTGACATTTTAAAACTTGTTAAAGATTACAATAGACACAGTTTATTTAAAATGTAATCCTTTTTAACATTATACAGTTTTTTTCTACGTTTTTTAGTCATATAAATTCCAGGTTAAGATAGGTGAGCATAAGAAACATTCCGTAAACTTTTAAAACAGTAAAAAAAAAATCTTATAACCAACCCCAAACTTTGAACATAATAGAGGGGAGCCATCGGTTTAACAGATATTGCCATTAGTCAAGAAATGGACAGTGGTAAGAGCTAAAGAACATTTGTATAAATAAACATTTTGGGGAGGAACAGTGACTTTGAAATCCAACAGCTAGCCAAGATGTTTTGGCCAGTGTGGGGCCGGAGGTCCCACATGTGGGCTGAAGGATCCGTGCAGGATAGCAACTACCCTAAAGAAGACAAGGTGTATTGCAGTAACGGGTGGTATGGCGGTGGAGGGGCGTGCACTACGGGCGGCTAATTTCAACATGATGGATAATCCGCCACCAGTGAAACGAAGAACACAGCCAAGAGCCTAATTAACACATTCCCGTCAACCATGAGTGATCATGGCCTTCAGCAGGACTGCATTTACCATAAAATCCTCACCTGCACAGAGCCAAAGTCAACAATCTCATAGTGGAAGTGGGCACATTCTGCCAGAGTGGGAAAATGGCCTTTGGTGAGGGACAATCTGCAAAACAAAAACAGCTCATCAGTATTCTGCTCTATGTGTCTGAAAGAGACAAAACAGAGTCCGAACTCTTCCCTTTAACATATAAACACCTACTTTTTGACGTTCTTGACCTTCATGCTGGCCGTGCTGGCACATGAGCGCAGAGAAGATTCGGTAGGCAGTTCAGGGACCATCGGCGCTCCTCGTGCCTGCGTGTATATGAACACGCACATGTAAACAAACGATTATGCAGCACTCTAAACGCATGAAGTGTGACATACAGAAAGCCAGCACACACACACCATAACAGCAATGGCGTCCTCCCAGCCTGCAGTCTCTGCTGACTGCAAGCTTCTATCTTCCTCCCCCTCATCCTCCTCTGGGTGTGGCCTTAAAGAAAAGAGAATCAGAGAGGGGTATGTTGAAATAAGCTTCTCCTATGACATACATACATCTACATCGCATCAGTCGGCAACACAAAGCAATCACACCAATGAAATTCCTGAGCTAGGATTGTTTTGAGTTTTCTGTAGAACACAAAATAAGATGTTTTGCAGAACGTTCAAGCTGCCCTTTTCCAATCAATTGAATCATTTAGTGACCAGGGGTTGTCAAACGCTTAAAAAAAAAAGATACTTAAAAGTCGGCCACATGACTACTAGTACACTATATTCCAGGTCTTCTATAAGCCATACAACCGGGAACAGACACACACACGCACACACCCAACACACACAACACACACACACACAAAAGCAGGCTGGAATACACTACATGGTTTTTGCCCTGATTTGCAGTCTGGAGGATTCTAGCGTCTGCAGATTTTGGGTAGAATGAATTTGACAGAATTTAAACAAAAATCGCAACCTTTTAGCTTTACACCAGGGTTCCCCAAATCCGGTCCTGAAGGGCCACTGCCCTGCAGACTTTAGCTCAACCCTGAGCAAACTTGCTGACCTGTGATTTGTCTAGGGATCCTGAGATCCTTGATGAGCTTGCTCAGTTTGTGTTGATTAGGTTGGCGCTAAACTCTGCAGGGCACTAGCCCTCCAGGGCAAGATTTGATGACCCTGCTTTAGACTATGAATCCTTGTCCCGATGAACAATTCAAACGGCTTTCCATTTTGAGCAGATTTTTAAAGCAAATATCGTTTTCATCGGTCATAGCTCTTGTTCTGTTCGTAAACCACTTGAAAAGTCTGTTAGTGTGTGATCCTCATTTGCTTAGTGTATGATGCCAAGTTTTTCCTCTACAATAATTTATAAAATCAAGTGTGTAATACCTAGTGTTTCAAAATATGTTTATGTTATAAAAGCTGTGCAGTGCATTTCAGCCTTATGTTGTTATTTGGTGAAAGAAATGATCCCTCTGTGGTAATTCTCAAATATTATTATTAAATATTATTCAAATTTGACACTACAATATGCTGCAGCACAAAAGGCTATTATATGACTTCAGAAGAATTGGAATATAACACAGAAGCCATATTGACTATTTTTTTAATGCTTTTCTGTCCTTGTCAAGCCCAGCTTAGGCATTTATCACAAAAATCATCTTTTGTGTTTGACAGAAGGAACAACATGAGGGTGAGTAAATAATAATTGATACATTTTAATTAAAATATCATAACTATGTCTTCCAGTGAAACGATGCTTGACTTCTCCAAACGTGTTGTCTGCTTAAACCCTCCCCTTTCTTAAAACCAACTGCAAACTCGCAATCAGATCAGCTTCTATCCAATCAACAACCAATGGCTAGAACCAAGCCGTTTAGGATGTGTAATAGTTAAACTGCTCTTCTGATCAATCAGATTATACACAAACCTATTATGTGAGAAAACAATACTCTATCCATAAGCCAATCGTAATGAATTATACCCAAAAGTTACATTCATTTCTAGTCTCTAAAAGTAAAAGCTCACCCTTCATTTCACATTCACATCATGAAATGATCTGTCCATTTCAGAAAATCTCCAGTGCATTTCCCAGTTCACCCTGCAGCCGAGAGCATGGCTGGGAGGGTCGAAACAAGGAGACATTATAGAAGATCAGATCAGTGGCCGTAAAAAGCACACTATTGTATGTTTTTCAATCAGTCAGTCACAAATGAATCACCCTAAATAACAAAGAACAGGGCTAAAGTGTAACTTGAAATATGATGCGCTCCTGGGGTAAGGAAGGTGAGCTGGAACAGCTTTAAGGATTGGGAAGCCTTTAGAAGGGGAATAAAAGGCTAGAGTTTAGACGATTCATTCAGAAGACAAAAGACAGAGTCAGTGATTTTGTTCCAGAACATCCCACACTCCCCCTTCCTCCAACAGATTAGACCACTGTGAGACTGAATGATAATGCCTGATCCGGTTCATGGAAGAAAGAGGCAAAAGTTTACTGCCATTTTAAAGTCACAGGTGTAACATAATGGCAGCATAGTGAGTTCTAAATTACAATCTACTGGTCAAAGATTTATGAGAGTGTTCACAATAAAGTAATGTTAGTTTTGATCATATTTAGTCGATATTAACCTGTGTTTTTTGTCTCTATTGTTCGTTAGTTTTTTTTAGTCACATGTAGTCATGCTGCACGATAATGGTTAAATCACGACTGTTATTATAATAAAAATTGCAATTATCAATCACGACTGTTATCATTTGAAAAACTGCTGCTCGTGTCATCGAATGAACAGGATATTTGGATTGTAACTTAAAACTATTTGTCTATTCTTTTTTTTTTGGTTGCTGAACAATAGAGATTTTTTTGGGGAAAGTGTTTATTTTAAACTACATATTAGTCTCGTATTTTCATCAAAAATATTGCATGTTGATATGGTCACATTATTATTATTTAATGATCTTGTCACTGTCTTATCGTTATCAATGAAAAAGGGTCGTAGATGAACTTTTTTTGCCACAGTTTCAGTTTAATTTAAGTTTATCGCCACATCAGCTTCACAGGCTATTTCATGGCAAAGATTATACATAAAAAATATAGTAGAACACAAAATACAAAAACAATAAAATTAATCAAACAAAGTATTACACACAAATTTCTATAAAAGATGCTTTAAATTTACTTTTGAAAGAAATTGTAACGGTTTCTGGGTCCATCTTATTAAACAGTCCTTAAGAGTTTGTCAGATAATAACTTTGCCTCATGACATTAACTTTGGAGTCCTGCATAGTTTGGTGCTTCTTTCACAATCATAATCAATACGACACCTTGCATACACAACTTGGTCATAACCTTGATTGCTTTTTTTTTGGCACAGTTAGCAAACTTAACACTACTAATACAAAAGAAAAGAAAAATAATTGATGTTTGCATTCATAATTTGATATGGTTTTGAAAAAAATATTAAATTTAATGACTCTAAAATGTCAAGTAAAAAGTACTAACTTTAATATAAGTAATCAATCTTAATCATTAGTTTAAAAAGCTACATTTTAAGCTTGGGGGTTACAATGTTTTGTTTTTTTTTCTTACAAAATATCACCAACTAACCTTGCCATAAAAATATGAAATTATCTGATATTTTTATTGATATATTTTTGACTTGATGAGGGTCTGCAATGGTCTTTAATATCAGGGCTGCACGATTATTACAAAAATCATAATTGTCGATTATTCCGTTGAAATTGTAATTGATTATTAATTATGATTATCACAATTTTCATTGAATGATGTTTATAACATTGAAGCAACTGCATGCCATATTTTTATATAAAAATAAACAAGCTGAAAACACTAACTGAAAAACTTTGTGCTTTTCTATAATATTAAGCCTCAAATGTCAACTATACATCGTATTGGTTTCTTCTTTAAATTATAAAATGTTTTAAATATGAATGGTATTATAATGTTACACTAAAATTTAAATAATGGGAAAAACCCTTAAGATAACATGTAGAAAGAAAAAAATGCATCTTACGCACGCAGAATAACATAAGTGGACTTAGAACGATTAATTGCCACTTTGAACGATTACATAATTGTGGCATCCATATTGTAGTCGCGATTAGAAATTCGATTAATTGTGCAGCCCTACTTTATACAGTTTCTTGTTTTAGCCTATATGTGTTTTTTTTTCCCCACAGCAAGTTTTTGCATATTGGTTGCATAACATGACTTTGATCTGTCGGACAAAAATGTCTAATATTAGCCTAATAAGCAAAATTTTTTCAATAAAAAATAATAATAAAATACTAACTGCAGTACTCGATGTAGTACTTAATGCTAAGGTTTTCCTTTCAAGACTTAAATTATTTTAATCAAGCTTTTACTTGATGATGATATCAGAATAGTTATCACCCTGCTCTGTTTATATGAATTGCATATTTAATGAATAAATCAACATAGTATAAAAGAAGTGTCATGTCACTGACTATTACAATAAGCCATGCCTGCTTCCTTGGGGCGGTACAACACGTTCATTGATGACTCTGCTTTCCTTGTTATCATCTCTGTAGGGCACCAGTTACACACAAATCACCACTATAATTTACTCCCCAGGGGACAAATTCACATCTGCTGCATGCAGTGCTGCTGAAATATGCCGTCTTATAAATAGAATAAGGTGACCGGTCACATGACACATAAAACGCCTGTGTTGTGCAAAAACCAAACCATGCACTGCACCTGATTATGCAGAGATTCAGCCAAATGTAAAGAAAATGCCTCATCTAACCTTGCAAGAGAAACACACAGGCAGACACACGCTATACAGCATATCTAACCGTAGTCAGGCACACTGCACACTGAGAGGCGAAGTATGCAAGCTGTTACTCACCCTTCACAGGGATCATGACTACATGCGGCTCTCAGAGGTGTTGGAACTCTGTCGTGTGTCGCTGATGCAGTCCCGCTGCAAGCCTCCATGATACTGAGTCACTGCAACAGCTGCCTGTCTGTGAGGGGAGGGAGGAGACCGCACTTTAACATAAACCTCCAACCTTGGCAAAGGATGAAGGCCTGTGATATGGACATGTGTGTTATGCACGCATATGGTGGATTTATTTACTTAATTTATATTATTAACAGCGTCAAAAGCTAATCATTGCAATAAATAAATAACCAAATGGGTAACACTTTATAATAAGTTTCATTAATAAATCCTTAAAAAACAATTCATTAGTTAATATATATTCAAACAGCTAGAAACATGAAATAATGTGCTTGTTAATGTTTACTAATAAACATATTAAACCTCACCTAATGATTAACCGATCATCATTTCATGTAAATTAAATGCTTGCAAATGTCATTAAACATTGTAAACTATCTGTCAAAATAATTTGAAGATTGCATCAAAGGCTATACTCATTGCAATAAAAAATATTTATGAACATGATGGATTTATTTCCTTTCATTGCCATAACAGCATCAAATACTATATTCACTGCAATAAATAGATATGTAATATGGTGGACTCATTTACTTATTTTTATTAACATAACAGCATCAAAGGATATATTCATTGCAATGAATGAATGAATGGTGTATGTGCATGGTGGGCTTGTTTGTTTACTTTATAATGTCATTACCGTGTCAAAGGCAATGTTAATTTAAACAAACAAGCAAAGTCTGTTATGTGTGCAGGTGGTAGATTTGATTACTTTTTATTTCCATAAATTAGCTATATTAATTGGAAGGAATGAAGGAAGGAATGAAGGAATGAATGAAGGAACTAATGAAGTTTCTGTATGTAAAACAAGTAAACCAGTTATAAAAACATCTATTTGCACATGGTGGATGTTTATAAATATAGCTATTAAATCATAGTCGTATTGCACTACTTATAAAGAATGCACTCGAATTCATGCAAAAATCAGTTGGCTAAATGGCGACTGTGGACCTTGAAATACAAATGAACCTAAAGAAAATCAATGGCGAGAACAGTTTGTGTCATGTTCAGTGATGCATGACCGTGATGAATACAGGGCTTGCACAAGACTTAAATAAGCAACTATATGCTATGCCATCAATAATTCAAGTGTGAAGTACAAACAAAAGGAATGCTGGAATATTGTGACACACCCACAGAGAGAGTTTAACCACCTGTATGAAAATCGACATGCACATCATTTATGATCTATTGGTTCTGATGGAGTAACGAGATATGAAAACGACAAAACATTCCTCTCACACTCCGGCCCTACTATCAGAAGTGCTGACAGGCAGAAGCTTGATGTTGACTCAGCAGAATGAACGCTCCCTGACAGGAAAGACAGCACCATGTGTGCATGCAGGTACCTGAGAGGGTTAGATTCACCTTGAATTCATAAGCACACAGGTGATCTAGTGATTAATCCAAACCTATTTACACAGCCTGTACGGCAACTTAAATAATGATTATCTTTTGAACAGGTTGTGAGAAGACGCTTTGGAATTCAGTATTTCAAAATATGAGCAACAGTTTGTGGTCTGTATTCTTTGTTTTGCATACATATAAGAATACAAAAGGGTCTGAATGTCTAAAACTACATAAAAAATCTGGGATTTCAATTTTTGAAAATCAGTATTTTAATTAAATAGAATTTTAATAATAATCTTTATTTAAATTGTATAATTTTATTTTCATATTATAATTAAAATAAAAGTATATTCCAAATATTTTTATATATATATATATTCATATATATATATATATAGATATATTATAAACTATATAATATATATATATACATTAATTTTATTTTAAAATATTAAAATAAAATTATATTACAAAATATTTTATTATTATTATTATTATTAATATAATAATAATAATAATTTATATATAGGCTATATAATTTACTTAATTTTTATTATTGCAATTTTATTTGATAGTCCTAATATATTAAAAAATTATCTAAAAATATTCCATACAGCATTAATTACATACTGTGTGCGTGTAGATATAGATATATTAATATGATGAAATATACTATATAAAATAAAATAAAATACATTTTCACATATGGTTATAGACCTTTGGACCCCACTAGAATTCAGTGACCAGTTGAACATGATTTAAAGACACGAGACATCTTTACTTGTGTGTGGGATTGTGTGAAAGCTGCACACTGATGTGGTTGCTAAGCGACAGATTCTCCTGAAATCCTTCTGGAATCGGTCAGTCTTGGATATCTGAATATCTGAGGTGGAATGTTTTGACAGGAAAAAGGTTAATAGGCTTATTCATTCACAAGTATGCGTGTATTGTTACGTGACTAAGGAGGTGTAGAAGTAAACCTTTTTCTAGAGTGATGTTGAAATCTTGCTTTTGGCTGGTAGTAATAAAATGAGCACTGTTGTCATGGGCAACAGCATGTGACTTCAGCGCTTCCGGTGTAGTGCCGAAATTTGCACCCCCTAATATTGGGGGTCAGGGTCTTTAGAGTTCTCTGATCAAGACTCGTTGTGTCTATGCCTCGTAACTAGGGCTAAACAGTTTTAGGGTGAATAAAATGGAGGTAATTAAGGAAATTATAACGGCGCGGCTAGATTTGATTTGACCACTAGCAAAAAGGCACGATTTGCATTATGGATAATATATTGTAATATTTACAAGTGCAGATGCTAATCGCAAGCAAACACTAGTCACTCACCTGTCTGTGATTGTTTCAGCGTTCCTCTCCCAAACGAAATCCAAGAGCTGTTTCCCTCTAGCACAGATCCATTACTGTGAATGCGTGTGAAAGAGTCAAACCAGAGCCTCCTCCATCGTGTGAACGTGCGATCTGTGCGCGAGGGAAGCGAGGCAGGACAGGACACATGAAAGTTCGTTCTCGCGCATCACCTGATTAACTGAGAGAGCGCGTGTGTGTTTGGGGGCGTGGCTAAGGAGCAAGGTGGAAATCAGGAGGATCCATTTAGCACTTGTTTGTCCTTAAAAGAACACACCTGAGATTTTGAGTCAGTTGACCAACATTGAAACCTTCAAATATTCATGATTGTTCTACAGAGGGACAAAAGACTTCCCTCAAGGAAAAGTTTGGATTCAGGTTTTTCATTAAATACTGATGGAGAAATACACATTTAAAGAATTCTGGACTACAGGTGTAAGAGGTTACAAATAAAATTACATATACAGTTCTTTGTTTTTTATGACGGTCCTCGTGCCCCATATGATAGTTCAAAAAAATGCGAATTCTGTCATTATTTACTTTTCTCACCTCCATGTCGTTCCAAATCTTATGAATTTCTTTATTCTCTGGAACATAAAAGAAGCTGTATTGAGAAAAATCTCAGTTTTAATTCCACAAAATAGTGTTTTTCGTGCTTCACAGAACAACGTTATACTCGTTTGTAACAACGGGAAGATGAGTCAATGTTGACAAAATGTTCATTTCTAGGTGAACTATCCCTTTAAACGAAGCCAAACTATCATTGAGAACAGTATGTGAAATGTAAATATCTTAGACAATTTCATATTTGTTAAGGTCTAATTTGGTTCACAGATTGAAAAAAGAAGGAAAAAACGCCATCTACAACTTCATAACATGCTGAATGGTCCAAGATGAAGGGTCACAACCGTTTCATTAAAGCAAAAACGTCCCAAAGACAACAGAAGGGTTAACCTAAACTTAGCAGAGTCTATTTCAACTTCACCTTGGGAAATTATCATCAACATCATCACGATAATTGTTCAATTATCTGGCCAATGCCAAGGCGTTGGTCTGGAGGCCTATGCCAGGGCCACAGTGTTATCTGTTTTGTGTGTCACCCACCTCAGATAAATAGGTGTGTGTGAGAGGGAGTTGTGTTGGTTGAGGACTTTGCACCTGGATGAACACTTAATTTCCTATATGACAACATTATCAGTCATTGTGGCAAACCTTTGGAACCCTTCCCTCCAAGGCATTTTGCTGAAATGTAAAATCACTCAGATTTAACTATGCCTTAAGCACCTTTTGTTTGGGGTGTTCGGTAAGTTCCGTCATGATTCAAGACCAATCAGTTTGTGAACGTATCACTACGCCTTTAGCTTCGCTGTGTCAAAATGCCAATGTGACACGAAGCGTAACCAGGAACCAATGTATCATTTTTCTTTTTGGTCCGGACCAAATGAACCAAACGAACCAAACTACAAGTGTGAACACACCTTAAAGCTTTAGCTGTGTGCAGTGAAGAGCCTGCAGTTATTGCATGTGAGCTTATGCTGGAAAAGCTTTTCATGAACTTTCTGTGAATACCAAGCACAAATATTGCCAGACAGCTCTGCTTAGCAGCTGCCTCAAGGGATAAGAAAATGTGTTCGCAATGACATCAGCTCCTTCCTACAGACAGCAGTAGTGTGGGCTGGGGGGATGGGAGCCGTGGGATTCATGGAAAGAAGGGAGTAGCTGATACTCTCACAAAACAGTTGACCATGACAAGTTGCCAGGCATCTCCTCAACTCTGGCTAATGATGATGTTTCCCAAACAGCAACTAGAACTAAACCAAACTTAATGTCAGAACTGCAGCAGAATTAAACTAAGACTGCTGCTAAACATACTGTAGTCTTGTTAAAGGAGATTGAAAATAAAATAAATTCTGGTCCACAGCTAGGTCAAAGCTGGTCCACATACTGGTGTCATTGATCTGGACACCAGTATGAAGTTTGCAGAACATTTCCACTAGAGCAGGGGTCTCCAAACTTTTTTAGGTTTACATTTGGAAATATTCTCGCGGACCATCTTGGGGGGGTGGGGGGGGGGGATATATAGCCTAATATATATATATATAGCCTAATATATATATACTGTATACTGAAAGCACAGAGAATGACAAAAACCATGAAAGGTGCGAGAACAGCGCGTGAGTAACGAATTGAGTTTAAAATTGTTTGTACGTGTAAATTGGCAGGTTAATCTGCGAATCACGTGCGTGTCAAACGGTAGGATCTCATCCGTACATATTACGGATCACTTGCGATCCTTTTAAAGGGGTCATATGATGCAATTCCCAGACACTAAAATAACACCGAACAATGGATTTCTGTCCTGCCAAGACCTCAATGGCACAGTGAGATCCCTCTGCCAGCTGGCTGACCTACCTGAATAACATTTCCGTACTGTATCACAGTTCCCAGCAGCTTCCGGTTTTCTGATTCATTCTGTTTCTTCTCTAGATCAGCAGCATGCTGAAAAACAGAGGTGAAAATGCAGAATAAAATGACAACAAATACTGTATGTAAATTCACATAAATGAAAGGTCTAGACAAGTTTATAAAACAAAATTTAAATGAATTATTTGATATATATGTAATGAAAATGAACCATATTTACTGTCATATTTAATAAAAAAAATTACACGTAATTTAAGTCTAATTTAATTCAAGATTCAATAAGATTCAGTAAAAAGGAAACTTGTTTCCACCGGGGTATAAAAAATAAAAATAAAAAGATAACTGACTTTTTATCTCACAAAACATTTTTCTCCTTGCGAGTTTACATAATGCGAGTTTGTGTCCTGCAATTACATTTTGTTTTTTGCTACAGAATTAAAACAATGTTAACTGCATGTTTTTTCTGGGGGTTTTTTGTTTTGTTTTTTACAAAGCTCAATTTAGCTCAATTTATTATTTTATTTTATCATCCCGTGGTGAAAACAAGCTTCCATAAGGGGCATAAGCCTGGATCCACAAAACCAAAATGTGGTACATATTGAACTCACATGTAATTTGTTGAGGAGTACGGTGTCTGTGGTGCTGTTTCCACCAGGTTTTGCTGCTTTCCAGAACTGTTTCTGGGCTGAGTACCTGTTCATTGGACACAACTTGAACAGACAGTCTGGAAGGAAAA